>CM060948.1:192799090-192874090 GCA_030765055.1 Mantis religiosa | reverse complement strand
CAAAAGGTCCTTGCTACAAACCTCCTATTTTCTTTCTCCAACGACTACAATAAAAACGTTATGCCCTTGGACCCATTTCAGGGTTTTCTGTCACGGAATTGTTGCTAAATGTTTCTTCCTTGTGGATAAGATCTTTATCGTCCAAGCTGCTGTCCTAACTTTCTCTCTGGGTACATACAGGTATATAGTGCTAGGTATCTACAAGTCGTAAAACCCTATTATTTTGGATAGACCGGAAATATTGCAATTTGTGAGGCAGGTACTAAGAGCCTCTGGGAATGCATGCCAAGAAACTTAAAATTAAAGGAATAAACATTTCAACATTGCATAATCTCCTAAAAGTTTCAACATTTAATCCAGCAATTTAGTAATTCATTATTATGCAGTTAAACTAAAATTAGAAGCAATATGAAAAACGTTACAAAATAAGAAATCTGTGAAAAAAATAAGTCCAAAATACGAAATACACATATATTTCAATAGAAGTATGTACTGTCTATATGGGTAATGTTAAATATCTACTGTTTCGATGTTTTAAATGCTTCTAATTGTCTTAGAGTGCATTTAAATATTAAAAGCTCTACACCTTTCTTACAGGGAATTTCGCACCATTTCATCAATGAGAATTTCACAGTGAAATCTCAGTTCTTTAAAGAACTGATGATAATTTGGTTTCAAAATTCCTAAATCTTTTGAAACACAACGGAGAATTTATAAAATCAAAATATTTTTAAAAATATGGTCGTCATTTTAAAGAAACTGAGCCGAAATATCCTTGAAAGTATGTCGCAAATTAAATAAAACCTAGATCACTGCTTTTCTCCACCTCATATAAGGCACATTCACTCTAAATTGCTTTCGGAAAAATGTGTTACTTTTAGGACAACCTACTGAAAAGATTTTTAAAATAAACATTCTGTATTTGTGGGTTTACAGCAATATTTTATTTTATTAGCACTGTTTCATTAGTTTTATATATTTTCGTTGTTTCTCCCAAGTAATTTGTTGCAACTTTGTGGTAATGAGATATGGTAGTAACATTGATGTATCAGGTTATTTTGCGAAATGTTTACAGTGGACTCACACAGAAAATAATACTGCGGTCCCAACTTTAGCCTAAGCTAAAGCTCTCCCCATCTCTAGAAAACAACTTGTTTCGGAAAGTTTTTTAATTATTCAAGTTATTGGAGGAAATATTGCAATCCCTTTATACAACTAGATGCAATTATTTTAGATAATACACAAGTAATTCCTGTATGTTGTTTCTAATACACTACTATATTGCAAAGAGAAGTATTAACAAAATATTGGACATGTTACATTCCCTTTACTTTCTGTCTAAATTAGTGATGTGGTCGTTCCAGGTGCATCTGTTGCCTAAAATCAGGCCTTTGATTTTTTTCTTCTTCAACTTGTTCTATATCTGCCAGAGCTGTAAATGGAATAAGTGTTACAAATTGTGATGCTGATTGTGACGTTTCCGTTCTTTTTTATTTTGATGCTTAAATGCTGCCTTCGTCAGTTTCCATGATAGATGCAATAACAGTTTAGAGGTTATGTTGAAATAATACAAATAACTCAAATGAGGCAGAATTACACCCCTTGCTAACACTTCCACTACAAGAACAGCCACTAATTGAATAAATCAACTTAAAATTAACCAACTTAACTTAATGTATAACTAATGATGTTATAATCTTCTTACAGACAAAATTATATTGACATAGCAGGCACAGCCTCCTGGATGAAGCGTCTTATGAATTGCAGTCATACGATTTTCTCTACTAACTCTTCTACAAACTATTCTTACAAACTCTTGTTTCTATATCTTAATAGAGATACCTATTCATTGCACATTTCTACATTTCGTTGTGGGCATATATATAAAGTATACAGTAGGCTTAAGCAATAGTCAGGTTTTAAGATGTAACCGCTATGTGATGGCTTTGAAATTCAGTTGTCCTTGCATGGCCAGAAGAAGAAAAAATTATGTGCTGCACATACATGACTTTCTCTACTCTTGTTCAAATTATTCTTTAAAGGATTTATATTTCTATCTACTTCACATTTCTAGAGATAGCCATTTGTAGAAAAGGTTACATGTAAACTATACGTGCAGTGAGAATAACAGATATTCAAAGGTTTTAAGAGCTGGTTGCTATGAAAACGAATAACGACTTTCCATTTGAGGAAAGTATGTCATTTAAAATTGTAACAAATGACAAGCAATATCTTGAAATGGTTATGTTCGTACAAAAATATACACATATTTGGCATAAAATGTGTGCTTTCACAGGACTATCCATGCAAAGGGTAGTTTCGAGTGGGAGAATTTTGCTGAAAATCTTTCTCACGTATCCTTTGTAGATGCTGGATTTAATTAGCAAATTTGATATTTAACCGACTTTTCATTTTTAATTTACACACACACGTACACACACTCGCTCACTGACACGAACCTTTTACTAAAATGCTCTTTTTATACGAAGGGGTTTCCGATGAAATCTAGAAACTGAATGGGTGAAATAAATATTTCTTCTACTTAATATACAGTGTAGAGAAAGTAAAAGGATCAAAACACTAATGACTACACATTTGAGAAAGATAAACAAATGGGAAAGTTCAAAGAAACAGCAAGGTGTATTTCGGAAGTGATTAACATTAAAAAAAGAAAAAAAAAAGTGGTGAAGAGAATTTCTTTGGCATAAACTCTTTGCTTTAACACTATCTATACTTTTTGCTGGTATCTCCTACGCTTTATCTAGTATAGGCAAAAGTCATACGAAATGAAGATGATTTCAGATGTCCAGAAAATTCAATACTCATTTCATTTTGTCATGAATGTAACGAAAGCATATAGCATTTTTATCGAAATCGTTAGAGCTATTTTGAAAAAACTCGAGAACTTCTCCACAAAAGGGTAGTTACTGTGAGGGATTCTGTTGAAAACCTTCTTATGGCGTTCTTGGAAGCTGCTGAACTGAAATACCAAGTTTGGTATTTTACCAACTATTCTTTTCTTTTTTTAGTTATACGGTTAAACAATGTCTTCTCTAGCTCTCTACTATGTACAGAGAATAAAAAATCATAAAAGTAGCTGGCATGCTTTAATTTATAAGAGTACTCACTCTGACTAGTAGATTTTCACCTTTCCTCCAAAAAACGTTTTTCGATACAGTTTAGAATCATTTTCAGTGAGGAATGCCACTGCTGCTACCTCACTGAAGATGATTCTAAACTGAATCGAAAAATGTTTTTGTAGGAAAGGTGAACATCTACTAGTCTGAGTGAGTACTCTTATAAATTAAAGCATGCCATCTAGCCAGCTAATCATATTTATATGAAATATATCTCACTTTAAATACTTGGCAATTCTGTACAAAAAATCATAAGTTTGATCATTACGTAAAATCAGTTATAAAAATACCTAGCTCTAAATTGTTCTATACTTTTTGAACAGTAGATTTAGTCACCCACATAAGGTCATTGAACCGATTATAGTTTTGTAAAATTCTGTAATTTATTAAGCCTTCCGAGTGTGCCACAGCTTCACATATTCTTGTAAATTACTTCCAATACCTTTAAAGTCATGAAAGAGAATAAGGATATGCCTTAAGCAGAAAAAAAAAATGATAACCAACATATGAATTTGGTTAATGAAATTTGATAATTTACATTGCGTCATGAGTTCCGTAACTTAATTATTGAGAGCGAAACGAAAATTAAAAAAAAAAAAAAAAAAAAAAAAAATCTGTGGCTACCAGGGCAAGGAATGCCGTGCCGGCGTGAGCTGATTTTTGAGGAAAACTTCCATGTATGTACACATATTGTAAAGTTCCTTTTTACCACAAATGATGAAGAAGGAGGGGATATATAAAGAAATTGCAGGCACATTTATGAATTATATACTAAGACATTAATGCAGTCGTGGTAGTATCAGTGTTATACAAACTATCAATTCGTGTTATTTTCTTGAATTCCTTAACCGTAATCTGATATCATGGACCATAATACCTAAAAACCATTGGTAGTTACACAAAGAGCAATATTTCTTTGCAAACTATTACACCGTGGTGCTAATAGTAAATTGCTTTGTACGTGATAACCTATCATTGTCAATATGTTTGAAGAAATTCGGTTTGGCAGCGGCAATGTGTATATATGCACTGACGACATTGTCAAGTCTTGCCAGGTGTCATCAAATCTTGTGGAATGTCAAATAATTTTGAATATTTGAAAGTTGTTCTTGCAATCTCTTCAATTCGAGAAAAAAAAATTAAAATAAAAATTAAAATAAATTGAACGTGTGCACTCATGTGTCTTCTATTCACTCTGTATAGTATTTAAAATGCTTATTATTTTATATGATTCATGTTAATCGAGATAAATGTTATAGAAATGGTCTTATACATATTTATTTAAAGTATAATAAGAATAGGGCTTAGAGTAAGCTTAAGCGACATCCAAACATTTTTAAGTCCTGGTCAACGGGTGCTGGCTTTGGCAATCCATTCTTTTTGCATGACAAGGACATAGAAAAACAGATAACGTCTTCGTATTTAAATGAAATATACGTGTTTGTAAATTCAAACCAATAACAACGAATATGTTGGAAATGGCTATGTCCTCAAAGAAATTATTAGAGATAAATTGTGTGCCTTAACAAGATCTACAATTTCTGCGTAGTAAGATTCTCTTTCTCTCTCTCCCTCTCTCCCTCTCTGGTACGATTTACCACTTACGCGAAATTCATCCAGAATGAAGAGGAATTTATAGGTTGCTAACAGAAAATTGAAGATACATACATTTAATTTCCCATTAAAATAACTGTAAAATATGCTCCCTATCAAAATCACTAGTCTTTATGGAAACAAAAATATATAGAACGTTGTATCATATAATTAAATCTTCAAGTTGCATTCTTGGGAAATGTTAAAATTTAAAATATCAAGTTCGTTATGTAACCGATTTTGCGTTTTTGAATTATGTAATTATGTTGTTCAAATCACACCCTTGTACACACAGACACACTCTCGGAGCTACAGCCACACACTACATCCACCAATTTTTTACAAAAATATCTTTCTTAACTTTTTAGATTCAGGGATTGTCAGTGAAATCTCCATATCGAATTTTTGAGTGGGATTCAATACTTCCTTTGTCGTTTAGAAGGGGATTTACGGTTTCCAAAATTCACAGTCATTCGTAAAGAGGACTTCGTGAAGAGACTTTTTGCAGAAAAATCTGTTTATACCTTTTTTGTTATGCAAATATTTTATGCTACGATATATTAATTAAAATCGTCTGAGGTATTTTTGAGAAAAAATAACAATAATTGTTTATGTAAAGTGTAGTTTTAGATGTGGATTTTCTTGAAAATATTTATGACATAGACCTGGAAGAAACTGAAGTTAAATAATAATTTTTCGTTTTTTTTTAAATTATGCTATTCGATATACACACAAACACACAGACAGTTTTCCAATAATGTTTATTTTAGCTAATTTTGGCAGCCTAAAAGGCGTATAATCTGCTGAAATCTCAATATAGAATTTTTTGATAGAATGCAAAGCCGCTTCTACTTTCTTTGGTTAACCAGAAAGAAATTAAAAATCCATAATAGATTTTAGCCTATTTAATGTTGATAACAGGTGAACAGACTCTGTAATTAGAAGAATAGGGAGACCAGCATGCCTATGAGTTTTTCAGAAAAAGGGGCAAAGAATCTGCCGACAATCCTGCAATACCCTAGTACCCTTTTTGTACTAATCAAATAAAGACCGTGACGTGGCTTTCAAATGCTTGAGTTAAGTTGTTTGGTGCATTCAATATAGACAAACACTGGTATCTCTTGCAGGATTTGGTATAACAATGGCATGCTGACTTACACAAAATTTCTGGCGTATTGAGGCTGTGAGACCAAGTGATTTACAGCTGTTTGGAATGACCACTTTGCTTGAAAACAACTCCATTGCTCCGAATTCGTCACGGTCAGGCTGTGTTTTTATGCTCAAGGCTGGGTCTTTTATTGTTCACCTTTTCCTGAAAACTTTATCGAAAACATAACAATAACAGGTTGCAGGTAGAATGAAAACCCTTAAAAGAAAAGAAAAACGAAGTATAGGACACGCGTCTTAACAAAAGTGGGAATGTTATAAGGAGAATGACCTCTTTTCAGTTGGGAAGTACCCCAACAGTTATAAGTTCCACCGATATAGGTATTACCTTTACGCTTGTCTTTGAATACAAAATAATACTATAAAGTTTAGCTGTGATTTCTCTTTCCGCGCATCGTCTATTAAATGAAGTAATTATTAGGTTGTGTTTGCCCTGCTTTCATCAACCAAATCCATGTTTTAACACAATTTTAAATTGATTTAACACTAAGCGTAAATTATATTTGATCGAATAATGTTTGCTTAAAACGCTC
Organism: Mantis religiosa; assembly: GCA_030765055.1. Taxonomy (NCBI): domain Eukaryota; kingdom Metazoa; phylum Arthropoda; class Insecta; order Mantodea; family Mantidae; genus Mantis; species Mantis religiosa. The sequence continues at coordinate 192,867,660 of CM060948.1, read as the reverse complement.
ACCGAGCTATGTAATTCTGTCTTAGTTTCATCATTAAAATTTACTTCTTTTCTTCCTTGTTTCCTCTGCTTCCCCTTCTTTTCTTCCTAAATCATGAATTCGCCTGGGTCATTGACTCATGTCTATTGATATACAACTCCCACCTTACGCTACAAATCCTCAGGCAGTAGCAAACATTATGTGTAGTGTTTAACGCCCTTTTACTACATGCGAAACCGCAGGCGGTGACACTGATGATGCGTGAGATAAAGATGGAGCACCGCTGGAATTGAGATGGTGGGGGAAACCGCAGATCCCGCAGAAAGGTCGCCCCAGCGCCGTGTTGTCCACCACAGATCCCACTTTGCGGTCGCTTTGTGGTCGAACCCGGGCCGCCATGAGAGTCGAGCGGCGATGCATAGAACTACATGACGGCTCCTTCAGAAACTATGTACATTAGTTTGACTTAGCGTTCTCGGGAGTTATTGTTAGCTTTTTCTTTTGATTTTAATAAGATATTAAGTAACAATTCACTGTAAATGCTTGATGTAGCACAGGATTTTTAACATTGTGTTAAACATTAAAAATAATATTAATAAACATTATGCTAACAAACATCATGCTAAAGTCGGTAAAATTTAAAACGATGAGAAGTTACAAGAATGGTGAAATATATTGCAATAGACATGTATGTTACTGTAGGATACAAGTTATAATATAGCTATTTCTGTATAAACAATAATGTAATTTGATTGCGATGAAATACAACCGTAAGACAGAAGCAGCTGAAGATTTGCACTCCGTTTTCCAAAAAGGAAAAACTGGATGACAAGCCACTGGACCACTTTTCTTAGATTTACTTTGCTTATTCAACACCTATCACCTATCAAAAATATATAGAAACATCTTTCTCAATGCACTTCTCTTTCTTGTAGAATAAATACCCAAAATTGCACGAAAACGTTACATGAGTTTGGTCTAACATTCTAGTCTAAGCTGTTTGTCACATTGACCACGCGGTAAAAAGCAATGAGTAAGATGCTTTTCCTGTCCCAGAAATCGGCGGGACTCCAAAGTCTGTTAATATATGGTTGCTGCGCAACCTCTCTATAACCACCGGTGTCCACCTCGACAGCGACACCGCTACGCCGAGGTTTTTGCACATAAGATTTCTTAACCTGTGGTTATAGAGAGTCCCGCCGATTTCTAGGACAGGAAAAGCATCTTACTCATTGCTTTTTACCGCGTGGTCAAACAATGAAAGTAGATGTTTATTGCGAGACACTTAGGAAATTGCGCCGCGCAATACAGAATAAGCGCCGAGGAATACTGTCAAAAGGTGTGGTGTTTCTTCACGACAACGCACGACCACACACTGCCAATGCGACGAAAAACAACCTACAGGGATTTGGCTGGGACTTTCTTGACCACCCTCCGTACAGCCTTGACCTCGCTGCTAGCGGCTTTCATCTGGTTTTGCACCTCAAATCTTTCCTTGGCGGTCAACACTTCAACAATGACGAAGAGCTGAAGGAAAATGTTTCCAACTGGTTGAACACACAGGCGGCAAACTTCTATGAGGAAGGTACCTATACAAAAACTTGTGCCTCGCTATAACAAATGCCTGCAAAATTTCGGCAGTTATGTGGAAAAGTAGTTTAAGATTTGCAGAATTTTGTGCAATAAATAATTTAAAATTTCGGCAGTTATGTGGAAAAGTAGTTTAAGATTTGCAGAATTTTGTGCAATAAATAATTTTTGTGTATCTGTACGCAATTTAATTTTATTACCAAACAGATGTTACTTTCTGGACGTACCTCGTATAACCCACTGGCTGCCGCAGCAACGAGTGAATTTTGGAAATGTAACCCACTGGAAGTCATTTAAAAGGCAATTTATGTCTGTAACAATGTACTATTGGTATACTTTAAAAAAGGTTCCTGTCACGCTTTTGGCACATGGGGTTTTCCGTGGGTTTCTAAATTCAATGATTCTATTTAGACACGCACAGTGGCACTTAGATAACACCAGGGAGAGAAGCAAGTCGTTACGAACGCGAATGTGGCCTACAATTTCGCTCAGGGTCCTATTTCAAGATATATTATTTTACGTGCAAACAAACGTTACACGCGACCTCTGAAACTGCTGACTAACACGAATACCACTCGTCCACAGAAGATGGCATACTTTACAACAGTAATTATCGAGTGGAGTGGCTCAGGCGGTTTCATCTGTGGCTCTAACTAGGGTTCGATTCCCGTGGCCGACCTACCTGGCTCCTGGGTTTTTACGATGGCTTTGCCGGGTCGCCAGGTGAATCCTGGTTAGGTTAATTACATCCAACGAATTTCCTCTCCCTCCATTTCATCTCCATTATCATTTCACATCATCTTTCCGAGTAGCAGTGTCGGCGGGAGCCTCGGCGGTGCATGTCAGGATAATATGCTCAGAGTGAACAACTTCCTTCTCCGGTAGATCGGTGTCAGGTCTCCGAACAGGCTGCTGGGACCACTTTCGTGCCATAGTACGGGGGAATGCCCATTGCCCTGGCCTACCGGGGGAGGTTTCCATCAAAGTAAAATGTAGAGAACCTCGGCTCTGCACAGTTGTTGCTCCTTGGGACGGCAACCCTCTGTCTTATCACAACTCATCCTTCCTATCGGGGATGCCCCACTTGAGGGTATAGGTACAATTGATCAATACTAGTAGGATTGACTGAATTTTCAATTAAACCGAAACCCAAGAGGATGAACCAAAGTTTACTATAAAAATTTAGAAAGCATTAAAATACACAATGTGGGCCAAATAAACGTTTTGGTACTGTTAGACGTTTTCGAAATTTCCAAGTGAAAATATCCATGCTAAAGATCATCTAACAGGAATACTTACTTGAAGATTGTGATTCCCGCTTCCCCTCTCTCTCGTTTCTTTTCTTCGCAAGATCTTGTTACCACGGATGGCAATATAAATACTGTTACTGTACATTTTGCTTAATTTACATCATTACTAACGAAAACTTATCGTAGTAACATAGATATAAAATAATTTTATATTAATATCAATATGCAACCGATAGTTAATTTGTGGTTATCAGAGAAAACCATATGAATGTAACACGTCAGATTTTTAACCCATTAAGTAACGCCATAGCATGTTACTTAAAGAAGTTTTTCTTCGGAAATTTTGAGTATTTCTTTATTTCCTTGACAAAATATTATGATTCCTGGAGATGCCATGTATAAAGCCAAGAAAATAAATTAATTATTTGGTTGTCTCATAAGTATTGTCGGTTTTGTGATTTTTGTGTTTTGGAAAATTTATTGGGTTTCTTTGGTTTGGCAATGTTATTTACAGAATACCATGGCTAGTGTTGCGTACATTGCGAGCATGTATCACTCTTCAGTTGTTAATAAACAATCGCAAAATTGAGATAGCAAGAGTCCTTCTAAAACACTACTGGAAACAAAATAACAAAAACCCGCTGCCGCAGCTCTAACAATATGTAAAGGGAAAGGAGAAGATGTCGTTAGTGAGCGTGTGGCACAACAATGGTTCCAACGTTTCAACAATGGATACGAAAACACTTAAGATTTACCACGTTATGGAAGATTTAAAGTATGGAATATTGAGGACGTATGCCAAGTTTTCTAAGGAAATCCACAAAAAGTATCCGTAGGCTTTAAGAAGAACATGGTGCATCAAAAGATACCATATATCATTATATTAAGACGCTTGGATAATCATGCACAAGCTGTAGATCTGTACCTCATAAACTGACACTTCAACAGGCTGAACATATAGGGTAGCATGTCTGCCTCACGTTCAAGAGGTCCCGAGTTCGAATATCGGTCAGGGTGAGTTACCTGGATAAAGTTTTTTCCCGGGGGTTTCCTTATCTTTAAACAGGAATGTCGGGTAGCTCTAAGCTCCATGGACCCTGGACACATTTGAGCATCATTTCATCCATTTCATTCACCGTCCGATATGACTTAACAGTTGGAGGACGTAAAATTACAAAAAAAAAAAAAAAAAAAAAAAAAAAAAAAACGAACGTGCAGTGGATATCTCACTTGTAATCCCATGGATAATTTGTCAGGATAATTGTCACTTATGATGAAAAATGGGTACATTACCGAAATTCCGATGCTTTGAAACAGTAGCTTGATCCCTGCCAACCTGTCAAAGTCATCGTTAAAAAAACAGTTCGGTCCCAAAGTAATTTTGTTTGTCTGGTGAAATGTTGAAGGTGTGCTTCATTGGGAGTTTGATCCAAACGGGCGGGCGATTGATGCGGATCGTTATTCTCAACAACTGAATTGAGTTCGTGAAACTTTGAGACGGAGATACCCAGCATTAGTTCACCAGAATACAGTTCAACTGTAACAGGACAATGCAACGCCCCATACTGCATGAACAAACATAGAAAAAATTCAAACATTTGATTGGGACGAATCGAACTGCTACCACACCCAGCATACAGCCGTGATCTTGCTCCATCAGATTATCATCTTTTTCGATTCATGGTCCATTTTTTACGCCAAAGAACTGTTGAGAAGCAGTGCAACTGGGTGTCACCGAATTCTTCGCATCAAAAAGCAGAGATTGGTATCATTGCGAGATAATAAACTCCACTGAACGATGGCCCAAAGCCATAGAATCCAATGGTCCATACTTTGAAAATTAGTTAATTTCTCATGAGGACACATTTGAAGGAATTGTTTTTCTTTAAAACGACAGTACTTATGAGACAGTATCTATATTTAGCAAAAAAGGCAGATGATATTAGGTATTACCTTATTATTACACTGCTTATGTATATCCTTAACCTTTAATAACAATCGACCATGAAAAATTATATATTTCTAACTGTAACACATAGAAAATATTAAGTTAATTTAGAAAGTGCGTATTACACGTAATATTTTACACATCATGGCTTCTATATGCGCATTAGTACCTTTTTATTCACACTTGATACTTGACATCATGATGCATTTCCACCGGCACTCTGCTCAAACTGTGGATTCAAAATTTTGCTCTTTCCGAAAAACGCTAGAAATTTCTGTTTGAGGCAAGTGCAAAAGACGTAAAAACCTTTCATGCGGGTCTCTTTTCATAGCAATATTTTCTAAAAAGGCCGCGTTATTTTAAATTAAAGCCTTAAACAACATTTGTAAATATGTTGAGGTAGCCTTTTCATTTAAAAAGTAAAAACTTATGAATCAGAGCTTTTTGTAGCATAAGGGACGCTGAATAACCAACTGCAGCAGTAGATTTGACCGACTTGCTGTCAAGCGGCGGTACGTTTGCTGCAGAAAAGCAGTTCTCTTGTTTTTCTTTCCACCTCTTTTATTTTTGGAAAAGCGAAATAATTAACATCAAAGTCTTTCGCTTGGCACCCACCAATTAGGGCGATGATGGCCTATTAGAGCCACTACCCGCCGGAGTTGTGTAGTTTTATTTTTTTCTCTACAGCTTCCTTTCCCCCTAATATGTTTCTGTAAGGAAAGTTTACGGTAGACCAGGTGTAGAACGGAATATATGCTGCAAAGGGTGCGAAATACGACACCGCGTACGCATGTGTGTTCGTAGCCTCTAGCTTCTATGTTCATTTCACGCTCAAAAAGAGAGGAATTTAAAAGCTGAGTCGTTTATTTAAACCCATAGTAATTAAGAATTTATATAAAATAAAAGTGTGAAAGAGGCACGCTTTCTCTGCTTTGCTTTTATTTTGTAGTAATTGGCATTCGAAAAGGGTAGCAAACCCTAGTTAAGTCTGGAGAGCTCGGCGTTATAATACCTTGTGGTGAGAAAACACACACCAAGGTAGCAAAAGAACCGCGCGGCAAAATTAATTACTGCGTTTGAAAGAGGAAAAAGGACCGCAAAAAAAAGAAGAGTGGAATGGAAGGGCGAGAGTGAGAGAGCATCCAGTGGCTGTTTTGACACTCTGCCTTTCTTTTCCAGATTGCCATTATGCGCCAACATCAACCAATCTTAAAACATTAATTTCGTTTCTTCTGCTACCAAAAGACTCGGCGGCGTGCACAGAAAAAGGGCGAGAGGATGAGAGAGTTGAAAAGACTACGTTAGGGCATATGTGGGCTTTCAGGTTAGGCAACTTTTCACATCCCATACCTAAGTTTCCCCTGGCCTAATTTGTTGAATCCAGAAAAATCTAAGAGCGCGATTTTCTTTAGCTTCTGAAATCCCACGCTTAGGAATAAATTACACTGCTTTCAGAAAGGTCTAAGAACAACTGAGCTGAAATACAGCTAATTACCAGAAGAGCAGGCTTTGAGCGGCGCCTAGCTTTGAAAATTTCTAAAGTTGTTATAACAATTGCTGTACACCAAAGGTGAACTAAAGCTGGACTTTTGAAAGCAAGTCCGTCTCTTGTTGAATAAATTAAACAACTTTTGTTAAGAAAGCCATTTGCTTTGTGACCGTTAACTTTACCAAGTGGTTAAACTTTGCCGACACTTATTTTGAAAGGCGTCATCAAAAACACTTATTTTAATCGATTTTTATTAATGCATGATTATTTTTAAACAAATTCTTCAGTCCGCTTTCGAGTGAAGTGAAAAATAACAAGCTCAACAAGGCCAATAGTTGGTCGCCATCTCTGGTGGAAAATGAAATCTTTGCAACGGATTATGTTAGTTGAAGTAGAAATTAAGGTTAAACTAATTTTAATTTTAAGAAGTATATATGCAATGCGTATATCGATCTAAAGTAGTGTGTAAAGTTCACATTCGGGAAGTCTCCGGTTCAACCCCTGCCGGATCGGCCACTCAAAATCATTTCTTCTCTTTTGTAATTTTCCCGAGTCGTAGGCTAATTCTTGTCTATCACCTTTTATTGTCATTTCCCTTCATCTTTTTTAGATTTGTGTTTCGACATGACGGTGGAATTTGCACTTTGGAAAAGTATCTTCCTATCGCTTGACAGGGCTGCTGCGCCACTCTTCCTTCTCGTTTTAATAATATTTTTTCTTAACATGTTTCATTACTTAAGTAGGTAATAATACATATCGTACCACTCCTGTATAAATTAATTACATATGTATAGGTATTTACATCTTTGTATTCCTGGTTATTGTACAAATTAAGTTTCAATTTGCTGTCTGAAGTTTGTCGAAATCTATTTTATATACAATATTTTGAAAATTTGTGCTACACTTGTTCATTACTTCATCGTTATTTAATGGCCAGTATCCTCCTTTTTCCAGTATTATTTGCGTAGTTCTGATATCTCTTTATTCAACAGGGTGTCTCGTCTACACAACGGACCCGCAGGTTGGCGGTGGCTTAGCCAGAGCTAGCCGGCGTCAGCATTAGTGTCATGTCTGAAAACGTTAAGGACCCCGTTATTGCAAGCATTCATAATCGTCTGGATTCGGTTGCCCTTCCTCCCAGGGGGATATTTTGACACTACGAGGAGCCCATTATGGCCTTCTTCCACTACTGTGCTCCAGTTACTGGGGACTTCAATTGCAATGGGCGGCAGCTTTTTAACTTTGGAACTTATTGCTTATTGGCAATGGTGTTAACTACTCGTATACAGTGGATTTTCTTTGGGTTTTTTAACATTAGATCACACATAAATTCATCATTCGTACTTCCAAACTCTGGGAAGAGTAGGGAATCCTCCCCAGCCTAAAATCACACACACACACACACACACACACACACACACACACACACACACACACACACACACACACACACACACACACACACACAATTATTATGGTTATTATTTGATACATTTAGTAAAAATGTATGTAAATTAATTTAAATTAATAATAATGTCTTAATTTCTCAAGTTTACGTCTGTTTAAATAGCTGTAAGTATCCAACCGAATCACTTCAATGAATCAAGTTAACCAAAGTTTTATCGTATTTTCACCAATCAAACACCATCTTTTAACACCATTGTTGTTATAAGATGAACAAGCTCAAGTGAGTCATCTAGAGTTAAACTGAAGGCTGTATAAAAATATCATTGTTTTCGCAGATGATAAGTTGCTTTTTAAAACTTCAACAATGGGGGCTTATGTGTACACAACTATCGTATAAACGTTATCGACAATCTCGAATTGCTGGCGGTTGCTACGTCAGTAGGTACATGCATAGTGAATATAGCCCATTGCCTTCCAAATTTGCAGAAACACACGTCAGTGTCAGATGTCTGATTTATATCGTTTATGCTATTACAACATATATTGCCATTTCGGTTCCTCATCCAATTGTTTAGTACCCGTGGACATACAATCAGTCTCTGTGGTATAGAGTACTAAAATGACCATAAGGCTCACACTTGGGATTAGTGCCAGGATATGATGAAATTTCGTGGGCACTATGTCTATAATAGGAATCATTCAGAATGAAGATGAGGCACAGTTAAGGGGATGCAGCACAGAAAACCCAAAATCCAGCAATTTTCAACCAATCTTGCTGAACTTTTTACCACTTAGTTCTGATGCATAGTGGACACAGAATTCAAAATTTTACTTTTATATCTTCAATAGTTTTTGAGTAATTAATTTGCGAAATTCAAAATTTGGGCAAAATTTAAAACGCTCCATGTAATGAAAACTTTCAATATTTTAATTCTTCTATTTCTAAAAATATTCATATGATTGTGAAGGAAAGTTCTATTAAATGATTTTTTATACTGCCTTTAGTTCCAGAGGGATAAAAAAAGTGGATATGGAGCAAACAAAAAAGCCAAAACATGATAAAACCTTTGATTTCATATTTCAATAAATTTAAAAATATAATGAATATTCAAAAATCATATGATAGAAACCTTTGTTTGCTTTCTAAGAAGATGTGTTGAAAATTCTAGAGGGACTGAATCAAAACTGCATCGTGTGGAACATTTTGAATGGCAAAAAATGTTGAAAAAAACTATAACTGAGTAAATCTAATTTTAAAATTCAAAACACTTTCCTTCTCAGCTACATGTCTGGAAGCAGACTAAAACCATCCAGATAGATAAGTTGGACCCTCCTGCCTCTTCCTTCTCTCTTCTCCAGCAGTTTTCTTCAATTTTAGTTTCCTTCTGGATGTTTTAGAAGTTACCTTCGCAGAAATTGCTGAATGTAGTAAGCGTAATTGGTCCTTCCCTTGGCTAATTTTTAAATATGCTGGTGAAATCTGTGTACATTATGTCTGACTGCAGCTTGAGTGAGGCAGAATAACCAAAATTGAATTCACTGATGGTAGATGTCACAGCAGCCTGAAGTCTCTTCTTTGACACAAATATTTCTTTGGGGCAATTATGCCATATCTCATTATGTAAACTTTCCTTTGCATTTTGTATCTTACATAATGTACATCTCGTTAGGATTACATCTGATGCCAGCCTTTGGTACACAGGCATTAGTTCTCTTACCACATCAGGCCTCAAGTATGTTCCCATTGTTGTGTTATGTTTATGTGTTTCTTCCCATATATCGTTTAGTCTATTCATTTACTATGTACACAGTCAACAAAAGGTCCGTTGTTTCAAGGAATGTTTTACCTATAACCTATATAAGAGTTATATACACGTTTTAATGTATAAAATACCTTTATAAATGTTAAGTGACGCACTAAAACTCATCAGTTATACACAAACAGTATGTAGTTTAACGAGAAACAAAAGAAAATCACGACCAATTTAGAAACGCACATGAAAACAAAATATAAACATTATTATTTCATTTCACTGTTTGTAGCCAGTGTTTTGTTTCCATGGTGCCACATACTGTAAGAAACAACCATCATACCAACAAACAAAATTCCATCAGAAACTTTGCCCACTAATTTCAAATGTATTAATTTAGTGCATTCAATCGAACTCAAATGACAGGATTCTGTGACTCTAAGGGCCGGCACGCACGTGCGCACGGGCGTTTAAATTGTCATGTGAAGGTATTTAAATACCTGAAACCCGTAAATTTAGTTTGATTATGATACTATAAGGTTTAAAGTATTTTATTAGCTCAAAAACAAAATAATTATTTTCTCTCATATTTTTAGCCAAATTCCCTTAATATGCTGTAGGTGTAACACAAGAGTATAAATGGATTTTTAGATTGGTAAAATGCATGCGGAAATCTTACGAGGGTACTGCAAGTTTCAAATTTAGCAATATTTATAACCACAGGATAATAACAATATACCTACAGTAAGACAATTAACTCTTTAAGTTAAACAGAAGCTAAAATGGTGTTTAACTAAGCAAACAGGTTAGCGTCTGGCGTCAATGATAAAAGAACAATGTTACAGTGTGTACATCTCAAACATTTTCTAATTGCGATACTTTAGAAGCTGAATACTATACGTTAATAACTGTGTCTTTCTGCATAAGGCAAGTGAGTTTTATCTTGCGTCACGTAATTCTAAATAAATGTCAATAATACAACATCGGGGAAAGTCTTTCGTGCCTTTTAGCCCACCATTCATTGTGAAAGGATTTGTGCGGGATTGACTGCATTACATTTCCAATGCTCTTACTGCTTTTGTTACAATCGCGGTAAATATATGTATAGGTGCATACATATATAGATATATATTAAATATCCTATATAAGTAATAAAACTAAATATAATGTATTAAACTTTCTGAAAGCCCCTCACTTGGTTTCAATATCATCACCCGAGTAAAACATGTCCCTTTAATGCAATTGCATTAATTGTTTACTTTTACTTTCTGAAAATTATTAAAGCTGGAATTGAGACAGTACTTTCAGAGAAGAATGAAATATCTCTGGATTTTTACTGTGGGCAAAAATGCTTTCCTTCATTGTACCTAGGTACTGTTTTGTAGCTCCACCAAACAAGTCAGGTATGAATTACATGACTACATAGAAGTACATATTTCATATTTGTTACAGAGAGGAACATAATTATTTATACAATGCACTATAATGTTTTCTTAACGTTAGTGGCTCCATAAACAAAAACTTCTGAAAGACAGTATATACAAGACGGTGCAAGTTACAAATAGCACTTGTCATTTCAAAATTATTATGTAGATTATAGGAAGGCAAATTTGACACAACTTTATGATATGATTGAGGCATTCAATTAGACATTATATTAATCCAAAGGCACAGTGTAATAACAGTAGTTGCTAAACTTACCTTATCTTTATTTCGGTAAAGCATAAACGTTTTTTATACAGTTTTGGCAAAGATGACAATATAAATACCATAAATCATTTGTTTTCTTCTATGCAGTTACTGTGAATAATGAAACACCCGTGGCAAGTCAGGCAAGTGAATTAATTTTAAGGTAACATGAGGTTATGTTATACTGAGCAAATTCCAGTTCTGTCGATTGGGATAAAGTGGCGTTAGAGTTAAGGATAAGCAGTAGGGTGCAACTACGTAATTCCCAATACTCTACTGCAATGTCTTCCGCAGTATGGAAATGAAATTAGATACACTAACCTGGATGTAATTTAGAACGTAGGACGGAAAATTCTCCAGGACTGGAAAATCCAACACTCGACTTATCTGAGAATGTTGAAAAGGAGCACAGTCCATTTTACAATTAGACTGACATCCCAATTAAGGTGTTCTAAGCAGTAAAGTGAAACCAGCTCATGTTACGTGATTTACTCCACCTTGGGAAGATATTCTTATGTCTTTGACTGGCTAGAGTTAGATATGAATAGATTTCCACTGTTTGGAAGCGGGATAGAACTAACTCTGCTCCAGTCAATGAAGGCTGTGGTCGATTCGAGCTAGAGTTCATTGGTACCCCACTTTTATCCAGTAGGAATGGATTCATATCTAACGTTTACCAATAAGATATATGAGAACACCTTTCCCACATGGAGTAAATCAATGGTTTCACTTTACTTCCATAAACATCCCTATTACGATTTCAGTTTAACAATAAAGCTAGGTTATAGTGTACAGAAGTACTTTACTGCTATCAATATTCTTGAAAATGAGATAAAAGTAGGTATGCAATATATTTTCCATCATGCTAACGGCTCTAATTAGAAGCTTTCTAAATAACGTGTAAGAAAGCGGACTGCAAACTTAGTCAAAGAAAAAAGAAGAACGACTTAGTTCCGTGTAAATTTGTTTCCTTTTGGTTTGACTTGGTTTAACCTTGCATGTATTTCATCTGTTTGGGTGCGTTAATTGTTAAGCTGACTGAAGGTGACCAAAGTCCGGCATTCAGTTCGCCTCCCTAGTGTACCTAGCTGATGGAATCTAGCATGCAGGAAGCGTTGTTACTCGGCTCCCGCATAAGGACTCGGTAATACCAGCAATGTAGGAAACGCTTTGAAACTCTACGACTCTACGTCGTCAGTTAATCAAGCTACATTAACCTACCTTGAGTTGAAAGTAGTATTTCTCTTTAAAGATGGATTCCATTTTACTACATATATGACAAAGCCTTCGAAAAAGAAGCTATCACTGTTTTCTTCTGTGCAAAGATCAGGGAAAGTCACTATTTTCGGAATTATATTTGGAAAAAAATGCTTACCTGTATTAGAAGGAAGTTAAGGATCGATATTATAAACCAGCTTTTAACGATTGAATTAGATTTTAAGCTAGAATTTTTAAGTTTACTGCGTATTATAAACTTTAATCTCATTTGAACTTAAGCTTTTTTTCAGCTGGAGCTCATTCTTTGTTTAACTATACTTTAATGTTATTCTATAAGATGTCGGTCCCAACTGCACGTGTAGATACTGGCAGATATTTGCGTAGTTGCTGAGTGATTTATGAAGAATATCTTTTTATGTCTCCCTTTCTCACCAACGCTTGTGTTAGGAGGCGCTTGGGTTCCCTCAGAGAGAGGGAGCCGAAGCATATTGTGAATTTGTGGGTTCGCAGAATTAAAAGTTCAAGTTGCAGAAATTAAAACGTTCTCTATTTCCTTAGAAATACACGTACAGTAGCAGCATTACGTCACATACACAATTAAAATCTACCAAGGTCGTTGACCACAATAAAGAGCTCACTTTCCAAACACACCAGTTTCCATTACACCTCTCGTTTCGCCTCCTTTTACACCCGTTTACGATTGTTTTCTACTACTGTTTAGAACTGTGTTTACAACGGTCCCTTGGCGAGTCGCAGCTTCTTTATATAACACGACTCATGTTACTAGATATTTCTGGAACAAACAAGAAATCCAGTGTTCTGTAACACAATCAAGAAGTCACTAGAATGTTATGCTTATCTCTTTATTTATTTCCGCACACTTTATCTCCGTGCTATGTGTATCTGCCTAGGCAATTTGTTTACCTTCGACTGGCAACATCCGTCCCTTATCGCTCCGGGCAATCGTAAATAATGGGTTCGCGACACTGTTCCCTCATCAAGGCTGGTCGTCCCGAATAGCACCATCTTAGTGGGCCAGACAATCCAAGTGTACCACCAACATCTTCCCTCTGGGCACCTTCTGGATGTGGTAGACCACGTCGCTAATCCTCTTCACCACACGGTACGGTCCTTGCCACGGCTGTTGAAGCTTCGGGCAGCGTCCCTTGGTCCGGGGAGCGCGGTATAATCAGACTAGGTCACCCTGCTGTAACCTTTGGCTGTTGGCTTGCCTGTCGTATCGGGTCTTCATGCGGTTGCTCACCTTCTGGATGTTCTGCCGAGCCATCTCCTGCATGTCAGGGAGATGGTCTAACAGGTTCTCTACATACTCGGTTGCTGGCGGTTTTGCGCCCGGGGGGCTTCCAAAAGCCAGGTCACAAGGGAGGCGTAACTCTTGGCCAAACATAAAGCTGGCTGGCGTCATCCCCGTGGTGTCGTGTGTTGACGAGCGGTAGGTCAGCAGGAAAAGCGGTACCTTGTACCAGTCTCGCTCATGGCTGGCCACGACCTTCCTCAGGTGTTCTTCTAAGGTCTTGATGTACCTTTCTAACATTCCATCTGACTGCAGATGTAGAGGTGTTGTGCGGGTCTTGTTAACCCCAAGTCTTTCTAGTGCCTCCTTCATTAGGTTGGACTCAAAATTGGTGCCCTGGTCGCTGTGGAGCTCTAACGACACCCCAAATCGGTAGAATACCTGTTCCACAAGGCAGTCTGTGATTGTCTTTGCCTACTGGTACAGGATGACATACACCTGCGGCCACTAGGTGAAGTAGTCCACCACCATCATCAGGTTCTTCCAGATTGCCTCGGTCGGATAGTGGAAATGGTTCAGCTATGTCGACAGCGATGCGTTCGAATGGCGCTCCGACGTTGTACTGCTGCATGCGACCCCGGCTTCTAGTCTGGGGGCCGCGACTCGCCGCGCACGCGTGACTTTGCCAGCAACACCTCTCAGATCTTTTCAGAGCCTCAGCCAGTAGTAGCGCTGTCGGAGTTTCTCGATCGTCCGATTTGCTCCCAGGTGTCCTCCTAAAGTACCGGCGTGCACTTCGTCCAAGATCTCCGGGACCTTACTTCGGGGAAGTACCAATGGTTCTCTCTGCGTCTTCCCATCAGGCGATTCCCATTCCCGGAACAGCACGCCCTCTTTGATCTTCAGTGAATCCCATTGGACCCAGTAGGTCTATTATGTAGTGCTCCTTGGTTGGTCTTGTCCCTGCATCCAAATCTCTCAGGAGTAGCCCCAAGTCTGCATCCGCCAGCTGCTCCCTCCTCAGGCCTGCGCTATCCCAGCCATCCGCAGGCACTGCCGTGACCGCTCTGACAGCTGTGGCACGCTCTTTCTTTTCCACTCTTGTGCACTCGCCGCACCCTTCTGGGAAGGGTCTCCGGGAGCTGGTGTCTGTGTTACACTGGCTCTTCCCTCTACGATGTTCAGAGGTGAAGTACTTCTGCAGCCTCTGGACCCAATGTGCTGCCTGGCATTCCAAGTTTTTAAAGCTGAGTAGCCAGGTCAGGACGGAATGGTCAGTCCTCAGGTAGAATGGCTAACCGTACACGTACTTATGAAAGTGCTCCAAGATCTTTACTACCCCCAGTAATTCTCGACAGGTGACGCAGTAGTTCTCTTCTGCCTTGGACAGGAACTTGCCGTGGTAGACTGCTGAGATATCACTCGCTCGTGGCCGTCCTGGACTTGCGAGAGGACTCCACCAATGCAATGGTTGCTGGCGTCGGTGGCCACAATGAAGGTACTGCCTGGTTGTGGAAATCAAAGTATAGAAGCACTACACAGTGTCTTCTTCAGTTCCTGGAAAGCCACTTCGGCTTCCTCTGTCCAAACATAAGGTCAGTTTTCCTCTGTCAGGCGGGTGAGGGGCTTGGCGTTGTTGGAGAACCCCTTTATGAAATGGCGGTAGTAACTGCACAACCCCGGAAACTGCGTAATTCTCTCTTATCCTTTGGCCAAGCCTAATCTCTCACGGCCTGTGTCTTCTCCTGTGGCCACTCCAATTGGTGAGTCTATGTGGCCCAAGTAGTTGACTTCTTTGCGGAAGAGCTGGAACTTCTTTGCGTTTAGCTTCAGGTTGGTTGCTTGCAGTCTCTGTAGCACCTGGCTCAGGTTGTCGAGATGGTCTTCCATCATCTTACCGACGATGATGACGTCGTCCAGCTATAGCAGGCATGCGTCGTAAGTCAGTCCTCTAATCACTGATTCCATGAGGCGTTGGAAGCTAGCTGGTGCGTTGCAGAGGTCAAAGGGCATAACGTTGAACTGCCAAAGCCCTTGGCCTGCCGAAAATGCAATCTTCTCCTTGTCTCTCCGGTTCAGAGCTACCTGCCAGTAACCAGACTTCAGGTCCAGGGTCGAGAACCACTGTGCACATGCTAGCGTGTCCAGGGAGTCGTCAATCCGGGGTAAGGGGGAACAGTCCGTCCGGGTGACAGCGTTCAACTTCCTGTAGTCCAGGCAGATGCGTAGCTCGCCGTTCTTCTTCGTCACCAGAACTACTGGGGAACACCAATGGCTGTGAGACTCTTCAATTACTCCCTTGGATCGCATGTCCTCCAGCATATCCCGTACAGCCGTTAGTTTCGCCAGCGGAATGCATCCAGATGGTTGCCGAAGTAAAGTATAAAATACATATCTTGAATTTTCTGGGAATAACCTATGCAATCCTCTTCATTCGGAAGGAATTGCGTATCATTTTGCATAAATGGTGTGTGAAGCAATAAACATAAATGAACTGCAAGAAATATCCATCTCTTTGAAACCAACAGTTTATTTCAAATACCTTTTTATGGCATAAACCATTTCCGGGATGTTCATCAATTGTGACTCAAGATATTTCATAGTAATTTTAGTGTTATCGATTTTCAGTTGTTTCTCGCGATTGCATAGAAAAAGTATGGAATTTAATTATTGTGGCCAGATCTTAAACATTTGAACATCGCTGTTCTCTTTGCATCTATAACGGAATTTGTAATTTAGCCATATCTGCAAAGGTATACGTCGATTTAAACGAAGTAGATGGGACAATGAGTTTTAGTAAAAGTAATTTTTATACCCATTTAATAAACGACTGAGAGAAGAGAAAGTCGTGTAATTGTAACATATTTTAATCTTAGATTCCTCTTAAGCCTATCTCTCTCTCTCCCTCTCTCTCTGTGTGTGTCTGCTCATATTTCACTTCTATCGTACATAATTTTGATAATATCAAAGTTACATAAACTTTTAAAATGGCGTCTGCTCTCTCCCTATTATTTTTTTAGTCGTTTCACTAATTTTATTATACTTTTGCTTCTCAATGGTGAATGGTGGCCTGAATAATTTATCATTTGATAGCTGTTAAGTCTTTCTCTTCCCCACCCAAATTTCTCTGCCCCTCTCTTTCCCTCTGCATTTCTGTCTCTATCCCTCTCCCTTATTAAAAATTATTGTCACCTTTCAAAAACATGTGATATGAAAAATTTCAGCAAAATAAAAGATAGAAGAATACATATAAAACACGTAGATTTCATTAAAACGAAATGTATGCCATATAAGTTGTTTTGCTTAGGTTTTTAAACATTAATTTGAGAATGTGTTGCTATTGGTTTAACCTTTGTGTTCTCCTTATAAATAGTATCCACTTTTGGTCCTTCAGGTCATACTGACCCAGCGGACAAAATTCAAAGACAGGCATTAACAAGCTACCAATACATGAAAATTAATGTAATTTAATTGATCTTTCACACAGGCAAAGAATTTAACAGTTACATTTGATCCAAGAATATATAATTTTGTGAATATTTCCACCCAGTGTTGCTTTGCACCCGTTTACAGGGTTATCATCAAAACGTAAGACCCGAGAGATGCAAAAGAACATTCTTAGTGACACTGTAGCAGAAAAATGGCTCTACCTGATTCTGGATTCCATAAGCTGCTGGTTGATTCACTATTCGAATTGTAAATGCCAGCTAGTAATAATACACCAATATATGTATTCAATCTAATTGCATCCAAATCTCTTCGGCCCTCAATATTATTTATTTTTAACACAATATTGCATAAGCTTTGTTCATAATTACTTAAAAAGCAGATTTGATATCGCTTACTCTGGACGTAAGGGACCAGGGGTTTGTCTTATGTTTGCACTGGAAGTCCTTCCATGTTGTGGAAAGGTCACCAAACTCCAAATTATGTTTTAATATTTCGAATGAACTACTGCTGCATCTTGCAAATTATTAATGTCATTAATAACCTTATTCTTTGAAGCACAATCTTCCGATTCTGATGTATGTTGAGTATTGTCTTCACTAGTATGGTTCTCTTGTTCTGAAATTTCCTCGCTATCAGATACATCACCTAATGATTCCAACTTCTTTCAGTTAGGCAATTATTTGCCAAGATAAGAATGCACCACTATTTACTGCAAGAACTAAAATGACATCTTCCTTCAACAATCAGACGTAACTGATTTATATTCTGCTATATTCAGAGTTTCAACAATACGTCGTCCATTGTTGCAGAAGTAAACAGCAGACTATATTTTTGGGTTTGCTGTCATGCACGTGGATTTGGATATGATTATTTAAATCAATAATTAAAAACATATGGACCCGAGGAACATAAGTGTAACAATTTCACATACAAGAAAAATTAAATAAATGTTTCCAAACATGCAACATTTCAAAAGAAGTAGTTATGAAGAGCAGAAAATACATGAAATTACAAGAAACAGTGATTGCACTTAAATGAGTAACGGAAGGACAAATTTCTGGTCGGGTCATATAAACCAAAGCACTACAGCACGGTTAATCGTCCAATTTTTGAGGCGCTATTCTTTGTTTCTCGTGATGTCATGCACAGAGCGTATAATTAATTTCAAAGCCAGGATATAGAAAACCACATTTTATTGACACGCTTCTTCTATATGATATTATTTCTGCAAATATTTATTTTTATTTACATGAAGTAGCGTAAGCTTCTACTAGAAAACTTTACATCAAATATAAAAAATAAGCACCAGTGCACAGAAAGTCATGTGAAGGTAAGACAGATTCTTTTCTATATTATTTTGGGTATTCGCACACTCACACACGTACATTCAAAAGTGCGTTGCAAATGCACATATTTGTGTATACAATAGAACCTTAGACAACTGAAACAAAGGAGATAGAAAGCAATTAAAATGTCATTTATAGACGTTAAGGATGTCGATTGGAGTTTTAGAAGAAGTTAAATGTAGATAATAAATATCCAATGCTAATGAAGTATTTACGTAACAACCGATACTGCAATAGTGCACATATTTTAACTGTAGAGTACCACTTTTTATTTAAAAAAAAATATCTATTTCCCTATCTTAAAACGTCTTCTAACTATTACATCACTACACCATTTCATTAGCAAAACATCAGAATTCCACTGCATCTTCTACTTTGAAATGTTGTTCTCGCTCTGTGAAGTTACACTTACAGCACTTGCTTCATTCACAAAGAAATACCAAATGCTCCTGAATCAAACACCAAAATAATAGGCATAATGAGTGCTACGGCATTAAAATTTTCAGCCTTGATTCTAACCTTCTAAAATGATTGAGTGTTTAAGACTGCAAAAAAGTGTTCAAAATGTGATATCACAGGCGCTTAAAAGTCATTTTTTAGGTTAAGCGTCAGATTCCTTGCTCTATGCATTTCTTGTAGCTTATGAAATGTCTGCAAAGCTAGCTAATGTTGATGGTTCACCATTATGGAACCTTCTATACAACAGTAGTTTAAAATAATTATAATGCTTCAACTAAGAATTCACAGTGAAGGCAACTAAGCATCCCACTTGCTCGGGTGTTGATTCAGACACAGAAGTCCTTCCATTTCTCACATCCCCCTGCTTCTTTTATCGCCAACCCTCCTCAAACTTAAAGTAAGGGACTGAATGCTGGTCAAGTTAATGCAGGAAGGGGTTGAAGAAAAATTGAGTACATTCAAAGTTGTGGCTAGGAAAAATGTGGTATTCAGTTCTTTCGTGATCTTCTAAAGAGCACGAAGGGGTTACGAAGTGGAAGCAATTATGGAAGGTTCTAATTAGAGGTGTCGAATGAAAAAGGTTCTCACAAATATTTAGGTTTTCAAGCAGTGTAAAAGAAACTTTTTAAAAGTAAGCTTTAAAAATATACTCATTAAAGACTCAGCAACATTTGGATGTTTCTATTGCATTGAAAAGTAGCAGGGGTGATCTCTATTCTTTCCTTTTGAAACGTTAGAAGTAACAGGCTATAATATTAATTGAAACTCTGAAGTGGTACACTTTAAGCTTTCACAAAGTGAGCACTGAATAGGATTAATGTCTAAGAGTTCTTTCAGGATTAAAACTTCTTGAATTGACTTTCCATGTGACTAGCCAAATGCTGCCCTTTCATTTAGTTGTTCCTTGGAAGAAAAGTTATAAGCTTTGTCTGAAGTTCGTCACTTCATTCTTAAGGTTTGGAGTAATGGTGAATTGGAGAAAGAGTCACATCCGCTAACTAAAACCAAAGCGGCATGTAATAAAGAACTTCTTTAGAAAGAAATTGCAACTCTTAAAGTTTTCTATTCCAAGCTCTGACTGAAAGACCATTGTGCATTAGTGAAGTCAGAAAGGCAAGTAAGAGTTGTTGCTACAGAGGCTTCTCCAAGGAAACTTCTGGTTACGAATGGAACGAATCAACAATAATTGCAGTAGTGTTAGATTTTGAAATGTACAGTAATATCAGTAAAAGCGTTTTAAAATAAAATTAGTCATATCATGCAAGGCTGAAAACTTGTGTATCACCATTATTCTCACTTGCCCATCTATTGGGTAAAAGCAACACTATGAAATACCCTTTCTAAGTGTGCGCTGATATTGCCTACTTATTAACATCGGTGTTCTCAGTTTTACAACTAGAAAAACTCGCATATTCAGCTGAAATGTAAAGAAATTGAAAAATGTCTATACTGTTTGTTTTTTAATTTTACATAAAGCTGGTTCATGCTACACAATTAGCATTTTAGTATCAAAAATTTTAAAGCCACAAATCGCAGTTTAATTAATTTTCTATCATTGAGAGAAACCACGTCTGCTTTCTCCGCATTTAATTCCAACCAATTGTTCCATAATACCTCTCAGTGACCGTTTCATATCATCCACTCTCATGCTAGGTATCGACCTGATCCTCTATTCCAGTTATTCTCTCGGTTCCATAGTTCCTCGGCTCCTAGACTGACGTTTGACTCCAGGCACCAACTTCTGAGGGTAAGACCTCAATGCGAGGAGGGTACAATGGAAATGCAAATTAGTTAACTTTAATGCTGCACAACAATTTATTTCTTGTGATATGATTTTACGTTGAAGGACGTTATATTTTTTATATTTGCTTACCAAGAGCATATTGAAAATTAAAAAGCAATACGAAAAATGTTAGGGTCAAAGCAACATTTCAGTTTTCACGTCAAAATAAATAAAAATGTTTGATAACAATTCCACACAGCCCGTTAAAAGGTTTTTGTGCACTATGCTTTACAATATGAGTGCATAATAAAAATAATTTTAAGCAATTGGATGAAAACAATGGTTTTCTTACTCTCGCAAACACGTTGGCTTATTTATGAAAGGAACTAACAAAAGAAGACCAAGCATTTCTTATACTACTCATCGTTATTATTTTCGGTTTTTACGAATAATTGCAAAAATAAGTGACACACACGCACGCGCTCACGCACACACACACAGCGGTAATGGGGGTTCGATCCCAGGCGACCGCAAAGTGAGCTTGTGGTGGACAACATGGCACTCGGACGTGTTTTCTCCAGAATCTCCGATTTCCCCCGCCATCTCATTCCACCGGTGTTCCATCTTCATCTCACGTATAATCAGTGTCACCGCTTGAGGTGCCGTATATAGTAAAAGCGGGCGTTAAACACTACACATTACACACCGGTACGGATAGTCGAAATTTACCGGTGGAAGGGGAATCTGCGGTTCAAATTCTTTCTGACTGGGGGGTGTTTTCCATTTTTGACCCAGTCCTCATAACTGGTAATAGCTGAGGAGGTACCCTTAACCTAGGCCTGGACGGTTTGTCCCCAAATGTAATTTATCAATTATAATATCAATTCGTTTATCACCAATGTCTAGCACCTGTAATGGATTAACTCTGTGGTTGATGTGCTAAGGTAAGACTAGGGCAGGCCTTTCTATTGAAGCTAATATTACAAATAGTGCCTTAAACCCTTATTATGCCCTTACTAAACGTGACTAAATCTGTCTAGCATAAATGTGAGTGCAGTTTGCATGTTTCTTTGAAGAGTCACAGGGAGCAGGACCTTCTTCAAATGCCTCTGATTTTAAAGTTACAACTTTATATTTCTCTCAGCAATAAACTAATGGGAAATATACCACAATCCTTTTCAGCAGATTTAAGGCTTTTGACTTGGTTTCAACTTTATTACGTATTCTATAATGATTTGCCATAAAAATAGTTATCATCTTTGACACGGAAAGTATAGATCTGAGATCTGAAACCAACATGGCCTTCTCAGTTCCTTGAAATGAGTTATGACTGGTCATCAAGGATTAGAAATGACAGTTTCTTTATTCTGGAACACTCGCCAATTTCCATTATTTGTTCCCTACACTTTGTAGGAAACAGAATCACTTTTTAGTAATAATGAAGGAAACAAGAGGCCTAATACTTTGGTGTGTATTATTTACGTAGCCTCACGGTCATTCTCGCTTGGTTATTGTAGGTTGGTAGCAAAAACAGTAAAATTGACTGTCAACTTTTTCCGGTACTCGAATTTCCTAACTTCCTATTGCTAAGAATATATAATTTTGCACTATAATCGCTGGTTTCAAAATAATCTGCTGTTACGTTACCCATATTCTCTGTTATCCCTGGATGGTACATGGAATATACTAAGTTTCCTTCCTAATCTCAGCAACTACACAGAATTCCGAAGTTTTCCAACGCAGTGCGATAGTAAACTTTCCGCTAGGTGGCAGCAGACATCCCCGGATACCTCGGCACCTCCTTTATCTCCCTTCTTCGGGAGAGACACACTGTCGCAGATGTCTCCAGGCAGTCCCTCTTCAGGGCTTGTCTTTGCTCATTGTTACATCAGCTCAGTTAATGCTGTAGATTGAGAAGCCTATGGCGCCTGTTCCTGTATGGATAAACATCTTGAAACAAAGCATGGATCTGGAAAATACGGATGCTTGTAAAGATAGAGAAATGTGTGCATTTTGAGATTAAAACTTATCCTTCTCTCACAGATATAAATGAGTAAACAATTAGGTAAAATCCTCAGAGTTCCACTGTTTTTTTTTTTTTTTTTTTTAATTTACGTCCTTTAACTTTTTAAGTCATATCGGACGATGAATGGAATGGGTGAAATAATGCTCAAATGGACCCAGGGTCCATGGAGCGTAGAGTTACCCGACATTCGTCCTTTAGGATATGGGAAAACCCCGGAAAAACCTTATCCAGGTAACTCACCCTGACCGAGATTCGAACTCGGGACCTCTTGAACGTGAGGCAGACATGCTACCATCTACGCTACCGAGGCGACAGTTCCACTTTTGTTTATAGCTGTATTATTAGAAACCAATAACTGAGTTTGCGCATTTTAAATATTTCTCAATATACATTTTTTTCCCCAGTTTCATTTAAATGTTATAGAGAAATCTATAATGCTGTAAGTACATACATTTTGGAAGGGATTTTCTTTATGGATTATAATTATCATTAGATGAATATTGCTTACAATATCTAATATAACATACTCAAATTGATGAAAAATATTACTTCTTAGACTTTTTTCTTAGATATTCGGTTGACTAAAAGAGATACTTATGTTGTTAAACATTTAAAATCTTCATCGCACACTCCTACCACTTTTTCCCAATAAAATATTTAATTAAAATGTAATAACTTGAAAATTTCTAGAGATATTACAACGAAAATTTGTGTACTTATCAATGATGTAGTGTGTCATTTAAGGCATACGTTTCAAAAGCAAGTCTTCATAAAACTGGGATATAGGAATTTCGTTTGTATTTCCCTTTAAATATGACATACAACCGACATAAAAACAACAAACTAAGATTATACAAGTTTTGTAAGCTTTTCAAATAGATCACTCATGAAACTTGTAACTAAAAATTGTCTGTTGGTTCTCCCGTTCATACTTTTTCATGCTAAAAGTTTCACTTTAATTCCAATTAAATTATGGGGATTTAATTACATGTAACATGTAAAATAACAGGAAATTACTTATTTGGAGACTCGTAGGAAATAGCTTATATGAAGGAAAGGAACGAGATTTTCAAAAATATTCAATCATATGAATTTCTGTTACTTGAGAAAATATCAACATACCTCTAGGACTTTTTGTGAAATTGTTGATATTATGTAAAGACAAATATGAATATCACCGTCATATTGTATACAGTCTTATATTACAGAATGTGCCTCTTCAAAACCTGAATTCTACAATTTCTTAGGTGTGTCCATCTCTCTTATATTTGTACCTACTGTGCATGGCAGGCGAAATATACGTAGTCCGAATTCCATTTGAACGTGGTTTAAAAATTGTTAATTGGATTGACCAGAGAGTAAAACGGTTCTTCTTGTTTTCTTCGCAGCTTCTTTTCTACACCACTGATGGCGCTTACCGCAGTTGTAGGTGAAATTTCTGGGAGAGAGTAGATCACGGTATTTTATCCCGAAATCTTTTATTGACCAAAACGCCGGCCGTGAAAGCCTTCGTTTATTAACTGGCAGTTTCTTCTTACTGCCTTCAAGGTCTGCAGCTGGTATCATTTTAAGCGATACCCACAGTGGGTAAGAATAATATCCTTTTAATAATAAAATTGTTTTTTAAATGCGTAAAGGTAAATAAAATTGAGATAGTAGTTATATTAATTAGAATTTAAATTATATTAAATTGTAATAAATAGGTAATAAAATAAATTAGATAAATAATATACATGGTATAACGATTAAATAATGATAAATGCAAATGTTTATCTAGGGAGGGACAACGAGGAATAAGGGTTTCTAAAAATAGTTGGCATATGAGTAGAGATAGTCATGTGAGTGCAACACATCAGAGCTTTCAGTCACGTTTAACACACTTCTCAGTGCATACGGCATCACAGATGGTGACACATTATACCTACATGAAGTAGTACATAAAACTAAATGATTACTGGGACCGAAAATTTGGTAAGGAGACGTTCCAGGCTTAATTTAAGATAATACCTCCCTGGTATTTGCCAGTTACGAAAATTGAGGAAAAACAGGGGAAGAACCTCTCCAAAAGGAAAGGCGTTCCTGATAGAGTTTGAGCCTCCATGTCCAAGTCTTCGACCACATACCACATTTGTCGGTCGATGGTGGTTTAAGCGGGAAGCATGTCATTATATCATTTAAGGGTTTAGAATTAATATTTATTTGTATAAGCGTTTATTTACTCTTTTTTCTCTTTAAACATACATCAGTTTCTGTAGTCTGTCACTTACGAAACTATGTAAAGCAAAGCAAAAGTGTAAAACGTATTACAGAAAAGGTAAAGAGTTTGTAATAAATAGCAATGTTGAACTTAAAACACTTTGTAGTTGTTGTAATAACGCAAAAGTGCATTTAAACCATAAATATTTTAGTCTTGTTTGCATACCGTACACAGCAACTTCATTAAAATGATTAAAACAAATACAGTTGAGAATACAAACTGCAAAGCTTTTCGTCAAACATCTATAAACAATACCTGAGTTGTGTTAAACGAGGTGGGTATGAAATACTTCAAGCATCTCTTTGCTTGCCTATTATACGCCTTAAAAATTCTTTCCTACAAACTATCCTATTTTAGAGTTACATGGGATATTTAAAATATCTTTCTTTTTTATTTATTTTTATTTTAGAGGTATATTAGTATTTCTCAGTTAAAATTATTAACACATACCACTGAAAGTTACAGAGGGAAAAAAAAGCGAATATTTCTTTATAGGTGTTTTATAAATGAAGTTTATATACAGAAAGGCATATAAAGCAGCGACTTTGTATAACCTGTATAACAAACAAGTTTGGAAATTAAAGCAGTAATTCACTTAACTTTGCACTGTAGATTATAGCATGAAGCATCTTAAGTGTTTATTAAGTGTTACGTTGCCGAAACTTGATTATTATACTGACATTTTATCTTCTTCTTTAACTTCGCAACTTGTTCTACTATCGTGGTGTTTGGGGATTCTTGTTCCTCCAGCCATTTTAAAATCGGGCCTGAGGAACCAAAGCTTTGGATTCTATGGAGAACTAGGATAGGCCAATGCCTGGTGTAAAGGTGAATCAAGTGGATGCTATATATGAGGGCGAGATGAATGATAGGAAATATGATGATCATGATGATGGAGCAATTGATGGAATGCTGATGGGGGAAACCGGAGGACCCGGTGAAAACCCATCCCAGCGCCATTTTGTCCACAACAAATCTTACTTTCCTGTCACCTGTGATGGAACCTGGGCTGCGTTGGTGAGAGCAAAGCGGTCTAACCATTCTACCAGATCTTTTATCTCTTTTCAAAATAAACTATTTTAAACATTGTAGAGAATAAAAGTGAAAAAAGCTTAGCCCCCTTGAGAATTCCATTTCAATATTTGGAGGTATACGCAGTGTTTTATTGCAGTATCTAATTGTCAAGATTCTTCTGAAAGTTGAATAAAATATGTGAAAGGTTAAGACAGATGGCCTAAATACTTTTTAATATGTTGCTTCATAATGCACAAATCGTTAACTCAGTTTGAAACGTTCTTTCCATTAATTTATGCGCTATTTTTCATTTGTGTTTTCCCGAGGCTATTCATTTCTCCTAAATATTTTCAATCTTGCTATACTCAGATGTTATGCGTAGACAAAGCAAATGATATTTAATTTTGACAGTTTATTTCCCGAAGTAGCATTCAAAAATGTCAACTATGTTTTGGATACAAGGAACTCATTAAACTTATTAATGAAGTTTCCTTTCTTGAAGTTTGAAATTTGGTGCTACAGTAATTCACTTTGAGTAATTAAAAGTGTAGTGAACATACAGTTGAGTTAGTTTTTATATTTTAAGTGTGCTAAACATTATAATAAATATTGGCTCACTGTGATATTGTGGTCCTATCTTTTCCATCCCTTTAATAGCTAAGGTATATTTACCAATAAGGAGGATATTTTGCATCAGATTAGTTTACTTCCCGATTCTTCGGGTATTCAAAACAGATGATTCACTGCATTTGCTAAAGATATATAATATCGAGATTTCGCCTTCAGTGCATCTTTTGAGGTGCTCACATTAAAATAGGGGGTGCGCATAAGTCTTAAAGCCAATAGCCTCTCTATTGAGAGCTTTACTCAAAAATAATGCGTTAGATAAATGTAAAATTTGAGTCAGAGAAGGTTTATAGATTACTACTTAACATTAAGGTAAGCCTTTCCCTGTAAAAATGTTTTCCAATGAAAACTCTCTTTATTACGGCTTTTCGCATAAACAGCTCTAGGGATTTCATTCAACATGGTAAAAAAAGCAGGTACATATCTCGAATTTTTTGCGGATTAATGATTCTTAACTCTTATCATATATCTATCATATTTTGAAATTATAAGAATAAAAACTAAGTTTCACTGCAGAAAATCGCATAGCTCACTAAAATATATAGCATGTCACATTTGATGCTACGTAGGAAGATGTGATTCTTCTTTGAGAATAGCCTAATGTGTAACTAACGTGATTTTATTAGTTTACCTTTATTTTTGTGTTATAAATATTAGATTCCATAACTTGAAGCTGTATTTAGGGTGCTTAACGTGGAAAGAGTAATAGCTAGCATGGTGTGATAAATATATACTGTTTACCATCAAGATCTCCTTAATGTTAACCCTTGGTGATCCTCGGGATTGTTCGGGCATGCATAGCTTCTTTCAGAAGGTAGGTAAGGTTGCTGGGCTCATGTGCAATGTTTGCTTTCATATAAAATAATTCTTAATTTGACATTTGCAGCATCCTACCCATCTGCTGCGGCGCTATTTACGGAGTAAGTAATAGTTAAGTAGTAGCATTACTTGGAAGTAATAGTTTTCCAATTCAATTATGCCGTATCCAACTGGAGAGTCCAGTATCAGAAAAGTTCCAAGAACAGATATATGTCAGCAGCCTAAAGCTGCTGGACTACGGCTTAGAAATAACAAATTCACAAACACAAAAGCTTGAAAGGTTTACCGCGTAGAGTAATCTACTTCATAGCCATAGATCAGGTTTTCTTATAGTATAAATTGGAGTAAATAGATCCTGTGAGTAACTAGTGGCCAAAACGCAACACAAACTATTGGTTGACGGTCAAAATTAACTTTGTTGGGTAGCGAGTAACTGCGTTTGAGAAAGACTCAATAAAATATTTTGATACTATCGGTGCATTTCCTTCTACCACTAAAACGCAACATTTATCTGAAACAACGTCATTCAGTGCCAAAGGCATTGTGATTGCAGTTTTACCTCTAATTATAAACTACAGCTAATAGTTACCTTTAATTGATATTTTGCTTCCAGATATAGACCAACACCAGTTTCCATAAATTTACTTTATGTTATTTATCAACAGGCATAAGAATATCCAAGAATTAAAGCCAGGAAGAAAGGGAATTAGATTTAACCGTTTCCGAACTTTACGTTGTGACGTTGCAGGTAGCAAACCCCTTCACATCCCTTTCAGTCTATTGACGTGTGCAGATCAATCATGAGATTGCGTTTTATCTGCCATCAGCGATTCATGGTCGCTGCTGTTGAATACTTCTACAATTATAAATTGATGAGGTTTGAGGATAGCCAGCTTTAAAGCCAACGCCTAAGAATTCCTAACCATACTTTATTATTATTATTATTATTATTATTATTATTATTATTATTATTATTATTATTATTATTATTATTATTATTATTATTATTATTATTATTATTATTATTATTATTATTATTATTATTATTATTATTATTATTATTATTATTATTATTATTATTATTATTATTATTATTATTATTATTATTATTATTATTATTATTATTATTATTATTATTATTATTATTATTATTATTATTATTATTATTATTATTATTATTATTATTATTATTATTATTATTATTATTATTATTATTATTATTATTATTATTATTATTATTATTATTATTATTATTATTATTATTATTATTATTATTATTATTATTATTATTATTATTATTATTATTATTATTATTATTATTATTATTATTATTATTATTATTATTATTATTATTATTATTATTATTATTATTATTATTATTATTATTATTATTATTATTATTATTATTATTATTATTATTATTATTATTATTATTATTATTATTATTATTATTATTATTATTATTATTATTATTATTATTATTATTATTATTATTATTATTATTATTATTATTATTATTATTATTATTATTATTATTATTATTATTATTATTATTATTATTATTATTATTATTATTATTATTATTATTATTATTATTATTATTATTATTATTATTATTATCATCATCATCATAAATATCAGCAGCAGCAGCAGTGGTGCTGGTGATTGTGGTAGTGGTGGTAGTGGTGGTAGTGGTGGTAGTAGTAGTAGTAGTAGTAGTAGTAGTAGTAGTAGTAGTAGTAGTAGTAGTAGTAGTAGTAGTAGTAGTAGTAGTAGTAGTAGTAGTAGTAGTAGTAGTAGTAGTAGTAGTAGGAGCTGCAGCAGCAGCAGCAGCTACCATCTTTAGAACAAAAATCATTTCATAGTTTGTCGTTTGTTATATTAATAACGGGCGAAGCTAAGAATAATAGTGGAAATAGGCGCAATAAATGGTGCTAATATTGCGAATCCTTTGGTTTTTATTATTGTACTTTTCCCATTATCATGTAACTGCCACACTAAACCTAAACAGAAATCATAAACACATCTAAATATCACCAATGATATCACCCAAAATAATAAAAATGAAACTGAAAAGCGCTGTATGCATTATTACACATCTAGGTATGTTAAGCCCATAATTCATTCACAACAAGATGATGAGTATTTGGATAATCTGGAACAGTTTATCGTTCATTTAGTGGGAAAATATATTTGAAGCTACCTCAAGCTTAAATTAACAATAATTAACTTGCTTTTAACTAATGTTGATAGACTTTGAAGCAGCGCAATTGCCGTAGTTTAATTAAAACTTACAATGATTAAAATAAGAGCTGAAAAATTCAATGCCATAACCATGATTTGATGTATCACATTTATGGTAACAATCTTATGAATGAACGTCAGTTCGGATTTACAACACAAACCAGTATAATTGACGCAGTAATATCATTAAAGAAAGCTGAACAAAATGGCTTCAAGAGAGGACACTATGTAGCTCTCATCAGTTTAGACGTGAAAGGTGTTTTCGACGCAGCATGGTGGCCGTGCATACTCATATCTGTAAGATTTTTGACGTTCCAGAAACATTTATGAGCTTTCGAAAAGCTATTTCAATAAAATAACTGCATCATTAACTGTAAACAGTTTGTCTGTTCAACGAAATATTAGCAAAGGCTGCGCACAAGGATCCTGCTGTGGTCCGGGATTCTAGAACATCCAATATAATTCGCTCTTGAATGTAGAATACAGCAATCATACGAAAGTTTTAGCAATTGCTTATGATTTTCTTATGATCGTCAAAGGAAGCAGCGTTCTTGAATTGGAAAATTATGCCTACATTGATTCCTATGAGATGGAGACTTGGGCCAAGTATCACAAAGTTACATTCAATGAGCTGAAATCAAAGCTTTTGGTCATAACAAGGAAAACATTGCCAGAA
Source organism: Mantis religiosa (assembly GCA_030765055.1). Lineage (NCBI taxonomy): Eukaryota > Metazoa > Arthropoda > Insecta > Mantodea > Mantidae > Mantis > Mantis religiosa. Next base: position 192,837,443 of record CM060948.1, on the reverse strand, counting down.
ATCCAAATTTGAACATCTTCTTGTATTACAAATCACTTCTATAGTCGGACTGTTTGAAATACCTGGGCATAATAACTGATAGAAAGTTTAACGTCCATGAAGGTATAGAACAAGTAACCCAAAAATGTACATATAATCATAACATGATACACGCATTAGCTGGGGACTGAGCCACGATGTAATGAGAATTGTTTATAAAGGGGCTATCCTACCAATAATGTCATATGGAATTCCGGTCTGGTTTGAAGCCATTAACAAGAAAAACGTCATTGAACTTAAACGAGTACAAAGACTAATCAACATTAGAATAGCAAAGACATTCCAAACCACATCAAATGAAGCATTGTGCGATTTAACTAGAACTACTCCAATAATTTATAGCTTCAAAAGTAAGCAACTTTCTACTAAATCAAAAAGGGAAGCAATATGGAAATAACAATGGACATTCCAAAACACAATTCGAAGTCACCGCATCCTGCAAACATATGCATTATTAAACAAAAACAAGAACAAGAAGTTTACAAACTTGATTACAAACTTGACGGTGGTAATGGGAATATTGGAGTTGGAGCTGGAATCGCCATATTCATCGACATGGAACTGCTACACTAATTATCCTACAGACTGCTTAAACATTGCTCTAACAACCAAGCGGGACAGATAGCGATTTTAAAAGCACTGGAGTATCTAGAAACATAGAATCTCCCTAACCACCAGAAAACAGCACCACTTCACACTGACAGTTGATTAACTTAGATTTGCTAATCCAGCATTAACTTGATAGCATTGGCCGCGCCCTAGCTCAGTGGTTAGACTGCTTGGCTCTCACCAAGGCGGCCCGGGTTCGATCCCAGGCGAACGCAAAGTGAGATTTGTGGTGGACAACACGACTCTGGGGCGGGTTTTCTCCGGGACCTCCGGTTTCCTCCGCCATCTCATTCTACCGGTGCTCCATCTTCATCTCATGTACCAGTGTCACCGCCTGCGGTGCCGTATGTAGTAAAAGCGGGCTTTAAGCACTACACAGTGATAGCACTAATCAGAGAACAAACAAGAAAAATGGCAACTCAAATTTGGCAATCCACTGCACCTGGATGAAAGCACACATCGGGCATGTTGGCAATGAAACAGCGGACAATCTGGCGAAACAAGCAGCACAAAACAGAGATTTACCTGTGTGTTACGACCGTAAATAAGCCAGTGATGTGTTAAGTGAACTACAAGCAGTGACTATAAACAAGTGGGATAGTAAATGGAATAGCACAATAAACGGAGCAGTGACAAAAACTTTCGTACCTAGTGTGAAGGACATATTAAAATTAAACTTGTCATTAACACGAAATGTAACGACTTTCTTAACAGGACATGGTAAAATGAATTCAGTTTTCTTTCGATTTAAAATAAAAGACAGACCTCTATGTAGTGTGGAAATGAAGAACAGACAGTTGATCATTTGCTACCTAGATGTGTTAAGTTAGATAGAGGCCATTGTTTAAGAACAATATGATAAACAAATATGGACTTTGGTCTTTGGACAAAGTGAAAGTAATGAAGCACTCTACGAAAGAATTGACTATATATTTTAATTCCATAGATTTTGACAAGTTATAGAATATTATTAGATTATCATTAATGACGTATTATTAATAAATACTGTAAATTGTATGGTTAGACATTTTCTAGAATAGTATAATAGAATCTAAGTATTACTACGGTAACTTTATGAACTAAACATGATTATCGCAGTTGTAAATAGCCTAAAAAACAAGGAATACATAAGTATAATTTATGAAATTATATGCATTTGTAAAAAATAGGTTTCTATAGAGCATATAGTATTAGAGTCGCTGGAATGGAGCATGCTGTTAAATAATTTCAAAAAGGAACTACAGATCCCCTGCCCCACTCGCGGTTGCTCTGCCTTTGAGGTACCATGGCAACATGCGAGCTTGACATTAAATTCTCCAGCTGGTTCATATCTCCCCGGCAGACCACGAGGAAAGCTCATTTGGCGACTTAAGTTCGTAAGGCACCTTATTTCCTGTCTTTTAACTATAGTTAAGGTCTTTTAACTATGTTTTTCCATTTATAAGGCAATCAGCGATAGGTGATTATCCTTAGGGAAACTATATTAATAAATCTTGCTGTACATTATATATCTTTTGACGCAAAAGCCAGAGTCCTGATTGTTTAAATTTTTCAGTCTTTATGACAGAGATATTGTGTAAATTTTGTAATATAATGATGTAGAAACAGATTAGTTTCAAACATTTCATTAATTTGAAATCAGCATCTTCCATTGGGTCAACTTCCTCATCTCCTACTTCCTCTACAAAAGAATAATTTACTGTTTTATCAAAAACATTTTAGAATGAGAAAATAGGTCCAGTCAGTATTCATCTCAGGATATTTTCAGTAGTCTGTCCTCATCACTCATTTTCTTACTCATTTTCTCATACTTTAAGGAAACAGGGTTGAGCTTGATACTAGCAATATTCTAAGAGGATTCACAAACACTTTCAAATTTATTGAAGTCAGTTTTGTAATTATGTTATCCCACACTAGAAACTCGTTCCAAGATTTTGCTAATATGTAACACTTTGCTTCAGCAAATTAGAAGAAGATTAAGATCTTTTTTTTAAATTTATCTCCTGCAGCGTTATGTCGTATCGGACAATGAATGAAATGGGTGAAATGATCCTCAACTGAACCCAGGGTCCATAGAGCTTAGAGTTACCAACGTTAGTCTTTCAGGATAAGGAAAAATCCCGGAAAAAGCCTTATCCAGATAACTCACCCTGATCGATATTCCAACTCACCCATCAGAGGCGGGAGCCAAAAATTTCGTAGCTTCAGTAAATTGCTAAGTGCAGCTTTCTAGTCACCCGTACAATTGCACTGATTATGTTTGCTTTTACATAATCTTCAATTGTATCTATGTATTCATCCGGTCAACAACGACGTTCTCCTTTATTTCTTTATTCCTTTATAGGAACGAATACTTTGTAAATACTGTACGTCGATACTGTTCCTTGTAGATCAATACTTTTGAGTGAAATCAAACTTGAAATTATACATGCAGTGCAGTTGATCAGCTCCGTAACCGTATTTGTGTTGGAACGGATAGCAACCACAATACATATCCACAACCATGATGCATGAAAATATAATAGTTGTCTATATTTTAAAAGAGCCACAGTAAAGTCCGTGTCTCAGGCTATTTTAATCCTAACATAAACGTCTGGGAGGGAATAGAGACAGCGGTAGAGAGACAGGCTTTCCTGGTTAGTTCAGGAGTGGTAATATGTATTATCCTTTATTTGGATAGATACCGTAACCGTATCCTAAAAGTACATATTTTGTGTATTTTTATTACTGTTCAGCGCGAATTAGATCAGGAGTGAAACAAATATTCAAATACTTTGATTCTTATAAAGGTAAAGGTTTCCATTTTAACTTTATCCGTCAGATACCAGCTAATGTGTTCTGTGCTGAAGCATTCTGAATGGTATATTTGTAACAGACGTATAGGTACATAAGCACATACTATAACATATGATATATTGCAATCAAGATGACTTTCTCTAATCTGCATAAACTATTTTTACAAAGCTTATTCCTGTATCTACTTCATGTTATTTGAATTGACATTTGCAAAAATTAACTTGCTGGTAATTTTCTTGTAGCTACAAGGGTATATGCGAATATCACTTTAAGCGGTATTCAAAAGTTTTAAAGCTGATTGTTATGTGATGACTATAATTCTGTTCTCTTTGCGTGACCAAGAGATAAAGAAAAGAGTTACGATTTCTAATTTGAAAAAAAAAATGTTAAGTATTACATAAGTTTTTCTAGCCAAGATTATTCTTTATCCTCACCAGAATCTGTAAGTGTAAATAAAATTGTGAATGCGTGTATTCCCTAATACAGAAAAAGCCTAAAGGAACAATACAGATGACCATTGAAGTTAAAGGTGAAGTATAAATGGAACTGTTCAGAAACCAGAAGGTAAAACATAATATATGTCGCTAAATATTCCTGCGTCGCAACGATATTATGATGGCTTTGTGCGTGCTTAAGTTTGTTTTTGGTTCACTTCAACCTTGGGATAAAAGAAATAAATAAGTATACTTTACTTTTTTTTATTTTTTTTTTCTATGTTAAAGCTGTTCATTGTCAACTCATGTCAACTCCACCCATTGTTTTTTTATTTTTTTTTTATTTTTTTATTTTTTTTTTATTTTTTTATTTTTTTTAGGAGGAGATTGGAGAAGATAATCCTTTATTCTGAAAGGCGAAGGAGCATTTGACGTATTTTTTTTTTATTTTTTTTGAAGTTTTTTTTACTTCTTTTTATAGACCTTTTTTCATAACAATTTTTTTTCTAATTAAAAAAAAAAACACATCTCTTTTTTGTTTTTAAAGGAAAAGGGAAAAGGAAAAAAGTCGCTTCGTACAACTTAACGACAGCAGCCAAAAGAGGGGACTAGGGCACGTAACAGTTAACGGATACGAGTAAAGTTACATAGAGCAAGGATGAATTGGCACACACACACACACACACACACACACACACACACACACACACACACACACACACACACACACACACACAACAAAGTTTGATAATCTCGTAAAGTCTTACGCATGCACAACAGCACGTCATATCAAACTTCTCCAGTGAAGTAGTATTACTCAGTCGAACACAGCTGTCATTTTCCTTTGTTCCACAGCAAACAACGAACCAGAATAGGAAAATTAAGTAAAACAGAGGGGTCCACTGCTTAAACAGCTCCAAGGACTTAAACGCTTAACACAGTCCACCAGTACATATCCTATTCAGCCCCCTGGCCATATTTCAGGCATTACTGCTCCAGAATTAGCTTTCACTTTTGTGGGACAATCAAGGGTGGTTACAGGATTTGTCAACAAGATAACGTCGTTCTCGCCCCCCTACCGTCATTGTTACACCAGAGATGAGTCGTTCTCTTCAAACACGAGGGTCCAGCAGATGGTTCTGCGTACACACATACTCGCCCAAATGAAATCAAGGAGGGTTGGCTTCCTTTGCCCTCATGAATTATCCTACACTTGAAACCAACAATGAGCAGTTTGAGCGCGTGATGCCGAACTGATTAACACACAAAGAAAAGCGTCCTAGCGCAAATGGAACGTTTATGAACAGGACGTGGATTGTTATTGCTCCTAGAGGGGGAGAATATGAGGGTCACCCTATCTTTCAAAATAGCAGACAAGAGTTGCAACATTATGGGGATTTTAGTCAGACTTCTTTTGTTTTATCCTACTGAGCTTTAATACAGAGTATAAATTAAATTAGACCAATTAATAATGCACCATTGTAAGTTTTATTACCTAACAATGCACATTTAAATGTAATATTAGATTAATAGCAACTCATATTTTCAGGTTATACAACAGATCTACTTATTCTCGTTTGTTCTTTGACTTCGGCGGTCATTCAAACCAGCACTCATTGTATTTCGGATTCTTCATGCATTGCTTAATAGGTATCTCCAATACTAGGTATGCGGTTCATGTTCTCTTACCTGCTGATCCTAAGCTAAAAAGCCAGAGTAATTTTATTGCTACAGTCGAAACTGCTTTCTTCGGCCAGTATTCAGCCCAGAGTTATGCGTATCAAAGAATTCTAAGACGTTTAGAGGATTGATTCTCATTTTACACTATCAATGGGTACGTAAGTTGAAACAGACTTAAAAAGTTCATTGTCGTTATTGAGATTGGAATCACGAATCCTAAGAAAGCATAAATCTTATTAAACCGGATATTTTGATGATACGAAAAGTACCTTTATAAGTCTTATCAAAACATAATTCCTGCTCAAACCAGAAATCTTTGGATTACTGATCTACGAAGGTAGCTGATAATATCTTGTTGACCTAAATACGGTTTAATACGGAGTGAAGTTTTATTTCTTTTATCTATAAGGTCTGTGCTGGCTATTTAGAAGTTAGGTTGTTCCCTATCATCTTTAAGCTTTGCCTTTACAAACCATTGCAAGCAAATATTTATAAATCAACACACACGATATTTTTCTGCTTGTTACCAACTCACAGGTATCGCAATTCCCATACAACGTTATTTTATACCTGTTTTACACCATTCATGACAGTTATTTGTGTAAAAATGGCTTCATATTAGGCGACACACATTCGGTTACGTGAAAGATTGTTTATATTTTTGGACAGTTCCAGGAGTACAGCTCAAACTCCAGATATACATTTTTCGTGTCAATGCTCTCTTTTCTTTGACACTTCTGCTGTACAGGGTTACTTTTTAGAGCTGGCGCGTGACCTTGCTCGGATGTGCGCGAGTGACATTATGCAAATCAATAATGGTGTTAAGATCTCTTCTTTCACCAGCAGACTGTTGATAAAGCTAGTTGTTAGATGACAGATGACTAGCCTGACACCCTTTCTCTTACAAGTAGACAAGTGTACTCGACCATAAACTATTGCGCAACATTACGTCGTACGCCACGTCTAAAAATATCTCTGTACTAACTCTTATAACAGGTATTCAAAGCCTCCTGTCACTATTTAAGTTCTCCTAATAATAGGTGCAGTGCACATTTCAATTTTATATGTCTATCTCAAAACCTTTTTCTCCACAGCAATGAAATGGCATGTTCAGTATTTAACGCCCGCTTTTACTACATATGGCGCCGCAGGTGGTGACACTGATGATGCATGAAATAAAGCTGGAGCACTGTTGGTATGAGATGGCGGGGAAAACCGGAGATCCAGGTGGAAATCCGCCCCAGCGCCATGTTGTACACCATAACTCTCACTGTGGTCACCTGGGATCGAAACCGGGGCCGTCTTTGTGAGAGCCAGGCGGTCTAGCCACTCAACTACGGCGCGGCCCTTCTCGACAGTGATTAGTACCCTAGCGACATAATGTTTTATTAAATAAATTTTACTTTGAAGTAAAGTTTCAATAATGATTAGTAAAGAGATTGACATGATCGTTTTGTGCATTTAACAATTTATTTTTATGTAACAACTTACTACTCGTAAGTCTGAAAACAATATAAATTGCAACTTTTTTGAGTACTGCATACGCCGACGTTACTGAATACGGCACCGGTGAAACATGAAATGAAATAACAGAGAAAGGAAGTTTGGTAAAGAAGCGTTTCAGGCCGGAGTTCAGAGTACCTCTGCAGCATATGCCAGTTATAGAACCGACGGAGACAAGATAAAACCTCCGAAAGGGAGACAAATTACCGTAGGATTTGAACCACAAATTTCCTTTAACAAATGAGTGACTTAACATCCATGACAATCCGTATCGCTATTAATTAAAAGGTTTGTTGTTCTTTTCTTAAATAGGTTCATTAGACATCAAAAATGTTTCTCCATATAATATATGGATGTGTTAATGAATTAGTAAGAATAAATAAATACATGAGGAAAGAAACAAACGTCAAAATTTATAAAGCAGCAGCTCGACCAGTGGTGAGGTATGCCTTGTAAGCAAAAACAGACACAAAAGCACGGTGAATGATGGAAATAACTGAAATGAAGATGTTAAGGAGAATTGCTGGAAAGACACTGTATGACTGAGTGAGAAATGAAGAAATTAGGGAGTTGTGTAAGATCCAACCTGTGACTGAATGGGTGAATAGAAGAAAGAAGGAGTGAAATGCAAATGTCTCCAGGATGTCTGACGAATGAATGGTAAAAATAATAAGAGATAGTATCCGGAAGTAAGCAGAAGTTCAGGATGACCGAGAAAAAAATGGAGAGGGAGTTTGATTCAATCAAGGAACAGGCGATACGAAGAAGAATAAGTTCTCCATATTACTATTTATTAAGGCTAAATTAATATTCTGAATGAGATGTGTCTACTAGTTTTACACTTAGATCGTCCGGTTCGCATTGGTGAGAGCAAAACGGTCTATCACTCAGGCATGGCGCCAAGTAAACCTTTCTAAAAGAATGCGTTGAGAAGATATTACAAGCTTAATACGTTATCTGAAACTGTAGGTGTGCATTATACACCTGACGATGTTTTAGTAATATTGATTTCCCTCTGGGAGAAACAAGTCTGCTTGGCCAGTTGTTGAGCTGTCCAGAGATGGCTCTGCTTACGATATATCTAAACCCTAATGAATATTTGCAGCTATTTACAAAGTGCTTTGAGTAATTTTTATTAGGTTCTCGGCATGCAGCTTATACTTCGTTTTATATCTATTGCTGGGAAATAAACAGTGTCTGTGATGTAAAGTGAGAGAGATTTCGATCAAGGAAAATAACGCTGGGAGTAAGCAACTCTTCTACAATGGATATATATTTACACTGATTTCCTCCATATGGCGTACATGTTATGTTATTTCTGTACAAAGTGCTTTGAGTAATTTTTATTAGGTTCTCGGCATGCAGCTTATACTTCGTTTTATATCTATTGCTGGGAAATAAACAGTGTCTGTGGTGTAAAGTGAGAGAGATTTCGATCAAGGAAAATAACGCTGGGAATAAGCAACTCTTCTACAATGGATATATATTTACACTGATTTCCTCCATATGGCGTACATGTTATGTTATTTCTGTAGGAAATGCTTAAACAAGTATTTTTGAAACTTGAATAATAAACAGCAACTTTTTCAAATGAAGCACTGTGTGTTTGTAAGAAAGCCATACCAATTGTATAACATAGTTTTCAGTATCCCAGGACGACCAGCGAAACTCCTCACTTCCAGGCATTTCCCAACTTTTGACATACAAGAAAGGTCGTGGAAAAACGGATGTCGTTTTACAGCAGATCTGCTTACACACACGTTTTACTACACATACAATTGATTAAAGTGAGAGCAGAGTTCAATATTTCCGGAAAAAAATGTTTAGGCCTTAAATCATCCCATTTCTTTTAATCAGCACAGTTTCAAGGCATATAAATGAATAGATCCCCCCTAACCACAGAAGCATTGTCTTAAATTTCAAGCTAAATGCAAGAAAAACACTTATGTAGAATATTCCTGTAGTTCTTACACACTAAAAAATAACAATTATACTAAAGTTTCGTATGTGCTATTTCTTCAAAGGCGGATTTATATGTGCAATGTATACGTATATGCAATTTGTCAGACCTTCTATGATTTTAATATTTTTAAATATGTAGGCAAATGTTAAAAACAATTCCTTGATAGACGTATGCAGGTAAGCAATACATTTATTCCATATTGTAAAGAGTTTCTTACGGAAGTTTTAGAATGCATATAAGGGCATATTTAAGAAGTTAGTGCATATTTAGCTAATTTCTGTATATTTTTGCATATATTTTACTTTTTTCAGAAATTATTCATGAAATACCAATATTTCACAACTGTACTTGAACAGATTAGAGTGCAGAGGATCTACTCCCATTAGTCCTGGACCCGTAGGACCAAGGACCCGGGCCTCCTTCAACCCGGGAGCAATAAATACTCCGGGGGTCTTTCCATAGGGCAATACATGGTTTCCTAAAAAGCCCCCCCGCTTGTACTCAAGACGGGATGGAAGTGGATACGCCACTTACGCGCGCCAACCCCGAAGGGAAGACTACCGATAACCTCGGTAAGGCCGCAGGTGATCTAGCACACCCACTACTAGCTCTGCAGGCTAGCACCCGGAAACTTAATGGCTTCCCTCAACCCCCTCCGGCAGGCCCTGACGACCTGACCGAAGGTACCCATTTACCCGTGGGCTAACGGGAACACACTGCCACCCCGAGACCTACCCATCCGAACAACTCCCGAAGGAGGGGCTCGGCTGTTCGGCCCGAGGTTCCTCTAGTAACGTCAGAGGTACCACGAGTGCTAAGGGTCCGTAGCGCCCGCACTTTGGCAGCTAAAAGGGACGGATCCCTTCCCCTACGGGGACTTGAACAGATAGAGAGAATTCAGAGAAAATTTCTCTTTTGTTGCTCTGTTTGTGTAGGACTGTTAAGCTATCATTTTCTAAATGCATAAACGGTCGCCGAAAATGAGAACATTGCTATCAACAACGAGCGCTTCCTGGTATAAAAGTGCGCCGCTCAGCAGCTAAGGATAAACGAGATAGTGTGCAACTATCATAGTGTGCAAACCCTAAAGTTAGGTACGGCCACCGTATCTTTAAACTCGATACGGTTTGTTTTAATGTTACAACAAACGAAACTGTCGGACGCAACGATAACATTTCCAATAAATAAAAGGTACCATTTTCAGTCATTCTTAAACTTGTAACAAGTGTGCTATTACTCAAAATTAGCCCGCCTCAGTAGCGAAGATGGTAGAGTGTCTACCTCACGTTCAAGAGGTCCCGAGTTCGAATCTCGCTCAGGGTGAGCTATCTCGATATGGTTTTTTCCGGGGCTTACCCTTATCCTTAAAGATGAATGTCGGGTAGGTCTAAGCTCTATGAACCCCGGACACATTTGAGCATCATTTCAACCATTTCATTCACCGTCCGATATGACTTAACGTTGGAGGACGTAAAATTAAAAAAAGAAACTCCTAATTAGAATATTACAATGCCGATTCAGAAGAGCAGTAAAGCTTACTTGCTTCGACAGTACATCGATGGAAACTCTACTCAAACAACAAATGGAAATATAGTACTCTGTCAAGTATGTAGAAAACACGTTAAGTTTTAATGTTGTATTTTGAGAATATTTTAAAAATCGACGATGTTCAAATCAGCGATTTTCAAGTTAATGTTTGTTGGCTTTATTTAACTAAAATAATCTCATATTATTTTATCCTATTGTTTTAGGTGTCCTGCGACAAAAAGGTCCAGATTATACAACATCTAGTGACAGCTACTCATAGAAATGCTGTCAATAAAAATGTCTCTAAGATCCAAACAACCTTACCAGCAATATTTTCTGCAAGCAGAAGTGGAAACGATGACACTGATTAGGTTTTTGAAAGATATCTGCAAAGCATTCGTTTCAGCCAACATTCCTTTGTGTAAGCTATGGAATCTCGAAATTTCCTGGAAAAATATTCCGGACGAAAAGTTCCTCACGAATCAACTATAAAAAAGCTACCTTGGCCAAGTTTATGAAGAGGTAAGCTTATACATTTATTAAACTAAATTAGCTTGTGTTTTAAATAACCTAACACCTGCCCAATATTTTGAGATTCATAAAAATTGGTCATTTATTTAAAACTTTTAAATGTATTATACACATATATTTTCAGATGAAAACAAAATTACGTATGGCCTGCAATGTCATACAGTTTTGATATATTTAGTTTTTTCCCCTCTCAAGAAACAGTTGTTAGGTATTTTCAAACTTGTTTCTCTAAAACTGAGATCCCAAATTACACCCTTGATCTTAACTAATTTTCAGTATTATTATTATTATTATTATTATTATTATTATTATTATTATTATTATTATTATTATTATTATTATTATTATTATTATTATTATTATTATTATTATTATTATTATTATTATTATTATTATTATTATTATTATTATTATTATTATTATTATTATTATTATTATTATTATTATTATTATTATTATTATTATTATTATTATTATTATTATTATTATTATTATTATTATTATTATTATTATTATTATTATTATTATTATTATTATTATTATTATTATTATTATTATTATTATTATTATTATTATTATTATTATTATTATTATTATTATTATTATTATTATTATTATTATTATTATTATTATTATTATTATTATTATTATTATTATTATTATTATTATTATTATTATTATTATTATTATTATTATTATTATTATTATTATTATTATTATTATTATTATTATTATTATTATTATTATTATTATTATTATTATTATTATTATTATTATTATTATTATTATTATTATTATTATTATTATTATTATTATTATTATTATTATTATTATTATTATTATTATTATTATTATTATTATTATTATTATTATTATTATTATTATTATTATTATTATTATTATTATTATTATTATTATTATTATTATTATTATTATTATTATTATTATTATTATTATTATTATTATTATTATTATTATTATTATTACTATTACTATTATTATTATTATTATTATTATTACTATTATTATTATTACTATTATTATTATTATTATTATTATTATTATTATTATTATTATTACTATTATTATTATTATTATTATTATTATTATTATTATTATTATTATTATTATTATTATTATTATTATTATTATTATTATTATTATTATTATTATTATTATTATTATTATTATTATTATTATTATTATTATTATTATTATTATTATTATTATTATTATTATTATTATTATTATTACAGTACAATAAATGACCCTCTACCGGAATTTTCCAAAATGCCTTAGCTTCCTATATGGGAAAAAGTGTTCGTTAAGGTGCCATTAAGGGTGAAATTACTTACTGATATGATGCAAGATACTCGTTTACCCCCGGAGCCAATCCTCTGCAGATGGGGAACTTGGATTTAAGCAGCTTTATATTACAGTGATCATTGGGAAGATGTAAAAAAGGTACTCGACGTGATGCATAAAAATGAAGTTGCAAGTATCCCTGCTGCAATGGGTGTTTTCGATGAGAAGAGTCTCCAGAGTAAATTAGTGTTTATTAAGACCTACTTTGGTAATATACCAGCCGTAATCATACATTTGGAAAAGGAGAAGCTGTCTTTATCTTCTGCCCTGCAAGTATACGAAACAGTTGTCGTCGGAGATATACCTGGAAAAATAGTAAAGTGTCTCTGTAACAAAATTTAGAAAGTTGAAGAAGGGAATCCAGGTTTAATGTTTCTTCGGGATGTGAATAAGGTGCTACAAGGAGAATCTGAAAAAGAACTTTATGGTTATTCTGTAAGTGACTTAGCCTCTTTTCTGTACTGTCCTATGGCTTCGTGTGAAGCAGAGAGATCTTTCCCTTCATTTAAGAACATTTTAAGCAAGAGAAGAAAGGCATTTCTTCCAGAAAACTGTGAAAAATGTTTAATTGTCTGCTGAAATAAAAACGACTAATGTTAAACTAGACTGAAAGAAAGACTACTAAATATTAATTTTGTCAAAGCCTCTGTTTGAGACTGAATTTACAATTTGATCACTTCATCAAGATTAATAAATGTGAGAAAGTTGCATTTATGTGTTTAATTTTAAATGCATATTTTAACTTTTTAGAGAATATTTTATAGATGTTTTGTGCATAGATGCGTGCATATATTCCTACTATATAGTACATATAAATTTGAGCTCTAGTCAAAGGAATCTCGAGTTTGGCTCTCGCGAGCCTCTCTATAGCAGCAACAGCAAAAATAGTGCAAGGGGATTCCTGGTAGAAGAAAAAGAGATAATTCAGCACACGGTGTACGATCATATATAGTATATGTTATATTGTATATTCAAAATATATACCAGCTTTGTGATTAGAACCAGAAACGAAGATTGAAGCATAACAATTGTTGTTAAATTCATTTTACTTAGTTGCTCATTAACATGTCTAATTGTTCATCGTAGAAAAAAGAAGGAATAAACAGTAACTTTACGAAATCAAAAGCTTTTAATTTTCAAACCAAGGATTCATAATGTTCTTTTTAAGGGATATGGTTTACCTTCGACATTTAAATTAAGCGGTTATCAAGTTTTCCAAGAAGTAAGACGTGCTTTTGTTAGTTTTATTATCAGTTTACATAAAGCTTTTATTGATACAGAAACAAAAAGTGGAAGACCGTATATGAACCTTTCTTCACTTAGCGCTCAAGGCTATAAACGTCTTTTGGTTGAGGTCAGAAGGTTGCTGTAGTAATCCTCCTCCTTCCCCTTTCTAAAACAAATTTTACTGCGCGTTTTGTTTGGATACAAATGTTGCGGTAGGTCATGCAAAAATGGAAACCGACTTTAATGCGTTTTTTATGGAGACCCGTGTGTTTTAATGTTTCTCAGAAGCAATTAGATAAGTTGGTAATATGTTTACAACGCACCGTGAATGGAGACGGCTACCATTTGTTGTGTAACACCAAAGTGAGCCCAGTCGTAAACTACAGCCACCTGCCAGTGTTTTGTAATGACCAGAGAAAGAAATAATTAACAGAAATGTTTTACAACTTGATCTTATCTGCAATGGTGGTGGTTTTAGTTGCATTAAACAACTTATCTTTTCACAGAATTGAAGTACACCTACCTTTGTGTAGTAAGCATTGTTATCAACGCTGTTTGATCTAAAAAACTTACACAGGCCGATGTCTTTATACATATCCTTTTCAAAAGTTGCTTCATTTATTACTTTAGAGAAGTATTACCTGGAAGCCAAAGACTCATTAGAATTTCGTCAGGAATACAAAATCATTTTTAAAAGCGGGCTAGGGAAAATGTGTGGTGAATTTCTCTACTCAGTGTTCGACAAACCATTGTTACAAAAAGGCTTCTTTTCCCATCCACTTTATGTTAATACGGATAACTTTGCATAAATTGTTTATTGCGCATTTCCTTATGGCTACAAGAGAATTAGGAGTACACACTTTTAAGAGAGTGTCACTCTGTAATGCCTTTAAGATTCTGTTGCCTTTGCATGTTCATTGATTAACATACTTGGCTTCAGCATTCCGTTAAGGTATCTGTCTCTCTCATTCTCGCTTCTCTTATGTTTACAGTAGGGGTCGATGTAGTTTGAGAGAGACTATAGCTCAGTTAATAAAAGCAAAAGATTGGATACTAAAATATTCGTGGTTCAAATCCCGGCTATGGCATTAATCCTTTAGTGTGATTCTACTTTTACAACCTTGTCCTACACACTGAAAGAATGATAGAACAAATGATTTCTGCAAATAACTTGTGGAATAGATGATAAGTGGTAGAGGGTAGGGAAACCCCAGTTACTGTAATATACAAATTCGAAAATATTTCATCTGTTTGCTTATAATTAGTTGTAAGTCCAGCATTGCAAACACAGCCTCTTCCTAAAATATCTATCTTCTATCTTCTCCATCAATTGGTATATTCTAAAAGTGTCGTCTTTTCAGTTAGATAATTGAAATTTGATGTTACATTTAGTTAATTTTTTCTAACCATTTTTCGGAAACTTTTCTTACAAAAACCTTTTTCTACCTTCTTTATATTAATACTGGTAAACATTTGCGGAAATGGTTTGAGTAAACACTTCGTTATAACAACAAGGATATAATACACATAGCGATAGTCAAATCTTTAAATAGCAGGTCGTTTTGTGATGATTCTGAAACTTTACTCTTTGCTGATAGCGGGAAACAAGTGAATTACGATATAATTCTTGGAAAAATATTAATTATTTGAAAATTCAAACCAAATTCAAGTATTTCGAAGACGGTAATTTTTACATATCTTTTTAAAACATACATATGCTTTAAATATATTTATATACATTTTGATGTTATAAGTTACTGTGTTAACACTGATTCGCCAGCTGTACGTACGAGGGTATACAAAATTCTTTCAGAATGAAAAGGAACTTTAAAGGTTTAGTCCGGAAAGTTCGGGTAATAGATATAATTTTATGATAATGTAGATATCATAAGTATACGGTAGTTTAATAAAATCGTTAAAGTTTAATCTGATAAACTCTAAAGAACAGACTTCCATGGTAGTTTGGGGGTGGGGGAAGTTTCTTGAGAAACTTCTTGCCACAATCTTGGAACATAATAAACATCAATATCTGTACTGTAGCTTTGTTTAATTTTCTAGTTGTTGATTAAAACAAAATGGTTCCAATGATGTGATTAACATACCTATGTTATGATTAAAATATGTCTAGGCATGACAAATAAAACATCGATATATCTCTAGATTTCTTGGAATACCCTCCAGAGTTCACTTTATTTGGATGAATTTTGTATAATATTGTGTAACTGGGAAACTATAAGAAATACCCCAACAAAACTTACTATACCTACAAAGAGTGCGTATCTCTTTTAAAACAAGCAACGTATATTATTTTTAGGGCATTATCCATTTCCGAAATATCCATTGTAGTAGGTTTGAATTTTTCCATCTCATTTTTATAATTGCTACCCTATTCAGTTGTTTCTCTCGAGTCGTGGAGGGAATACTACAATTATTTCTGCAAAATGTTACCTTAATTAAGTTAAAGTAAGTAGAAAAATAACGTTAGAGACATTTATCAGTAACTATTAACACAGAATTCAGGAACTTGAGTTTGACAACGGGAGTCAGAACAACTTATTTTCAAGTTGTTAGATCAGAGACTGTACCGGCATGGAGAGGACCTCTGTGGAACACCTGTTTGGAGCATTGAATGGCTGCAACTGGCAGTAGGGTGACAATAGCAACAAGAATGTGGAGATTAGGGAATCTCAGCACAATGCTGGAAATGGTGCGTTCAGTCTGTGGCTGAGCAACCTCTCGCTCTACTAAACTCTACCTAGGTATGCTCCTACAAGCATTGTTTCAACAGTCACATGCTAATAATAATAATAATAATAATAATAATAATAATAATAATAATAATAATAATAATAATAATAATAATAATAATAATAATAATAATAATAATAATAATAATAATAATAATAATAATAATAATAATAATAATAATAATAATAATAATAATAATAATAATAATAATAATAATAATAATAATAATAATAATAATAATAATAATAATAATAATAATAATAATAATAATAATAATAATAATAATAATAATAATAATAATAATAATAATAATAATAATAATAATAATAATAATAATAATAATAATAATAATAATAATAATAATAATAATAATAATAATAATAATAATAATAATAATAATACTAATACTAATACTAATAATACTAATACTAATACTAATACTAATACTAATACTAATAATAATACTAATACTAATAATAATAATAATAATAATAATAATAATAATAATAATAATAATAATAATAATAATAATAATAATAATAATAATAATAATAATAATAATAATAATAATAATAATAATAATAATAATAATAATAATAATAATAATAATAATAATAATAATAATAATAATAATAATAATAATAATAATAATAATAATAATAATAATAATAATAATAATAATAATAATAATAATAATAATAATAATAATAATAATAATAATAATAATAATAATAATAATAATAATAATAATAATAATAATAATAATAATAATAATAATAATAATAATAATAATAATAATAATAATAATAATAATAATAATAATAATAATAATAATAATAATAATAATAATAATAATAATAATAATAATAATAATAATAATAATAATAATAATAATAATAATAATAATAATAATAATAATAATAATAATAATAATAATAATAATAATAATAATAATAATAATAATAATAATAATAATAATAATAATAATAATAATAATAATAATAATAATAATAATAATAATAATAATAATAATAATAATAATAATAATAATAATAATAATAATAATAATAATAATAATAATAATAATAATAATAATAATAATAATAATAATAATAATAATAATAATAATAATAATAATAATAATAATAATAATAATAATAATAATAATAATAATAATAATAATAATAATAATAATAATAATAATAATAATAATAATAATAATAATAATAATAATAATAATAATAATAATAATAATAATAATAATAATAATAATAATAATAATAAAACCCTGTAATTTTCTTAAATATATAAGCGAACACTTCCTAATCTGAACAAAATGAATAGAAATTTTACTTTCCTGTATTGTAAGAACAAATTCATTGAAACAACGGCAGTAGGAACTTATTATACAACATTAGAAAATAATGATTAAAAAAGTAGAGCCACATTGATAAATTCAATAACATAGCCGGAATTTGAACCACGGAATTCCCGGACTCCGGCTACTGAATTTCTCAGTCTGGCTCAACCATTCGAAGCCTTGTCCTACAAATAACTAGTGTGGAAAAACTATTAATTTCCATTAACTGATTAAAGTCTGCATAAAATCCTAACTATTGATCATAAAATAATACCGCATATTTATCATACGTAGTAAAACTGCGCTCGAAAGATCATTGGAGTTCCACACTACGCTTTGTAATGAACCTGTCCACTTCCTACACAGTTTGAAATGACATCGCTTACGATTTTGTTCACATATGTTGCACTCGCACAAGTCACTTGGTTGGTGACTTAGTTACAAAGGTGGACAAATTTTGTGAATATCTCGTTCACCATTTCATCATAGTGTCATTTGAAAAGACAAGAAACCCTATAAATTGCGTCCGAGGGGCCATTATTGTAGAGTTTACATATCTCATATAAGTTTACAATTTCATGCTGCTGATGGCGTGCACTAATTAATGTATTGAATGTATCTTATAAAACGCAGTAATTATTATTCACCCGTAGAATTCATTATAAATAAGTATTCGTGGAATAGTCTTTTAAAAGTGCAACTATTAGGTAACACTGAACGTTCTTGATGGCTCCCAGGTAATGTGTGAGGCTCGCATTCTGGAGATCCATGTTCCAGTTGCGCTATTAGCGTACACTCTGACACGTTTTTTCCAGGGTTTGCTCTGTTCTCATTGCTGACAAATGCCATGTAAAGGTACACTAAACTTAGGCCTAGAAGCTTCCATCTCATATTCTTTTTCTAAAATATAATTTCATTATATGTATCATCAATGTCCACCGCCTGTGATAACGTGTGTGGTAAGAACCGCCGTTAAATATTACTACGCGACCAGCTAAGTTCAGATTTATTCGAGGCATTATGATAAAGAGGACGAAATATCCCTGCAAATCTAAGTCAGCTTCAATGCAGATGTAACTGTGAAATTATAAGTAAGGAACTTAGTTTTCTTGTAGCAGAAGAACGCACTTGACCTTTCCTGACGCCACGCTGGCTGGAAAGTCTACCGCTACCTGCTTCGGGTAAAACCCTTCCTTTTCTTCCCACGCAGAGGGGAGTGGACATATTCTGCTTTCCTATAATACGGTTCATCAGGTACAAAGAAGGGTTGAACCAAATCTCGCTTGTTCATAACATCCGATCTTTGTCAGCGTTCATTTGCTAGGCTGTTTTGTCATCTGAACCTTCGTTCTCTATGCTTTCGTAATTTCAAGGTCAATCCTTCAACGAAAATCCCTTCCAAAGTTGGGGAGCTCACTTTGGACATCCTCTGAATCCGCTGATGGACAAATGAATCAAACAGGAGAAAAAATGCAGGAAAGTTTTGCCCAGCATGCAAATCTGTCCGTAACATCATCCGTAGTTATGTTTTCCATATTTAATGATTAACAGATTAAAATTGTTCAACAAATCATAAAAACATTGGAACAGTGTGTTTTATTTTAGGTGCTTGAACACACCTAGTGTCGTTAAGAATTTTAGATGTGATTATATTTAACCTGCATAAGGCACTGTACTTTATTAATAGCAATTAAAATGTCTTAAAATAAATTCCGTTATCTTTAACCTTGAAAGATATTGGCTTCAAACTGTAAAACCTTAATAAAATGAATAAAGGTATACATTGTTATATTTTGTACGCTATTAAGCTGCTTTAACATTTAGTTTTATAGCAAATTTATCGTGCTTATTACTTTAACTTCTGCTTCTTGCATTGTATATATTTTTACACTCATATGACTTTCTCTATTCGTTATCGTCTACTTGTATATAAGTTCTGCAACCTATTCTTCAGAAAGCGTATTTTTCTATTGACTTCAATATAACTGACTTAAACCCTTTTACAAACATTTCCATTCCATATTTCCTTAAAGGTACAAGAGACATAGAAGAAGTCGAATCGACAACATATTTTAAACATTTGTGGGAGGGGAGATGCGCCCAGTACCGCACGGTGTCAGTATCTCGTAGTTACCGATAGATAGTAGAATCTCATGGCGTGTATTTAGACAAACAACTATCATTGTTACCAACGGGAAGTTCTCCCTTCTCTTTGACCGTTGAGTCACAAGTTATTGTTCAGAGAAGTCATATAGCGAACTGGAGCTGTGCTGTTAATAACTTGCTGGCATTGCTGCTGCCATGTACGGTAAAGAACTATTTGTACCCATATTATTTGGTATTAAGTGGACTACACAAACCCAAAATACAGTGTCGGTTTAAAAGTATCCCGCCGTGCTATGAAGTTAAATATACGTACGTGTGCGTTGCTCAGTACAGTACATCCCCTGAACTTGCACTAATATTAGATCAATTTTTATTTGTAGGCATACCTGTCAACATGGAGGCCAAAAAGAAAGGACATGGTTAGAAGAAAATATGAAAAAAGCAATAGAGAATGTGATAGAAGGATCAATGAGCCTGGGAGTAGCAATGTATATTGCTGAAACATCAACATCGACTATGTATAAGCTGATGTTGCAGGAAAAGGCACAAAAACAGAAGAATAAACCAATAGCAAAGGGACGCAAGACTAACATTAATAAAACTATAAATAGAGAACCTAGCTCTAACTCTGTGCCAACAGAAACTGGAAATAGTGAAGAGCCTTAGATGAATAAAAGAAAATTAAATTTTGGAACCAAAACCAGTGTTGATTGAAGTGTTCTAACAGTTTATCATTTGCTTAGTAATCACAGACGAGGCTTGGGTTCAGGGTAATTAGTGTATCGTGGAAGGGTTGGACACATGTTGAATGTACAGGGCAAGAGTACATTGAGTTTTATAGATGCGATCACTGTGTTTAAAAAATGTTTCATTAGTTCTAAGACAGTTTTATTTTGTTGTGATAATCTCTAGAGAACCCTTTGAAAAATATATTATTATGTTACCGTGTTCTGTTAATATCTCAAAAATACAATAATTATGATAATAATAAGTATATTGTGATTTATGATGCAGTTTCTTTTCCTTTATTTAGAAATATGTATATATTTACGTCTGTCCAGTACTGGGAAACACGTTTTGAGTTGAGCAGTTATTACTAATATTTACTTTAGTTTTTAACAGTCAACATTACTCGCGTTCATGAATGTTCATTATTAATGCTGTTCCTGAATGTTATTAGCTTCATGGTAATAGTAACACGCTACTTGTTCTCTATTGCATTTTCTTTGAATTTTGAAAATACCTTAGGTTGCGGTACTGGGCGCATCTCCCCTATATGTTGACCTAGAAATTCCATATTTTTTCCACGAAACATAGAAAAACAATTGAACATCTACCGAACTTAAAAATAGTAATATTATTGAACAGACTAGCAACAGAAGTCTTGGAAAAGAGTGATGCAACAATGCACTTATTCGAAATAAATTTTGTGTTTTAAAGAATGTACATTTATTGTGCAGTATGTTTTGTCCATCTCCTGTTCACAGAAAATTAAAAATGTACACATTATTTGTCATATAATTGTATTTATTATATACTATTTTAATAAAAATTATTGAAGTAAATTTTTGAGAACTATTATAGTTTTAAAAATATACAATGTAAAGGGTAATTTGGTTTGGGGCGCCCTTCCTGAAAATCTTCGTGTAGTACCTTTAGAAGAGGTGCAAACCAAAATTGTTACGTATCGGACATGTTTTTTTTGGGGGGCTATGTTATGCAGACAACCAGAAGGCAGATGCACATATTTAGATACAGTGTAAACAGGCGTATGAACCCTTTTTAAAAATACTAATTTTTTATACCCAAGGAGTCTCAAAACAGTATTTTCTGTGAAATTCCGGCACCGAAATTTTGGGGTGAAATACAATACTTTCTCGTGCCTACTATATGAGGTGATCAGGGACGTATTTAAGGGGGTGGTTCAGGAGGTACGGATTACCCCAATAAATTATCATTTCAAACTTCTATTAAATAGTAGAAATTAGACCTTGTTTAAAATAAATCGAACAAGTTTATTCAAGATTCTCATCTTAACGTCTCTATTCCGTGTCAGACAGACATGAAGTTATTTAAGAGATAAGCGAAAAGTTACTGCACAGCAGCTGTAGAACTTGTTAAAATACACAAATAATGTCGATTACAATAGTGTATTAAAAATTAATCAATTCCGATATATTATAATTTGTTGATTAGAATTCTCAGATACTTACTTAAATATATCTAAATTTTAACTTCTAAGTTCCTAATCCCTGTTTCATTCAAGGAGAACCAAATACTTCAAATGCATAAATCAGTGGTTCGCTATTAAATATCTGATTACTACTTATATCACTTTATTCCAGGTATAAGAACAAAAAATGTGCAATGTGCAAGGCCTTTCTACAGACTTTATCCAAAGAAACAAGACAAAAACAAATTTTTCTAAGAACAATTAGTAGAAACGTGGGTGGAGAAAGTCATGTGAATATAATATATTTCATGTGTTTTTATTTTTTACTAACACGATAAAACACATCCCTGATTAATTATTTATTAAAAGCAAATAATTCAACGTAGATATTTAACCCCCCCCCCCCCTGGAAATTGACTTCTAAATACGAGCCTGGAGGTGACAGAAAGTAAACAGGGTGTAATCAGGTTCTTATAGTAAATAGTTATCATAACCTCAATGTTCAATTCATAACTACAAAAAATTAAATGAACGAACTCAATTTTCAAACAGTGTAATACCTTTCCTGCAATTCCATAAGCTAGAAATTATACCTACAGCAAAGGGGGGCTCCTCGTGTATTGTGACCCACATGGATATATTGTGACTACCAGCTCCATGAGGATGTAATGAAATGAAGGAGCCGTGTGTGGCTAAAGTTTTGCCCTATAACAATAATGGACGCTGAAAGACCCTTCTCGCACAAACTTGTGTTAACCGATAAACATCCAGTAGAATGTTGTTTCCGCGCTTGAAGGCCGTGGTCCAGACGATGACAAAACATCTGACGTTTCACCCGTAGCTGCGTCAGGCATCTTCAGAGAGTTACTTCTAGCTGATACAAATGCAAACCGATAAACATCACAAACTTACACCTAACAGTTAGAGAAAATAATCACTGTATGCTGCAAATCAAATGACAATCCAATCTAGAAGATCGATTCATGTTGGACAATATACATTGATAGCAGTAAGGAACCTGTTCTTGAGCAAGGTTAGTTTTATGACCTATGAATAAATGTATGTAAAGAAAACTGTGCAAGCTTTGTTAGTTATACCTTGCCATTTAGTACCTAAAATGCATTAACTACCGGTCGCTTTCGTTACCATATTTTCAAGGGTTAGAGTCATCAATCGTGATTTGCCGATGACTGTGTCAAGCTTATGGGCATTAAGGGTGATTGTCCTCTTATGTACGCAATCTTCCTGAGGTCTCCAGAGGGAAAGGGCGTCACAATCATTCATTTACCATCTTCATGGTCTATCATCAAGACGTATAATCCCTTGCGATACAATGGTAGCACCAGAGGCCTTCAAACATACCCCATCTCCGTTAATTGATT
Organism: Mantis religiosa; assembly: GCA_030765055.1. Lineage (NCBI taxonomy): Eukaryota > Metazoa > Arthropoda > Insecta > Mantodea > Mantidae > Mantis > Mantis religiosa. The sequence continues at coordinate 192,814,000 of CM060948.1, read as the reverse complement.
TCGTTACATAGCAAGGACAACTGCGGATCATCAGATTCCCCACTCCTCTACTCTACACAATTCCGGTATGATTGTGACCTCTCAAAGGATCCTATGGACCTAGACAAAGGATAGCTGGAACACTTCATCATATCCTAGATTTGTGTCACGTAGAAGAATGAATGTTTAGTGTTTATTAATGTAGGATGGAAAGAGATGGGGTCGGGACATTTTTGTATGTCCGTCTCTGTTGCACACCCCTCTCATTCTCTCTACAACTTACAATCCGTATTACATTTTGCTTTCGGTAGTCTATAGTGCAGACGTACAACAGAAGGAATGGAGCGAATAGAACTTCTAAAAGCAACTCTCACCCTCTAACACGGCGATTCCCCCCTCCTACCTTTTTTGGTCGCCCATTCATTTCGGAAAAGGGAATGGAAATCCATCTTCTGTGACATTTGTAACAAAAGCAAAATGGGTGCAGAGGGGAAGGGTGAAATGATAATGGGTATTTTGGTTGTAGCCACAGAGTGGAGAGTATGTAAAGTTGGTTGCTGTATTCTGTTCCGGTGAAGGATATTGTATCTGGCTGTGGCTCCGTTAGATGGTGCTAGTGTCAACACGGAAGCAACAATGCCAACACAAGTGACCAAATTAACAACAAATGTCTTCCAAGCTACGAAATTAGAATCATGCTTGATCGCATGGTTGATAATGAGCAAATTGTGCGCATAAGACAGAAGAGGAGGGGATAAAATGTGTATAGTCCGCCGCACCCTTAAATAGTTGAAGTAGAGTTAATTGATACTGCGTATCCTTTCAGTAAGAATCGACTCATATCTGACTTTAGCCAATCAAGACAGAATATTTTACCTACGTGACATAAATCACGTGATAAGAGCGGTTCCGCTTTGTTGCCGTGAACACCTTAGTTGCTATGGCAGTCTAGATAATTATAAGCTTCACTATACCTGAGCACATTTATAATTAGTTACATTAAATAAAAACTAAAATTTTACTAATCAAAGGTATCTCGGTTTTGGGATAACTCGGTATTTACGGAGCACTATAGGAAAAATAGTAAAAGACAAACTGAAAATACTCTGCATCAGTAACAATGAAGCTGAATAATCGATAAGCAAAAGCTAATCTAATTCATTGTCGATTAATGTTGGGTACTTTTCACAGAATTTCTTAAAATCCTTGACACAATAAAATTGTCTTGTACGTTTTCCAGATTAATATTTTTCCATAGTGGTGGAAAATGCTCCAGGAATGTTCTTTTTAAAGTAATATTTTCTGAACATATTTTGCAAAGAAGTGATATTAAAATCAATGCATAATTTAGAAAGTACTATCTACAATTTTGCCAGGAGGTATGTCATTAGCAGGGAAAGTACTGAGGAAAAGCAATTAGAGCTAAGATAGTACAATGAAGATTACACTTTGTAGAAGTGTGTCAACAAGAAATCCATTAGCTCAAATTTCAGTTAGCTGGAACTCAATATGTTCAGAACGTAGGATATAAAAACACACATAAGCCTGTACTGATAATAAGAAAAGGAAAAGGATTCTTAGAATTTAACAAGTTGCAAAGTAAAACTAGTGTTTCAGATTTGGACCAGAACCATCATATTTGATAACGTGAGATGTATAAACTGCGGTGGTGTAATCATTGTGTAGGCAGGAAACATGCTAATAAAAAGCGTGTATACCTCAAATTCCTGCATTTTCGTTCTTGTCTATCGACAGTCCTAATGTCTAGAGATCACGCTCGGGTTATACATTCCTGACACCCACCGCAAGGGAATTAATTTTTAGCTCAGCATTTCATTGACACTAAATTACAATGCTTCAATCGTTCCAGTTTGTTTTTGTGTGCTAAGATACAGAAACAGCTTAATTCTTCATCCTCAACCATCAAGTCGCTCCAAACAGTTAATTTCTTAGTCCTTATTAAAGTTATACACTGTTGTAACCTATACAGTCTCATATCATAGCCACGCACATACCGTGAGAGAAAGACTATTTTGAGCCCGCAGCAGAAGAGCCGTCAAACACGGAGATATTGGACACAGTATCAAACGTGGCATTAAACTGATATAGACGTTATCAAAGGCAAAGCATTTCTGCTTCTTGCAATATCTCAAACTTAAATATTTGCTCTAATTCTTCTCATATTCGTTAACCTTGTTATTCCAGCATTGAATTCAAGATTCTTTTCCTATCTTCATACGGGTCCCATTCATTTTTAGATTAATTTGCCTTCAATTGGTTCAGTAATATTATTTCTCAAACAACTGTTTCTCAAATATTTTAATTTTTACTTTTAGCTGTTCTTGATATTCGTGTTGAAATCTCATTATGATTTCTTTGGTGGGGTGGTGGAATGCAATAATTCCTCTGTTTACTACAGAGAAGTAGTATAGAAAGTACAAAATCAAATAATTTATGTGACTTTTCATTTGCCTACACACAGGCACAAGCTCCCGTATAATATTACCTGAGGGCTGAAGGAAGCAATGACAAAGGTTAGCAGAAAGAAAGTATGTGAGCAGTATGAATTCTTAGCCTAACGTTTCAACTGTTTGAAATGTGCTTAACAAGTTATGTTACACACGTGTAGCACCTGGGGACAAAGGCTTGCTTGTAATCACAGTATCTTATTACAAAGGTGCAAAAATGACATTTGGGGTGCACAAACTAGCAGGGATTAGTGAACGAGAGACCTATTCACGTTTTATATGAAACAAACTTCTATTCTAACAACGCAGGGTCACCACTCTCAGGGCCTTTTCTTTTAATAACAAAACATGCATTTATGCTTTCTATGGAAATGCTTCTTCCTTTGATATTCAGGTCTCTTTCTTCTATTTTTTTTGGAGGGGGGAGAGATAATTCAGAAACCCCTAGTTTTTTTGCTGGTACACTTAAATTCGAGTGTACCCTGCAATACAAACACATGGCTGAATACATTATTGAACAAATTGGTGTATCTCATAGCTTCCTCTACTCATTACTATTTTTACAGCTGTTTTGTTCATGTCAAACATTATTTTTATATCTAATTCCTGTTAATCATAGCTATTTATTCCCAAGAAACTTTTCAATATATTTTCTTGCAGGTACACTGCAATAAATAAGAATCTCAAACGCCAGTCAACTATTAAAAATTAGAATAATATACGCTAACTTAAATACAGTTGAACCTTCTTTATGCGTAACACAGTTTTACGTAATTCGTAATTATACGTAAATATTTGCAGTTTCCAGAAAAAAATATAACTTACAGCCATGTTAATACAACCTTATTTATACGGAATGCATTTATACGTAATTTGCAGCTATACTATTCAATTTCAATAAAATATAAAATAAGTAATACGTAAATAAATGTGTATATGGCATACGCTACCTTAAAAGTAAGTGAAAACGCATTTTGCTTATTGCTGCTGACAAATACCTAGGCTGACCAAGATTCGAACACGGACCTCATAAAAGCAGGCTGTGTAGACACTACATCAGGGCGAAAAGTTGTGGTAACAAAGATCTAAGTTCATTAACATATTTTGTAAAATGAGTTGTATGAATGTAATGCAATAAGTTAGTTTTGTTGTAGCAACTATTGCAATTTTTAAAGTAAAATTTATCGTAAAAGTCAACACTATAATATTAGAGGACTATTCTTAGGGAAATCGAGTTGAAGAATCTCTCATGTGGATGGTATTATAGGTCACGTTATCATTTTATTTACGGCAAGCTCCAGGCCTGGCAGTTTAAACATATTACTCGATGAGTGTCAAGTTATCAACATGCTACTTGATTTTAAAACACCGAATGCTTGCAACAATTACTCAAATATTTGATTTCTTCCCACAACCTCCTCATTTATAAATTAAAAATTAAGAGACAGGTCCTCCTTAAAAAAACCTTTATACAAACTACAATAACCAGACGTAGCACGATGCAACGCTGGCTAGCATAATAACCTATAATAAACTTTTAACTTTTCAAGTGAATAGTACGTTTCAGTACGTTGCGTTTATGGCACCAATGATATATTCTAGAAAAGTAAACTGAATGACACAGTACCCCTGTGTGCTGATGTAGAGTAGGAGAAAAACGTTTTGAAGGGAACTTTGTCCTCTCCAATGTTTCAAAACTGACTAAACTATTACTTGTGTTGCCACATGGAAACACTGTGGAAAGATTATATTCCATGATGGTTGACATTAAGAAAGGGTAGAGCCAGACTGAAAAATTCATTGACATTAAATCTGAAAAAGGAATAAACTGAAGCCTCAAACACTGAGGGACCTCCTAAGAGTAAAAATTGACATTCAAAACAAAGGCAATTGCCGTATGTCATACCCAATAGCTGATGAAGTTGTAAATAAATTTGGAAAATCCATGTAAAAATTTTCAAGCTGTGCTACGGTGACAATCGAATCTTCTGACAGTGACGACTCTTAAACCATTAGGCAGCCAGTGCAGATCCCCCTTCACTATTTGTAGTGATGGCTATTAATTTATTAAGTATATTAACACCCTCATTAAACAACAAACAACAACAACAGGATCATCATAAGCACCATTAATCTATCGTCTTGTTCGACTTGCCACCTCAAAGATAAATGTTTTTCTTTGTTTTTTCTTTGGTAACGGCACGTAACGTAATTTTGCTCAACCTGTATGTAGCAAGATTCAATGTAATTTGGTTGGCAATACTGGCTACTGCATTTTTGGAAGGTCATTATGATTGTTGGATTACTCCAAATAGTCTGATCCCACTACAAAAATTCCATATCCGTTCGCCTGGAATCGAATCCGGGTCGCATTAGTTAAGAGCAAAACGGTCTAATCACTCAGGCATGGCGCCAAGTAAACCTTTCTAAAAGAATGCATTGAGAAGATATTGCAAGCTTAATACGTTATCTGAAACTGTAGGTTTGCATCATACACCTGGCAATGTTTTAGTAATATTGATTTCCCTCTGGGAGAAACAAGTCTGCTTGATTAGTTGTTGAGCTGTCCAGAGATGGCTCTGCTTACGATACATCTAAAACCTAATGATTATTTGCAGCTATTTACAAAGTGCTTTGAGTAATTTTTATTAGGTTCTCGGCATGCAGCTTATACTTCGTTTTATATCTATTGCTGGGAAATAAACAGTGTCTATGGTATAAAATGAGAGAGATTTCGATCAAGGAAAATAACGCTGGGAGTAAGCAACTCTTCTACAATGGATATATATTTACACTGATTTCCTCCATATGGCGTAGATGTTATGTTACTTTTTCTGTTCGGATAGCTTAAACACATATTTTTGAAACTTGAATAATAAACAACAACTTTTGCAAATGAAGCACTGAGTGTTTGTAAGACAGCCATACCAATTGTATAATATAGTTTTCAGTATCCCAGGACAACCAGCGAAACTCCTCACTTCCAGGCATTTCCCAACTTTTGACATACAAGAAAGATCGTGGAAAAACGGATGTCGTTTTACAGCAGATCTGCTTACACACACGCAGAATATACTGCTCCCCAAACTGACTCGCCTAACAGAACTAATGAGACAGGAAAGGGAAGAGGATGGACATCTTCACCGTTCACTGACACGTTGAATAGTGGCATTTCAAACTCATACATACATTTACCGGACACCGAGGTGGCCCATATACTTATTACATAAGCCAGCATACGAACTGCCATCCAACATTAAAGTAGACACGCAGTATTTTAAGAGAATAACGTCAGATTACGAACAGGCATGTCGGGAATTTATATCACCAGTCTTATCTACCAGGCGTACACAGTCGCCAGTTATCATATTCACAGACGGATCATAATCGACAACAGGTACAAGTGCAGGTATCTATGCATGGAATTCAGGAAACAAAATGACATGGCGACATGATACATCGATATATACCGCAGAAACCATAGCTGTATACCGGGCACTGAAATATGTGCAAAGTCACGGATCAACAAAAGTATTTATACACTCCGACTCCCTTAGCTTATTAACGGTCCTACAACGACCAGTGAAGGGGAAAAGACGACCCATATATGAGATAATTATACGAAACTTTTTGGAAATTTTACCGCCGACGACACAGATAGAACTTATATGGATTCCGAGCCATGTAGGAATTCTTGGAAACGAGAGGGTGGAGGAGGCAGTGGCATCAAACGAATACCACAGTCGGTCTTGAGCTGCCGTGCAGTGAAGGTCGTGCCTACCACGAGATACGGCGACGCTGTTTTGACTGTTGTGCGGTGTGAGGTTCAGCGGTCGAATTACGGCGTTTGTACTCAACGACTCTCAGTTATTTTATTTCTTCTTATTCTTACCTTGGTGCCTCAGCGTGCCTGAAGCTTGAGGCCGGATTTTGTTTTCGTGTTCATACGGTAATAGTGCTACTGTTAGCATGGAAATATACGGAAAAATAACAATACTACGAGTGAAAGTTGAGATCACTGCGACGAGACCAACGGCATTAGAAGTTCATGAGTTTGTAGCAGGTACCTTGAAGCTTACTGCTGACCAGGTGGATACGCTGCAGTTAATTGCGCGGGATCGAGCAATTTATATAAAGCTCATTTCTGTGGTGCTAATGGAAAGGCTGTTAGAGAAGTTTGCTGGTACCGCAGTGTTTACCTACGCCAACGGGGAGCGTACAACAGTTACAGTCGAAAGGGCCACAACCAATACCACCACGGTGCGTGTGTTTGATCAACCGACGGAGATACCGAACGAGGTATTACGACAAAAATTGGAGCAGTATGGCAAAGTGTATGAAGTTCGGAGAGAGCAATGGGGCAATGCGTATAAAATACCAGTGAATACTGGTGTTCGTGCTGTGAAAATGACTTTCAAAACCACGATTCCTAACACCATTATGATTGTGGGGTATCGTGTTACAGTGAGTTACGCTGGTCTGGCGAAAACCTGATATGTATGTGGGGAACCCACTCACGTCAAAGAAAACTGTCCCAATAGAAAGACGGTTTTACCTGTACCATCACTTCTGCGCAGGGAGCCCCCGGAAACACAACAAGAAATCTCAGTACAAGAAAGTGAAATCCAGTCGCATGAGCTACCGGAAGCAACACGGATGTCCCCTGTGTCCGCCGTCACAGTAGACAGTCGACTACAAATGGATCCGAAACCAACGGGGTCCGAGGATTGCCGTGAGATGACGTCGCCCGTTTGTACGGAGGCGGGAGTTCTTGTGACGGAGAAGCGTAAAATTTGTGCTGCGACCGCCCTCCAGCCTACCCATACATCTGCTGGGACCAACTCACTAAAGAAAGCCAAGAAGTCGAAAACCGCCCAGTCTGCTGTAGAATGGAGTGCTTCAGTCACGCAGGACGCACCGTCGATGTCGAGCGCTGATGAGTCGACTCTAGAAGACGGTGATAAATCTGCAATGGAGGTGGTGTCAGGGAAGGTTCCTGGAGATGCATTGCAATCAGTGTCTGTGACAGTAGACGCAACTGGTAGTCCTGGACAACCACGAGTAGTGCTCTCTTCCAGAGACCCTCGTCTCAAACCACCGGACACGCTAGCCGAATTTTCAGTTTCTCAATAGTTGTCCGAACCATTATCATATCCCTGTACTGGTTTCTCCCTGCCTTGTATTTCTGGAGTCTCATGTCTACACCACCTCGTATTCAAATATTGGCTACTGTCAATGTTAACGGCATTAGAAATCTACGAAATCAAAAATTGTTACACAAGTTCCTCACGACGCATGACGTGGACGTGTGTTTTTTGCAGGAGGTTAATACGCATAATTTGTCAGCCCTGTATAATTATAATCATGTGGTTAACTTGGGTCCAGAAGGCAGAGGTACTGCCCTGCTCTATCGCCGTGGTATCCAGTGTTCTGACTTTCAATTCCATCCCTCGGGGAGCGCCGTTTCGGCTATGCTGGATAACATTGCTCTGATTAACGTTTATTCTCCCTCCGGTTCCAATCGACGACAGGAACGTGAGCAGTTCTTTCAACAGGCGTAGACAGCCCATCTACTATCCGGTAAAGAGTGTATTATTGCAGGGGATTTCAACTCTACGGTTCAGGCTAAGGATCAGAAAGGTGCTGCCAGTCTCAGCCCAATGCTTCTGCAGTTAGTGATGCAATTACATCTACGTGATGCCTGGGAGCTGCAGCATGGTAATACGGTGCAATTTACCTTTTTCCGAGGCGCCTCAACATCCCGACTGGATCGTTTTTATTTATCTGACACCTTGGTTCCCCATTTCCAGCGCATTGAGGTTCATCCCGTTGCCTTTAGTGACCACCACGCCGTAAAGTGTGCACTACAACGCACGGCTCCTAGTCTAGATACTGGAAGGAGTTACTGGAAAATCAATTCAACCCTATTTAAGGATGAGGACTGTCGATTGCATTTTGATACCAGATGGGCAGCTTTAAAATCCTCTTATCGCCGCGCCAACCGTAAATCAGAATGGTGGGCCGTTACGGCAAAACCGGCCATCAAAGCATTCTTCAAAACAATTAGTTTTGAGAAGGCCCGTGAAAGAAGAGAGGTGTTGCAATTTTACAATGAGGTGTTTGGAATCTACATGAGCAGCAGAATCGAGGTGCCGAGGTCGCTCCGGCTGTCAGGAGAATAAAGGAAATAATTAAAAGCAACCAAGATCAAATGCTGCAGGTTTGCGCCATTCGGTCCCCCTTGTCGCACGCTCTCTCCGATGAACAGGCCTCCTTTCACTCATTGGCAAAGGAACGCACTCATGGACAGGCCAAGTCCATTGGATCCCTCACTGACGCTGCTACTGGTGTGGTGTTACACGGGACACGCCAGCTATTGCCTTATCTTCAGGAGCAATATCAGCGCCTATTTGGCGAGGCTCAAGCGGAACCCATGGGTAGCGCTGCAGCCCTGAGTAGCCCCGTGGCTCACATTAGTCAGTCCACGGAGGAGAGTCTACAAGGCCCCCAGGCAGCGATGGACTTTCGCCCAATAACACTGCTTAATTCAGATTACAAAATCTTTGCGAAGCTTTTGGCCAGCAGACTAAAACCAGCATATGAGGAGGTGCTCCATGTTAATCAAACAGCTCTTCAACGCAATAACATTGTTGGTGCTCTTACGGAATTAAGAGATGTGGTCGTCCATCTTGAGCAGCGCCATAGCCCCTTGGCATTAGTCAATCTGGATTTTCATAGAGCTTTTGACAGAGTTCAGCACTGGTATATCTGGCGGTGTTTGCGCGCAGCTGGGGTACCTCAACAAATGGTAGCGCGATTCAAGGGCTATATCGCCAAGCGTCGTCAAGAATACTTTGTAACGGCTTTTTGTCGACACCTATTCCAATACGACAATCAGTCAGGCAGGGGTGTCCCTTATCTATGGGACTGTTTGCCTTGACACTCAATCCATTACTTCAGATGTTACAAGATAGACTGCAAGACTTAACTATAGCTGTGGAACGCCTGAAAGTAATGGCTTACGCTGATGACGTGACGGTTTTAGCCAAAGATCACCAGGATATGGAGGAGATAGCCACGGCGATTGTGACTTACAGTCGACTTTCTGGAGCTCAGCTCAACGCCCACAAATCAGAAATCCTTCCACTGGGCACCTGGGAACATCCACCAACATTGCTGCATATGAAATTGGTGCCACAGACCACTATACTAGGAGTTATATTTACCTCTAACATAACAGAAATGATTTCTCTTAATTGGACCCAGAGGCTCAACGCGATACGTTTTAACTTACATGAAGATCGCTCTCGAAATCTAACGTTGTTGCAACGCGTCTGGTACATTCATACTTAGGCCTTGAGCAAACTGTGGTATATGGCGCAGATTTTGCCGCTCCCTAAGCAATTCGCCCAACGTTTCGAGACTCTGCTCGGATACTTCCTGTGGACGGGGAAAGCATATCGAGTTGCTCGCCCGCAATTGCGTCTTCCTCTAAAGAAAGGTGGTTGTGGTCTAGTGGATGTTGACAAAAAGTGTATGGCGCTAATGGGAAAGTTGAGTCCAGAGGTTCTACTCCCATTAGCCTTGAACCCGTAGGAACAAGACCCGGGCCTCTTTCATCCAGGGAGTTATCCGAGCTATCCCGTGAAGGGCGCCCGGCATCCTCCGTGGGGCTTTCCATTAGGGCAAGACCTAGTTTCCTAACAAGCCCCCCCATCTGGTCCTAGGGACACAAGACGGGACGGAAGTGGATACGCCACTTACGCGCGTTAACACTCAAGGTGAAGACTACCGATATGACCTCGGTGGGGCCGCCTGGTGATCTAGCACACCTTCTACTAGCTAAGCAGGCTAGTACCCGGAAACTTAATGGCTTCCCTCAACCCCGTCCGAAGACGTACCCAATCTCCTACGGGTATCGGGAACACACTGCCCCCTCGAGACCATCCCAATCCGAACAACTCCCGAAGGAGGGGCTCGGCTGTTCGGCCCGAGGTTCCTCTAGTATCGTCAGAGGTACCACGAGTGCTAAGGATCCGCAGCGCCCGCACTTTGGCAGCTGAAAGGGACGGATCCCTTCCCCTACGGGGGGCGCTGATGGGAAAGAGAGGATTGTCCTCGTTACTTGGCAGTGAGTCTCCGATTGACAAGAAGTTTTGGTATGACCAGTTACATACCGTGGAGAAACCGCCAGGGGAATTTAATCGTTTGGTCGCTAAGCTTCGTGCTCTTGAAAATTCCGGGGAGCTACTGGAGAACTTTCTGACTACCAAGAACCTCTATCGTCAATTGATGAAGCCAGGTATTCAACGACCTAATATAGAAACAAAATACAGTCGTGACTGGAAATGCGTTTGGGCCAATGCAACCAACTGTAACCTTCCATCGATATGGAGAGAAACGGTTTATGAAGTGGTTAATGAAACGGTTCCTACTGCAGAAAAGATTTGGCGTCACGGGAGAGTGAATTCAAAGATCTGTGGCGTATGTATGGAAGATGATACACTTGAACATCGTTTGTACAACTGTCAGCGGGCTGACTTGATTTCGACCTCCATCCGAGACGCATTACATAAACTTCGTCCAGAAGAATACTTACGTTCGGTACCACAGCTGGTACAACTGGAGTTTCGTTTCAAAGACACGAAATTTCACAATTTTGCTGTGTGGTTGTTTGCTGGTATATTACATTGGCTGCTGAAAGTAAAGCGAGGAGACACTATGCTGGGAAAGCACCTACGTATATTTTTGAAGGAGCAGAGATGGACCTATATACGGAAGAAAACCTTACGTTCTCTGGAGCCATACATTTATCACTTGGAACAAATGCAGATCTAATAACCATCTAAGCAAATAGAAGCCTTCATTTGTCTCACAGTACAAGCCAATAAAACAAGAAAAAAAATCTTACCCGATACCAATTCCCGTCTTAAATAAATAAAAAAAATGAAAAAAATGAAAAAATAAATAAAATAAAATAAAAAATAACAAAAAGTAAGAACAAGGCTTTTGTAAAAAAAGGAAAAAAAAGGAAAAAAAAATATATAAAATACCTCATACCACCAACAGACATTGCGAGGAATATTGCATACAATAACACAAATACAACCTGCTCAGCCGGACAGGTTAGTAACGCCCTACGTACATTCATTAACACGCCGTATTTAACAAGGAAGGCGTTATCATTGTATTTCAGAATTCTATTTCAAGTGGCGTTAACACCGGTGTACCTCCTACGGATAGGGCTACGATGTAACGACCTATGTGAATGTGGAAGAAGAGGTGATATTAATCACCTCTTCTTCGCTTGCCCAGTAAGACGTGCCGACATCTTGAAATTGCTACACGACATAACCCGCATTCACCCTATGGGACCATATCAGCTCCCATCACTCCTAATACCTTACTCAGGGCCAATATGCAAGGCATTATTCCGATTTACAACGAGGACAAGAATGAAGCTGCAGTAAGATAACACTGTCTTTGTGTATTTACACCGCGGAAATAAGAGCCTCCTGGATTCAACGTTATACTCAGACGCAGTAGTCGTCTGAATAGGCTGGCAGTAGCGTCTTAAAAATAACCTAACAACAACAACAACAACAACTTACACGTATATGTTTCTTTACAATTTATGAAGAAACTAAAATTTTTGTTTGATAAGTTTATCACTATTTTGTAAATCAAAGACACAATCATAAATGTATAAAATTATTGATATTTTTCATCACACGCTCTGTTTCTGCTTATTTTTTATTAAACCATAGAACCTGGTCCTGCCATTTGTTGTTGATACACGTAGTACTAGTGCGGTGCTCACCACGACATGGCAGAATATCTGCGAAAGGCTACGGAAGCCACCGTTAGAGCTCCACTGACCTCTAGATAGTTTCGCTACCATCTTTAACAGAAGAAGTAAATTTATTGATTCTATTTCGACATAATCTTTTTCTATAAACAAGAAACTCTATAGAAGCAAATACTTGGAACGGTACTTCCTTTCAGGGTATTATTTATTGTTTTGTAATTCTAAGATATCCTATATCTACATATAGACATCATCAACAAATTTATTTGTATCCAGATTTGCAATTTGCAATTACATGCATTACATATTGATAGTACTTTAATACACATTATCACTTATTTCTTTTCTACGCTTTATAAACATTGCTGGTGTTGTATTCCTCCCGAAGGACACTGTATACCAAAAATAATATCTATGTAGGCTTGCCATCCTGCAAAAAGCGACAGAAGATTATCTAGAATGCACCTGTCTCATAAGTCCCTTTAAATGAAGCATTTTGTAAATTCCATTTCCAAATATTGTACAGGTTATGTTTGATACACAGAACAGTCACAAACTTAGCAAATCAAAGTGTGTATGTTCAGTGTAAAGGAAGTCAAAGTTATAAACTATCCCTTTCATCATCAAATTAATGTATGTTCTTCCTCATTAAGAATTCCTGTTTTTTCTCTTCAGGCACAGTCTCCACTTTTCCATCGTTATGTTATAAGCATTACCATGCTGCTGTTCATACACTTCTTTTTAGGGATCGTATGTATTTGTCTCCCTCTTCTATTACACAAACTTTGCCATCTCCTTTCCTCATGTTATTTTCTTCTTTCAGCAGAACACGTAAATTCACTAGGTTAGTTATTAACGCTGAGGTTCTTCTCTCTCCATTCTCTGTTTCTGGCACCCTCCTCTTCCCGGCTCTAACCAACCTCGGTGGCCTAGATGGTGACTCATCTGCCTCACGTTCAGGAGGTCCCGAGTTCGAATCTCGCTCAGGGTAAGTTACCTGGATAAGTTTCTTCCGGTGGTCTTCCTTGACCTGATCGACGAATGTAGGGTAACTCTAAGCTCTATGGACTCTGGCGCATCGGAGCGTCATTTCACCCATTTCATTTATCTGTCAATGTGTGTGTGTGTGTGTGTGTGTGTGTGTGTGTGTGTGTGTGTGTGTGTGTGTGTAGTGTTTAACGCCCGCTTTTACTACATACGGCACCGCAGACGGTGAAACTGATGATACATGAGATGAAGATGGAGCAACTGTGGAATGAGATGACGGGGGAAACCGGAGATCCCGGAGAAAACTTGCCCCAGCACCATGTTGTCCACCACAAATCTCACTTTGCGGTCGCCTGGGATCGAACCCGGGCCACCTTGGTGAGAGCCAAGCGGTCTAACCACTGAGCCACGGTGTGGATGATATTTGTCGATCTAATATAACGTTTGAGGTTGTAAATAAAAAAAAAAGTTTCCCTCAATCTTCACTTCCTTATCCCACAGTCTTTCCCTTCTGCTACTTTTCTCATATTTATTTGTCTACTTTTCCTGAATGTCTGATAGAAACGAAGACATAAATAGTATTTACATTTATATGTACTTCTCCTGCAGTTCAACAGGATATGCTCCCCAAAATACCCAGAAAATGGAGCCGTGGTAACGTGTAATGTTAACGTGTTCGATTCTCAGCGGACACACATTCGCTGACCTTGGATTGTGATTGTTTGCAGTATTAGGTCCAAGAATTGTGCACTGGCTTCTCATTTAGCATGATTTCCTTTGCAACAATTCCTTCGTGGTTTGATATCCTGCATTCATTCCTCTAGAATTATCTACACCAGTCACAAACCAGAGAAAACTTTGGCTTACAATGACCAAAACTGTAATCAGTTATATATTTGAAGCTTACTACAATATAGTGTATGTTGTCATAGTGTTAACCTGTTTGTGACTGAAACAAATGTTGGATAATTTAATGACAATACATCGTCTGCAGTTAGAACCTTGTCATAATAATTGTTTCCAAAAGTTGGCATCAGAGAGAGCTGTTAGCTGCGCTGATGGCGGTAAGGTTCACTTTCGGGTTAGAAAGCGTTAATGTTGACAGTAACGAAAATTTTTTGGGACTTAGAACCTTGTCATATTACAATTGCATGAAGTTTCCTTTCTTTTCTTGTTCACCGTGTAACTTTGTAGCCTGTGAATTCTTTTGCCTCTTTCTCGTGCTGCTGATGGTTATTTGGTTTGATTCCCAGTGTGACCTGTTCAGCGTGCTAAATTCGTTGACGACACTTTTTTACGGTTTCCAATATTTCGTCCTTGTAGGTATTAATCTTCTGTCGGCTGCTGTAGTTGCGTACCATGGGATTGCTTCCTCAAGGTACACGTGAATGGGTGTTTTGAAATAATTTTTGTAATAGTGAATAAATTACCAAATCCACCAATAGGTACGGTACGGTAATTTATACATGGAAGTTAAGAAAATAATAGCAATTAAAAACTCGTAATCCGTAACAAAGTAGGTGTATCGGAAGGGCGTACTCTATTATACTAAATAAATATTTACCAGATACAGTGTGTCTGGTTTATCTTGAAAATGGGAACATGGAAGTTAGAGAGAGAGAGAGAGAGAGAGAGAGAGAGAGAGAGAGAGAGAGAGAGAGAGAGAGA
>CM060948.1:192710594-192798090 GCA_030765055.1 Mantis religiosa | reverse complement strand
GAAGATCTCGGTTACATATAGTTTTTTTTTAATTTGACGTTATATTTCGCCACATCTTCTTTGATTTGTGGCCATATTAGCTAGATAGTATTCATATCACAATGATACCTAAGTAAAGCATACCCTCTTAAGTAAGCTATGGAATTTAACGCATACCGTTTGAACTTATCTTTGTTTCTCTTAATTATGTCCTACAACACCGGTTTAGATATCGTGTTTCCATTATTACTATATTTCACTGTCAATATATGCACTGTTTTTATATAACCAAGTGCTACACTGCTTGGAGCATCTGTCGCCGATCGAGGTGGACTAGAATAGAATGTGGCAATGCGCTAAATAACTTTTATATCTGGGGTAACTTGATACACAAACCACCACACACTGGAAGAATTAAAACGAAACATTCCAGTACTTCCCAACGTGAACTGTGGAGGGTGAGTAATAGTTTCCTAACGAGGTGCCAAATCTTTATGGAAAACGACGGTGGCTATTTGCACCATCTCTTTTCATAATTGGCAAGTAAAGCCTTTATGAGCAGTTTTAAGAATAATGTATTTTCATCCGCACCTTTCTATTACAGTGGTAGTCGGCGACGATCGACGAGGTCTCCTTTAAACACAACACCGTGCAACCGGTTCGGAAGCTTTTGAATCTCCCGTTATATAGTGGCTAGTGTAAACGGAAGCTCGCTTATGTTACATACCAGAATTGATTCAGCTACTGTTTAATACTGAAGTCGCAAGAGCAATATACGAATTCTACTATGTGACATAGTAGAGAAATGAGCGTAAGGCCCTACTACTTATCTACCATCGAAACTTCAGTATAAGCATTTAACAAGTTCACACACTAAATATTTTACAACAGAACTCAAAAATAAAAATAACGCATAAAGTTCTTACAGTTGTTGATATGAAGGTTAGTCTTGATTAATGAACTCGGCTGTGGCATTTATTGCTGAAAGAGCCAAGGAATATTTATCGGACCTCTAATAAATTATGTTGATGATTTCATAGCAGTATTAGTGGTTGAAACCGTAAAATAAGGTCCCTCACGTAAGAAAACGTGGGCAGGATTATGGTACCCGCCTCGGTAGCGTAGATGGTAGCGTGTCTGCCTCACGTTCAAGAGATCCCAAGTGCGAATCTCGGTCAGGTGAGTTACCTGGATAAGGTTTTTCCGGGGTTTTCCCTGATCCTTTTAGACGAATGTCGGGTAACCCTAAGCTCCATGGGCTCTGGACTCATTTGAGCCTCATTTCACCCACTTCATTCACCGTCCGATATGAGTTAACATTGGAGGACGTAAATTACCAAAAAAAAAAAAAAAAAAAAAAAGAAAGAAAGAAAACGTGGGCAGGATTATGGTGTAGTAGGTGTCTAGGCTAACGTTACATAACAGGTATCAGGTAAAACTGATACTACTCTGTCTGCAGTAATATACGAGATTTGTTCAGTAAATACGCCTATTAGGAATCAAGACGCAATGTCTCAAACACTAATTATTTATTTATCAATAGGCTTATTTGGAGCTATATACACCAAAAATAGAAATTCAAAAGTTTTCCAACTACAGCTCTGTTCCAAGGATAAGCTCATTTATTATGCAATTTTGTTCTTGTGAACTATTTCTTCATATTTGGGAACAAATACAAGTGAGTCAGGTGAAGCGAATTCTATCCACATTGTGTTCCACTCACATAGCTTTCACTGCCCTTATACATACTCTTGTTATAAACGTTTATTCATTTGTTACGTTGTTGTGAACAGAGATAAAAATTGTATTATTTGTCTTATCACACATCTCTTTTAAGGCACAAAGGGAGAGGGGGAGTACTGCAGCTTCAGTATGCAAATTTTGGGATTCATACTAATTGATGAGGCTTAGATCAGTGAATGTCAGTTCAGTGATGCCAACAGTAGCGGAATGCCGTTACACGTAGCGACATTTGAGCATTCGGGAGACATAGAGGAGAAATACGAAAAAGTGAAAAAATGTAGCGAATATTCTCAATTATTTTTAAATCAAACTTATCCTATAACCCAACGCCATAATATTAGAGAACTATTCTTAGGGAAATCGAGTTAAAGAATCTCTCATGCTGATGGTATTATAGCTCACGTCATTATCTTACTTTTATTTACGGCGAGCACCAGGCCTGACAGTATAAACATGTTACTCGATGAGTGTCAAGCTATCAACATGTTTATACATGCTAAAACAACCATACCTAGCACGATGCAACGCTGGCTATCATCAGCGCCTAAAGCTTCATTGCAATTTATAATAAACTTTTAACTTTTCAAGTGAATAGTAAGTTTTATTACGTGTCGTTGATGTCAAAAATGATACATTATAGACAAGTTAACTGAATCAAACAGTAGCCTTGTGTCCTGGTGCAGAGTAGGAGAAATACGTTTTGAAAAGAATTATGTCCTCTCGAATATTTCAGAATAGATCAAACTCACATGGAAACACTGATGGGGAAAGATTGTATTCCATGATCGTTGACATTAAATCTGAAAAAAAGGAATAAACTGAAGCCCCAAACTGAGTGACATCCTAAGAGTAAAAATTGACATTCAAAGCAAGGGCAATTGCTGTATCTCATACCCAATAATTGACGAACTTGTAAATAAATTTGGAAAATCCATGTAAAAGTTTTGAAGAAATGCTACAGTGACAATTGAATCGTCTGACAGTGATGACTCTTAAACCATTTTAGGCAGCCAATGCAGATCCCTTTCACCTATTTGTAGTGATGGCTATCAATTTATTAAGTATACTAACACCATCATTAAACAAAAAACAGCAACAAAATGATCATCATAATCACCATTAATCCATCGTCTTGGTCATCTTGTCACCTCAAAGAGAAAGCTTTTTTCCTTTTTGTAATTTATATTCTCCAATGGTAAGTCACATCGGACGATGAATGAAATGGGTGAAATGATGCTCAAATGAGTCCGGGGTCCATGGAGCTTACAGTTACCCGACATTCGTCTTTCAGGATACGGGAAAACGCCGGAAAAACCTCATCCCGGTAACTGACCCTGACCGAGATTCGAACTCGTGACCTCGTGAACTTGAGACGGACGCGCTACCATCTACGCTACTGAGGTGGGCCTCAAAGAGAAAGATTTGTTGTATGTATGTATGTGTATGTATGTATGTATGTATGTATGTATGTATGTATGTATGTATGTATGTATGTATGTATGTATGTATGTATGTATGTATGTATGTATGTATGTATGTATGTGTGTATGTATGTATGTATGTATGTCTGTATGTATGTATGTGTGTATGTATGTATGTATGTCTGAATGTATGTATGTATGTATGTATGTATGTATGTATGTATGTATGTATGTATGTATGTATGTATGTATGTATGTATGTATGTATGTATGTATGTATGTATGTATGTATTTTTTTTTTTTTTTTTTATTTTATTGAACTTTAACAGCATGCCCCGTTACGGAGTAACATTACATGCATTTAATTACATAGATACATTATAAATAGTAATCACATTTTGATATTATTTTACAATAGTTTTTTAAATATTAGAATTTAAATGTTCAATTCACGTATTGTTTTAAAGTAAAAATTGTTTACAAGTCAATTGAATTAACATATATACAAAAAGCTTTCAAATGTTTATTTATAAGGTTTTGGTTTGACACTGGCCAATTTCCTCCATTCTTGTGTACTTCTTCAATCAACTTGTCCCTCTGATGTTTTGTGTCTCTACATTCATAAATGAGGTGGTTTGCGGTCTGCTGTGGGCTATTGCAGGTGCATTGGGGATCATCTATGATATGAAATCTATACAAGTAAGCTTTAGTTTTTCCATGTCCTGATACTATTGCAGTGAATGTCGCTGTTAATGGTAGTTTTGTCTTAAGACGATCCTTTATCAAAGGGAAGAATGATTTGGTAAGGGCTCCTTTACTTGTACTGCTCCATCTCTGTTGCCACTGTAGATGTCCTGCCCTCTCTATTTCAGTTTTCAAAGAAGATTTTGGTACCTTGTTGTAAATAGTCTTTATTTCGATGTCTTCAGCAGCTGATTTTGCTAATATGTCTGCTAGCACGTTACCAGTAACTCCTGCATGTGCTTTCACCCAACTAAAGTGTATTGTCCACTGATTTCTTTCTAAAGTTCCTAGTCTATTCAGTGTCTCCTCAGGAATATAATTGTGTTTATTGTTGTTTTGTAAGGTGGATAGTGCCACCTGACTATCTGTAAATATGGCTACAGTCTTCTCTTTGTTCAGCGTATTTGCCATGTTTTGTAGCTCTTCAAGTGCTTTCAAAATAGCCAGTTGTTCGGCCTGATTGTTTGAACACCTTCCATCCAGCCTGAATTGCAGTTGTCGAATTACAGTATTGTGCTTGTACAGAACTACAGCAGCCCCGACTTTTTCATCTGATTTACTCCCATCCGTAAAAATTTGAAAGACGTATGCCCCATCATCCTCAACTGCTTTTATATGAGGTCGTTCTGCTGGATGGTTCCAGACGCTTGGTGGTAGGGGTGCATCATAGTCACGTTCACTGTGTATATCATTATACAGTTTTATTTTGCCTTGTATTGTTATACCAATTGGCTGGATGCCGGCAATAACACAAGATGCATCATAAGAAATTGTCCTATATGCCTTCGTCATTTTTATATTGAACAATCTCTGAATCCTCTCGAATTTTTTAATGTTCTTCTGCTTTTCTAGGGCAAATCCCCACACAGGAGCACCATAAGTTAAAATAGGTTCTATTGCGCCTTTATAAATAGTTTCTAGCGCCTTATTTCCCAGTCCCCAAGTGAGTTTTGCGCACTTGGAAAGATTATGCAGAAGTCGTAGTGCTTTGTCATGTACTTGATCTATGTGGTGATCAAAGCTAAACTTCCTATCAATGTAAATACCAAGATATTTAATAACATCCACTTGTTCCAGAGTTTTATTGTTCAGATATATGCTGATTGCTTCATTATGATTAGTTTTCTTCTTTGATATTACCAAAACTTTTGATTTTGAGTCGTTAAACTGGATTTTATTTTCTTTAGCCCATAACTCAATTTTCTTTATGTCCTGATTTGAAAAATTTTCAGCATCTAATATACTTTTTCCTTTTGTCATGACAAGTAAATCATCAGCAAATGCTATTACCTCTGTCCGCGGTGTAAATTCCAATTTTAGCAAAGAGTTATATAGTATATTCCAAAGTCCAGGCCCACAACAAGATCCTTGCGGACAGCCTCGCTGGACCTGTACTTCAGTCCTGAATTCATTCGTAGAGAGAGTTGCTTTCCTATTTTTAAAATAATCCTTTGTAAGTTGGTACAAATTTCTTGGGCACTTCATCTCTCTTAAGTTATTTAAGACACTAGGCCACCAACATGCATCAAAAGCTCCTTTCACGTCCAAACTCACCAAAACAACATAACCAAAAGATTTTAGCTCATCTTCAATGAATACCTTCAGCGCCATTGCTGCATCTGTCGTGCTTTTCTGAGCTTTAAATCCAAATTGTCTTGTACTGTAAAGGTTTCTCGTGTTAATATGATATTCAATCCTATTTATCATTAACTTTTCTAAAACTTTACCGCATATGTTCAACAAGCTGATTGGTCGATATTTTGTTATCGTTACACTATCTTCTTTGCCTGGCTTTACTATAGGAACTATAGATGAACGCTTCCATCTTTCTGGAAAAATTCCTTCCATAAGACATTGATTATATATTGCTGTAAAGAAATATGGGAACATTTTAAAAGCATTTAACAGAATATCACTAGATATTCCATCTTCTCCCGGTGACTTTTTTGGATTGAAATTTTTTAATACAACCCAAATTTCATTAGGTGTAAATTCCTTGTCATCTGGGGTACTAATTACTTCCTCTGCAAGCCTCCTTAGGTCTTTTTGTCGTTCAGTATCATCTTGTACCCTATCCTCCGGAATGAAGTTCTCCAGCATATACTTTAATGTGCTAGGTATATCTTCAGTGTAGGTTCCATCTTCTCTTTGCAATGTAGTAAGTGAATTCTGATATCTTATTTTATTGGCTGCGATCTTATAGACTACAGTCCAAGGATTAGTCCCATCAGTTACATTACAAAATTCCCTCCAGGATTTAAACTTTTCGTCATTTATTTTCCTTTGGTATTGCCGATTACCTTCCAAGTACTGATTCCTTCTTTCTTCTCTTAACTGCTCATTATTAATAGTTCGTTGATATCGTCGTCTTAATGCATTTACCTTTTTCCTCAATATGGTTAGTTCAATGGTCCACCAGGGAACTGATTTGCCTTTAATTGCCTGCTTCTTACCCCTGCTTACTCTAAACGCTTCCCTGCATGCAGCTTCCATACTATTGTAGAACATTTCAATTGTATATTCAACATTATTTTCTTTTACTTTATGGGCGAGCTGTTCATCCACACTCTGTCCATTGCCCAGACAATTAAAATTTTTGGTCAGCTTTCGTGGCAACGTTTCCTCAAATGTCTTATAATTTTCTGGTCTAGTTATATATTTAATTCCCTTTAATGTACGAGTTTGGGTTTTGATTGCATTTCCTATTGTGAACGATATTATCTTATGATCAGAGCAGCTTTCTTGCTCTCCAACGGTCCATTCCCTTACATCTCTAAGGAGTTTGTCATTAACGATAGTCAAATCGACCCAACTCCTTCCAGTTTGGGATTCAAAAGTTGGCAAGCCGTTGTTTTCATTCATGATATGTAAATTTGTTGCTGTAATGAATTCTTCAAATATTCTACCACGCTGATTAGTTATTATATCATGCCAAAGTTTGTTTCTGGCGTTACTATCTGCTAGTATTATCAGACCCTTTCCTTTAATATGCTGGAGAATATTTTCAATCTTGTTAATGTCATCTTCTATATTCAAGTGCCCATCAAAGTACATACAAGCTGCAAAAAATGTTTTCTTATTATATACAACCTGTATAACGACACAATCACTGTCGGAAAGCTGACCAATGGTAGTTACGTCAATATTTTTGTTGTTTATAAATATTGCTGCTCGTTTACCCGTAGTACCAACTGTATATATTCTAAAATGTAATGGTACACCTGCTGGTTTATTGTTAATCAAGTAGGGCTCCTGAATAAATACTATATCTATAGCTTTTTCATTCACAAGCTGTACCAAATTAGCAGTCGCAATCCTTGAATGTTTCAAGTTAACCTGAAAACATGTTAATCTGTATCTATCCATTTTAATAGTCGGTATTGTCTTTTAGGCGCCTATGTGTTGCTTGATAACAGGAGCAATTCGTATCCAGTGCAGAATGATTTTCTGACACTTTGTTGTCTCTGTTATATTTATTATACGTTACACAATTAATGCATTTATATGCAGCTCTGTTAGCAGTACATTCCTTTAGAGCATGCTTCTCTGCGCAATTTGGACATGTTTGCTGTCCTTTACAGTCCTGCGCACGATGATTATATTTACAGCAATTGAAGCAACGCCCAGCCTTGACATAATCATCCCAGTTACACATATTCCATCCTATTTTTAATCTTTTGCCAAGTATTTCCCTCCGTACAGTTGAAGTGACTTCAACAACCAAATTCAAATTCTTTTTCCTATCATAAAAGGAAAATTTCGGCTGAATCTCTGTGCTGAAATTCTCCAGCTCTGTATTTTGTGCTGTTAAAACCTCCACAGCATTCTCCGTTGTTATCTCATCTGGTATATTGAAAATAATTATTCTTGGATTTCTTTTCTTCGAGACGGTAGCCTCAAGCTCCTCTCCACACTTATTATTAATATTGTTGCAAATAGTATCTACTTCAGCTTTATTGTTCGATTGTATTAGAACTTGTCCGTTCCTCAATGCCTTTACAGACTGAACACCAACCTTCATCTCTACAGGATTAACCTTAGTTTTCACCAGTGTCTTTATATATTCCACACTTTGATTATTCTTGCTCCGAACAAGCAGTTTAAAGCACTTAGAGTCCCCTGTACGTGCAGCGCCAGTCAACACCGAAGCATAACTCCTTTCTACCCCAAATTGCTCCACAACCCGTTCGGAAGATATCACCCCAGGTGTCACTTGTGATGCTATTCTCGCTCTCTTGCCACCACTCAACTGTTCCTGATAGTTCTGCACTGCCATTTGTAAACTTTCGGTTTCATTTTCCTTCTGATTCACGATGTCTTTCATTTTTGTAAAATATTTACGTAAACTACTTACCGACTTCACAATATCCTGCTTCAAATCTTGACGCAAGTTTTTACTAGCCTCCGTAACATTTAAGAGCATTCTAAAGGCACTCTCAATACCCTCACTAACTTCATCCACCATTTTAAAATCTCTTGTTTATTATTCCTTGTTAACTCAAACGAAACATTCCAATTAAGATATAACTTTGTATTTCTCGATTTAGTCGTGCGGTTCACGGCCTCCTGAATACTAGTTTCTATGCTTCTCAATCCACGAACAATGCCTGGGTCCGTCAATTCCCTTAAAACTCTGTAACTCAGCAATGCCCGGTTCAACTAACACGCCCACAAAGAAACAGCCTCACAAAAAACATTATGAAATGCCGAACACAAACAAGTACTTGAAAGTCACACCACTAACACCGAATAATCAAGAGCACACACACTCGCATTCTTCCTCCACGAATATCACGGCCTCCTATCATGTATGTATGTATGTATGTATGTATGTATGTATGTATGTATGTATGTATGTATGTATGTATGTATGTATGTATGTATGTATGTATGTATGTATGTATGTATGTATGTATGTATGTATGTATGTATGTATGTATGTATGTATGTATGTATGTATGTATGTATGTATGTATGTATGTATGTATGTATGTATGTATGTATGTATGTATGTATGTATGTATGTATGTATGTATGTATGTATGTATGTATGTCTGTCTGTCTGTCTGTCTGTATGTATGTATGTATGTATGTATGTATGTATGTATGTATGTATGTATGTATGTAAGTATGTATGTATGTATGTATGTATGTATGTATGTATGTATGTATGTATGTATGTATGTATGTATGTATGTATGTATGTATGTATGTATGTATGTATGTATGTATGTATGTATGTATGTCTGAATGTATGTATGTGTGTATGTATGTATGTATGTATGTCTGAATGTATGTATGTGTGTATGTATGTGTGTATGTATGTATGTATGTATGTATGTATGTATGTATGTATGTATGTATGTATGTATGTATGTATGTATGTATGTATGTATGTATGTATGTATGTATGTATGTATGTATGTATGTATGTATGTATGTGTGTATGTATGTAGGTATGTATGTATGTATGTATTTTTTTTTTTTTTTCTTTATTGATAACAATCAGCATGCCCCACTACATAGTAGTATTACATGCATTACATTACATTTTTCCAACATTTGATTTTACAAATTGTACATATTTACATGTTAATATTACATTAGATCTTTTAGCAGTTGATTTCACAAGTTATACATATTTACATATCTTTATAGGTTAATTGAATTTATGTATTTACAGAATGCTTTTATGTGGTGTTTTACAAGACTCTCGTTGGTTACTGGCCACTTGCTTCCATTTAGAGTTACATCTTGAATTAGCTTGGCTCTTTGTTGACTTTTGTCTACACATTCGTATATTAAATGGTTTACGGTTTGTTGGGAGCTGTTACATGTACATTTTGGATCGTCTACTATATGGAATCGGTGTAAGTAAGCTTTGGTTTTTCCGTGGCCGGAAGTTATTGCTGTGAAAATTGGTGTTAAAGGAAGCTTTCTCTTCAGCCTATCTTTTATTGTTGGAAAAAATAACTTGCTGAGTGCCCCCTTGTCCGTGGCATTCCACCTATTCTGCCAGACCTGATGTCCTGTTTCTTGTATTTCAGAAATAATTACAGATTTAGGTATCAAACTGTAACTATTGGGCAGATCTCCGTCCAGAGCAGCGGATTTCGCTAGTTTGTCTGCTAACTCATTTCCACATATACCTACATGGGCTTTAACCCAACTGAAGTGTATTCTCCATTTTAGTCTTTGTAAGGTATTACATACATTAAGGGTTTTCTCTGCTATGGAGTTATGTTTATTATTATTCCGCAGAATGGCTAGAGTTACTGTACTGTCTGTATATATCGCTACAGTCTTCTCTTCCTCCGGTGTGTTGTTAAAGTTTTGAAGTTCTTGTAGCGCTTTAAATATGGCCAGTTGTTCTGCCTGATTATTAGTACATCTTCTGTCTAGCTTGTATTTTATCTCTCGAATTGAAGTCCCTTGTTTGAATATTACAACTGCTGCACCCACTTGCTCTCCTATTTTGCTTCCATCCGTGTATATTTTGAATATAGAGTCTTCATCATCAGCTTCTTTAACTTCAGGTACTTCTGCAGGGTGGTTCCAGTCGCTGGGGGGCAAGGGTGCGTCATAGTCTTGTTTATTTTGCAAGAAGTTGTACAGTTTGACTTTCCCTTCAATCGTGATATCAATGGGTTGGATGCCAGCAATGACACAAGATGCGTCAAATGAAATTGTCCTGTATGCCTTCGTGATTTTTATGTTAAACAACCTTTAATGTATGTATGTATGTATGTATGTATGTATGTATGTATGTATGTATGTATGTATGTATGTATGTATGTATGTATGTATGTATGTATGTATGTATGTATGTATGTATGTATGTATGTATGTATGTATGTATGTATGTATGTATGTATGTATGTATGTATGTATGTATGTATGTATGTGTGTATGTATGTATGTATGTATGTCTGAATGTATGTCTGTCTGTCTGTCTGTCTGTATGTATGTATGTATGTATGTATGTATGTATGTATGTATGTATGTATGTATGTATGTATGTATGTATGTATGTATGTATGTATGTATGTATGTATGTATGTATGTATGTATGTATGTATGTATGTATGTATGTATGTATGTATGTATGTATGTATGTATGTATGTATGTATGTATGTATGTATGTATGTATGTATGTATGTATGTATGTATGTATGTATGTATGTATGTATGTATGTCTGAATGTATGTATGTGTGTAGGTATGTATGTATGTCTGAATGTATGTATGTGTGTATGTATGTATGTGTGTATGTATTTAATTATTTATTTATTTATTTATTTATTTATTTATTTACTTACTTATTTAATTATTCATTCATTCATTCATCCATTCATTCATCCATTCATTCTTTCATTCATTCATTCATTCATCCTTTCATCCATTCATTCATCCATCCATTAATTCATTAATTCATTCATCCATTCATCCATTCATTCATCCATCCATCCATCCATTCATCCATCCATCCATCCATTCACTCATGCATTCATTTATTACACTGCATGCTCCGTTACATCGTAACACTACATGCACTCCTTAAACTTATTACAACTAGTTGTAGTAATTACAATTTTTACAATGTATGTATATATATATATATGTGTGTGTGTGTGTGTGTGTGTGTGTGTGTGTGTGTGTGTGTGTGTGTGTGTGTGTCTGTGTGTGCAGTGGATCGTAGCAGAATTTTGCTGAACCTGTAGCGAGATTCAATGTAATTTGTTTGGCAACTCTGTACCATACCAATATTCTTAGCCCTTGAACTGTATTATCGAATGTATAAGTATTATATGTCCATAGGTGCGTTAAACCATGTCATTCGACTCAGGTAAATCTTTAGAAGAATCTCAAATACTCGAGATAGCATAGGGTATTCGATACCGAGATTTCACTCTTAAGTACACGTTTGAGGTCTCTTAAATTACAAAATAAAAACTTTTTTTGTGAAAAGGTCTTGTGATGGGCCGTGTGTGTGTGTGTGTGTGTGTGTGTGTGTGTGTGTGTGTGTGTGTGTGTGTGTGTGTGTGTGTGTGTGTGTGTGTGCTAAATACCAAACTAAAGTGTCAGCTAAATACCAAACATTAAGTTCAGCATCTTCGTAGGACAAGATTGAAATACTTTTAAAACAAGTCCTACTCCTGACTACCTTTGCTTAGAATATTTAAAAAAAATTGATTTTGTGAAAAATGTCTAAGAATTCTGATTAAAGTAACACATCTTTTAGAATTTTTATGGCAGATTAAATTATATTTTGAATTTTCTGAAAAGTACCTTCATAAGCTCTCTTCATTTTGGATAAATTTTGTATAACTGAGTTTTGCGTAAGTTGTCATTGATAGACAAAGCTTACTATTCCACAAAAATGTAGATCACATAAAATATACAATTTGTGATAAATACTCTCTTTTCTGTGGCAGGAACCAATTTAAAGATTTTACTTGTTATTTGTGTATATGTTCCAAAACCTTTTAATTAATACCGAAGTCATCATTTGTGTTAATATCTGTTGCCCACTCAAAGAGAACAGAAATTCAAAACTATCAAATGGCGATTAGCTTAACAGATCTGATAATGCTTAGGGCCTACTGTATTCCATTGTTGTCCTTGCATCTACAAGAAAAGTAGCAATAAGATAATTTGTACAAATGTTTACAATATCACTTAACATGAAGTAGGTTGAAGAATAAAACGTTTGTAAGAATTCTTATAGAAAAGCAGAGAAAGTCATGTGACTATAATAGATAATATTTTTACTCAATCTTCATGAGTAATTTCCTACAGCCCATTCTGATAGTATCAAAACTCGATACCTGTACGTTATGCAACCTTTATCTCGGTATTTAGCATATATATTTAAACTACAATGATTGTTGCTGAATTGTTTGCCGCGAATTATCACCTCCATGCTCATCTTCCGTTTCTGCTTTCTCTTTGTTCAGATGTTATGTACGCGAATACTAAGTTTAGGAAAATTAAAAGGGAAAGTAATGTTCGATATAGATCCAAATAAAATTGTGATAAAACTTTAAACACTCACAAATGTTTCTCTATTCTTAATATACAAGGCATTTTTTTTAAGTCAGTACAGTTTTGGAATTAAAGAAAGAACGTGCATAGATATCGCAATAATTTTATTTTTACATGAAAGCCTGTACCTTTATCTACTTTTTCACATATTTTCCATGAGTATTGAGGCATTTGTCATAACATGGCACCAGTTTTTGGATACCCTCCTCATAAAATTCTGCCGCCTGACGTGTTAACCACTGTATCACAACTGTTTTGACTTCGTTATCGTCTTGAAGACGCTGACCGCACAGATGTTTTTTCAAGTGCAGGGACAAATGGCAGTCGCTGGGCGCCAGATCAGGGCTGTATGGAGGATGATCTAGAGTTTCCCATTGAAAGAAATTGATGAGATCTTTGGTCCGATTAGCCACATGTGGACGGGCATTGTCATGCAGCAAAACGATATTCTTACTCAACTTGCCACGTCTTTTGTTCTGGATTGCACGGCGCAGATTGTTCAATGTCTCACAATAAGACGCTGCATTGATTGTCTTATTACGAGGCAGAAACTCCACTAGCAATACTCCTTTTCTGTCCCAAAAAACTGTGCACATGTTCTTCCGGGCAGAAATTGTTAGCTTAAACTTCACTTTTGTGAGTGATGATGAATGTCGGTGATGTTGTTTCGATTCTGGTGTGACGTAGGCCACCCATGTTTCGTCACCAGTGACAATTTGGTCTAAAAAATCATCTTCACCTTCATTGTGGTACCGCTCAAGGAAAATCAATGCACTGCCTAAACGTTGGGTTTTGTGCAAATCCGTCTACATTTTCGGAGCCCAACTTGAACAAAATTTCCGCTACTTCAAGTTCTCCGTCACAATGCGATACAAAAACACTACGAGAATATTGAGGAAAATAGTCGCACAATGATGAAATTGTAAAGCGTTTGTTTTCTCTCACCTTTTAGTCCACCTTCTGCACCAAATCTTCGGTAACGACCGAAGGACGCCCACTCCGTTCTTCATCATGCACATTTGTGCGGCCATCTTTAAATGCTCTCACCACTCATTTCCTTGCCATTCCATCACTCATAATGTTTTGTCCGTAAACTTCACAGATCTCACGAAGAATATCGATCGGTTTTACGCCTTTAGCATTAAGAAATCTTATAACAGCCCGTACTACACAATCGGCGGGACTCACGATTGTCAGAGGCATCTTAAACACTCAGTAACCAACGTATACAATGAAGAATCAGACTGTAATAGCGTCAGTGCTTAGACAAGAGATGTAGGTAACCAGCGCGCACGCGCGTAACGCCGACCGTAGCGCTGAGGCGGCGGAATCACAAAATGGTACCGACTTTAAAAACATGCCTCGTACATAAATTCATGTTTTATTACAGTATTCAAATTGAATACTGACCCAAGGAGTCAGCACAGTGAAGACGGCAGGGTCCCTACAATTGACCAGTTGGAAGCTACCGGGCAGGCCAAGTACAACCGGCATCTAAACCCACCGTGGTCGAAACCTAAGGAGAAAATGCTTACCTGGAGCACACCATCCTGCCAAGCAGCGCCGAGTCTCCCACCGACACCTCTACCATGAAAGAGACCGCCAGCTGAAAGATGGTGTGAAACGATAACGGAGATGAAATGGAGGGACAAGACCTACCCAGCATTCACCTGGAGACCCCCCAAAAACAGAAAAAGAACCCAAGGATCAGATAGGCCGGACACGGGAATCGAACCCGGACCTCCCGAATGCCGGGCACAGACGAAACCGTCTGATCTATCCCGCTCGTTAAATTAGAATATTACTAATTAAATATACCTTGATTTTGAGATAATTCGGTCTATACAGAGCAGAATAGGAAAAACAGTAAAAGACAAACTGAAAATATTCTGCATCGCTAACAGTGAAGTTCAACAATTAATAAGCAATAGCTAACTACATTCATTAGTGATTAAATGTGTTTACTTTCCACAGAATTTCTTAAAATTTTTGGCACAGTAAAATGATCCTTTGGTCAATTTTCATGTTTATGTTTCTCCACAGTGGTGGAAAATTCTGCAGAGTTTTCTTTTGTTTTTGTTTTTTAGTTCTTTGTTTTGTTTCTGAAAGCAGTACTTTCTGAACACACATATTGCAAGGAAAACTTTAACAGCTTAACCGGAAACAAACTACAACGCCTGCGCACAACGTGATAAATGCTTTGCTATAGCAGTTTAGATATTTATAAGTGCATCTCAAGTAACATCTGAAATTAAACTGTTACACTGATAGGTTTCTAAAATTTATCCCCATAAAAATAATCATACATTGTTACGATCGGAACCGAAATGTTTTACATAGAGGAAGTGGGAACGTAATAAGCGGGGAAATTCGCCAGCGACCAGTAGACGCTTTCTTACCAAGCGGTTCTATTTCACAAATTCTATAGTGAAAATACCATCTTGTTGGTGCGCAAACCAATTATGCAGTCCGTTCTTTTTGGAGAACTAGAAAACAATGGACCAATGCCTTGAATGTCTTGAAAAAGAAATCTACTTTGGCAGAAGGTGGAAAGCTGATGTGGCTTGTAAGATTATGTTTTCTTGGTTGGCATAAGAACGGATGTAATGAGGGTTGGATATTTATCTCTAAACAACCACTCCACGCCTCCATTTCGTCCCTTCTTTACAAATGAGCTATCATAAATGAGATAAGTTTCAAAGCTATTTTACTCAAGCCAACTTCTAAGAAGCCAACTTCAAAACATGCCCAGACAAGCTCTGTAAGCACTTCTGACATTTCTCTCGGAAAGAAAAAGTCATCCCATAATTCCTCAAAAACCTCCACATTGATTTCATATCTTAAAATCAATCTAATTTTTGTTTTGCGTGAATTAATGGCTTTTTCGTCAGTGACATCCATCCATCCATCCATCCATCCATCCATCCATCCATCCATCCATCCATCCATCCATCCATCCATCCATCCATCCATCCGTCCATCCGTCCATCCGTCCGTCCGTCCATCCGTCCGTCCGTCCATCCGTCCGTCCGTCCGTCCGTCCGTCCATCCATCCATCCATCCAATTATCCATCCATCCATCCATCCATCCATCCATCCATCCATCCATCCATCCATCCATCCATCCATCCATCCATCCATCCATCCATCCATCCATCCATCCATCCATCCATCCATCCATCCATCCATCCATCCATCCATCCATCCATCCATCCATCCATCCATCCATCCATCCATCCATCCATCCATCCATCCATCCATCCATCCATCCATCCATCCATCCATCCATCCATCCATCCATCCATCCATCCATCCATCCATCCATCCATCCATCCATCCATCCATCCATCCATCCATCCATCCATCCATCCATCCATCCATCCATCCATCCATCCATCCATCCATCCATCCATCCATCCATCCATCCATCCATCCATCCATTTTTACTTATACTTATGTGTTTTCGGCACATTGTGAACGTCGCATCTCTTCATTTGCCAGTGCCCGGATAGCAATAACGGGCAGAGCTGAGTTTAGGTAGTTTTCAAATCAAAAAACCTCTCCGCTTGAGGGCCCAGAAATTTGATGTTGTCAATTTCTTCTACTGACATGTATATATATTCTAATTCTACTGTTTTTGTTTGTTTGTTTGTTTTGTAATTTACGTCCTACATCGTTGTCACACTGGACGGTGAATGAATTGGGTGAAATGATGCTCAACTGAAACCAGGGTTCATGGAGCTTAGTTACCCGACATAAGTCTTGAAGGATAAGGGAAAACCCCGGAAGAAACCTTATCCAGGTAATTCACCCTGACCGAGATTCGAACTCAGAACCTCTTGGACGTGAGGCAGACACGCTACCATCTACACTACCGAGGCAGGCGATTCTATCGAATTGTGTGAGGTACATAATTTATATATATAAGAACTTTGGTTTGGTTTGTTAACTTTAAGCCAACATGGCATACAGTTCTAAACATAATTATATTTAATGACACACTCATTTACAGCTTTACTGATCACTGGAACACTTTCCTATACCACTGTACCTTTTTAAAGAATTATGAAATAAAATAATCTTTGAAAACGGTTTTTTTTTTGTTTTGTTAATTTGAAGTAGATAGTACAGAAATATTTTTAAGAATGCTTTTGTACAAGACTGAGTAAAGAAAGTCATGTAAGTGCACACACCAGATTGTTGCTTCTTGGGTTGGTGTGCCATAGGAAACTGGACGACCAAACTAAATGATAAGTGTGCGACTTTCATTTGTTTTCCTTGCATTTTCACCATGAAATCTACTATGTGGATTGGGGTTGTACGAAAGAGAACAGTCCATTAAAATAAAGTAGAACCTGAATTTAAGCAGTCAATTTGAGCACCAGTGGTGCTTGTTGATCAGGTTTTAACAATTAAACACTCTGTCTCACTTTACATGCCAGGTTTTGCTTAGCAGAAGCAAGAGTAGGAAGGGGGTTCAAAATACATTGCTTATGCTCTCATATTTGTAGCCCAATGATTATTATGAGAGAATTACTGTGTCTAATGTAAGCAAAGACAGAAAAATTCAAACCGTTGGAGGATGTAGCAGTCATATGAATACACATAGTCTCTCCAACTTTGAAAGCCTTAGAGGTCCAGCGCTCAAAACCCGGTTGGGTGAAAGAGTTGGTTTTTATTTAGAATCATTCACTACTAGAACTGGATTATATTGGAGGGGACTTGACTCAGCAACCAGTCTTGACCTATTGTACCTATGCTCCAAGTGAGGCATCCCGGAAGGAGGGATGAGGCCAGAGGAGACAGAGGGCGGTCGTTCCAAGAAGCCACGATAATGCTGAGGATAAAGTCCCTACATTTTACCTACTTAGATGGAAACTTCCATTGGCGAGGCAGAAAAACGGACATCCTAAACTGCTGTGGTTCAGAAACAGTCCCACCACGAGACCTGGTTTTGGAGAATACCAACCGCCCTACCGGAGGAGAAAGTGGTTTACTCAGAGCACATCATCTTGCCATGCACCGCCGAGACACCAGCTGCAACTTGCACCCTGAGAGAGACCGAAATACAATACATTTGCAATACAAATCCAATCCCGATGGTGTTCTGTTTCCACATTAAGCCGTTGAATAGCTGGTTCCAACAGGTGATGATAGAGGTTATTGGTGGTCAGAAACCACTCTAGTGGCTCCCCGGAATTTGCAGGGATACGAAGCTTGGCGACCAAACGTTAAAATTCCCGTGTCAGTCTCACCACGGTATGTAACTGGTCATAGCAAAACTACTTGTCAATCGGAAACTGACTGCCAAGTAATGAGGACAATCCATTCTTTCCCAACAGCGCCAGACACTTGTTGTCAACGTTCACTTGACCACAACCACCTTTGCGGGCGAGCTACTCGATATGCTTTACCCGTCCACAGGAAGTATCCAAGCAGGGTCTCAGAACGTTGGGCGAGCGGCAAAATCTGCGCCACACACCACAGTTTACTCAGGACATAGATATGAATGTACCAGACGCGTTGCAACAGTGTCAGATTTAAAAGGCGATCTTCATGTAAGTTGAAACGCAGTGCGTTGAGCCTTTGGGTTCAATTAAGAGAAATTATCTCTGTTATGGTAGAGGTAAATATAACCCCTAGTATAGTGGTCTGTGCAACTACCTTCATTAGCAGCAGTGTTGGCGGATGTTGCCATTTGCCAAGCGGAAGGATTTGTGATTTGTGGGCGTTGATCTGAGCTCCCGAATTGCGACTATAGACTGATTTTTAAAAGAAGATACGTGAATATCATCTGTTTCTCCATGTGGGATGCTGCAATGTTCCCTAGAACTAAGTTACGCATACTCCCCTCTTTACCCTCTCAACACACGAAATATAAACGAGGTTATCACAGGTTATCGCATCTCAACAAAAACATGCATATTTAATCTGTATTAGCTCACTTTAAGAACAAAAATAAGGTGCTCTCACATTCAGTGCGTTGTAGAGTCTTCACGTGTGTGCGTTCTTTTAAATAACCATGTAACTGATAATCCATATTTACCATTATTGTTGCTATGCATCTTAAGTTGGCATTGCCACACTAGTGCGTTAAGAAATTTCTCCATATCAACACATAGGAGATGCACGTTCTAAGATCTAACATTTATCTTCAATTATATTTATTAATATTTTAGTTAACATCTTAACTACTAAAATTCAGATTGATAGAAATACTCATAGTGGAAAAACTGGTATACAATATACATGTGGTTGGCAAATAATGCAATCTCGGAAATTGAAAAAGCACCAGAAACGAGCGCCTCGTTTTTTCAAACCTTTCCTCATTCCGTATAAAGTGCTTACCACATTAGTATCGTAGTATACCATTATTAACGACTTCATCAATTGCCATGTTCATATCAACGCCGCCAATATGCCGGAATTTTGACCCACAGGAATTCTTTTACATGCAAGCATATATACTGACATGGGGCTGTCGCTTTTGGTTGAAAGGAATAAGCGGTTCATTGATAAGGAGCAAACTCTCGTCTTAGGACAAACAAATTCTTTAGCTTGATATGCAATGTAACATCCCGCCCATAAGCTGATCTTTGCCTCGGGCCATGAATCCTCCGTCTACCTCTAATCCTACCGCCACTACGTCTTGATCCCATAACAACGTTCATTAGTTTTGTTTTCACAATGTAGGCTAACAATACAATACACAACTGACCAGCGACGCCGATGTGGCTGAATTTCGTCCTGCAGGTGTTCTTTTACAAGACGGTAAATCTACTGATATGGGACTGTCGCTTTTGAACATATTTAGAAAACCATCAATCTGGAGCGTGGATCAGTAGGTAAGCCGACGCCTCAGCGATTGGAATGGCTCATGCGGTTTCGTCTGTGGCCCGCATTCTGGATGCCCGGTTTTGATTCCCGTGGCCGACCTACCTGACCCATGGGTTTTCTCGGGGGGTTTCCCTGGTTGCTAGGCAAATGCTGGGTAGATTAATTGAATTGCTTTGAGCAGTAACCTCTCATGTGCAATTGGTGTGACTTTTCAGGAGAAGCAGAAAACTGAACTACTCTGCATACACATTTACAAATGAGAATCTACATTTACGTATGCAAATTGAATGGAAAACTCATCGTTTCTGTATGTTTGTAGACTTCCTTTCATATTCATTCTGAAATATGATTTATTAAACATGTTGACATGAGGGGCTTCTCTCCAAACAGATATAATTTTTGTAAGAGAGTACAGTAAATATTGTGAACTAATGGGTTGGTGAAATTAGAAGTCCAGGTTACAAAAACTAAAAATTGCACTTTATTTCCGTAGAAACACACTTACGTCAACCTGACAGTAGCAGAATTGCGTCACATACACAACACAACTTGTAAGGTCATCGACCACAAACACAGCTAACACAGCTGTTGGCGCACACGAATTCAATCAACAACAGAGTCCCAGTGGCGGGCGGTGGCTCCTTTTATAGCTTACTCACTATTCCGGAATGTTCTCAATCAAGACGGCGCTAAAAGAAAGACGAACTCTCCAGAAATCCGTCCCCTTCACCCCACCGTTTTGGCAAGCTTTTATCTAAGCACTGCACTGCCTGTCTCTTTGAACTCGCCTCAACAATTCGTCCACGACACTGCTCACTCCTCAAGGCTGGTCGTCCCGAACAGCACCATCGTAGCGGGTCAGACGATTCAGGTGTAGCACAAACATTTTTCCTCTGGGCACCGTCTGGATGCAATAGACCGCGTCGTTAATTCTTATTAAGCCTCATTACGACGCGGCCAACGTGCCCCTCGCCACGCCGCGCCTTTTCTCGTTTTCCGGCTGCTCTCCCTGGAGTGGGCAGTCTCTTTCCAGGTGTCACGGCTGTCCACACCTCCAACACCCGCCACATGGTCTTCGCCGGCTTCCCTCGACTAGTCTTCGATCTCCAGTCTAGCGGATACTCCCTGTTCCCGACGTTGGGGTAACCGTCACCTTGGCCGCCTCCATCCTCAATGCAGCCGTTAGTGCCTCGTAGGTGGTTTTGTAGTCGCTGAGCATTAGGCGCTGACGTATCTCAACGTCTCGTAAACAGTCAACGAAGTTGTAGGCAGCTTCCCGCGATTCGAACTTCTGTGGGAGGTTGACTAAGGCTTTGCTGACCAGCTGTTCAGTTGCCAGAGCAAACTCCTGCAGTGTCTCCCCTGCCTGCTGCTTCCTTGATTTCAGTTGGCTGCGTTAGGCTGCACCTAAGCGGTGGTTTCCGAAGCGGTTCTCCAGGGCTTCCCAGATGTCCTTGGGCGCCGCCGCTGTCTGGACCGCGTTCAGGACCTCTGCGGCCCGTCCCTGGAGGTTGGCTACTAGCTGTGCGGCCTCCTCCTCTGGTGACCAATTGTACTTGGCCACCGTGTCGAATTGGCGGCGGAAGACTCCGAACGTGGACGTGCCGTCGTACTTTGGTGGTTTGACGCGCGCAGATTTTGTATCGCGTCCCGACGCGTCGGTCTTTACGTCTTTCATCCTTGTGCCGACGACCTCCTCCAACATAGCCGTTCATTGACTTGGTGTTACTGTCGGTCATTCCCTGTAAGTTGTTTATGCGGTTCGCCAGGTCTTCGACGTCTTCCACCATAGCGTTCAGGGACTTGGTGTTACTGTCTGTCTTTCCTTCTAGGTGATTAACGCAGTTTACCAGGTCTTTGACGCGCTCGTCCACTAGGCCCATCTGCTTGCCCAGCTCCGTGACTGACACCATTCCTCGTGGCCGCGCCGTATCTCAGTGGTTAGACCGCTTGGCTCTCACCAAGGCGACCCGGGTTCGATTCCAGGCGACCGCAAAGTGAGATTTGTGGTGGACAACACGGCGCTGGGGCGGGTTTTCTCCGGGATCTCCGGTTTCCCCCGCCATCTCATTCCACCGGTGCTCCATCTTCATCTCATGTATCATCAGTGTCATCGCCTGCGGTGCCGTATGTAGTAAAAGCGGGCGTTAAACACTACACATCATCATATTCACCATTCCTCAAGCCGGCCAACTGTTCCTCAAATTTTTCGGCGTAGGCCTCGTTCGCCTCCTTCATTTCCGTCGCTCGTGGTCGCAGCCAAGTTGTTATTTGCAGTCTCCAACTTCTCTAGAATCTGTGCCAATGCAGCCTTCATGTCGTATGTTTCAATCCTGACACCAATTATGACTTTATGGGTTCGTGAAATTAAAAGTCCAGGTTACAAACACTAAAAATTGCTCTTTAGTCAACTGACACAGTCAGCAGCACACTTTAGTCAAGCTGACAGTAGCAGAATTACGTCACATACACAATAGAACTTGCAAGTCATCGACCACAACCACAGCTCACCCAGATGTTCGCGCACACGAGTTCAATTAACAACTGACCCTAGTGGTGGGCGGCGGCTCCTTTTATAGCTTACTCACTATTCCCGAATGTTGTCAATGAAGACTGGGCTAGAAGAAAGACGAACTCTCCAGAAATCCATCTCCTTCCCGCCACTGTTTCGGCAAGGTTTTATCTCCGCACTGCACTGCCCATCTCTTTGAACTCGTTTGCCGCGCCACCTCGCCTCAACAATGCATTCGCGACAATATATAAAAACCTTTACAGTAGTATACAGTTTTGTCGTCCACCTTACATTACTTTACTTCAGACATATAAGTGGGTTTGATATACAAATGTCCATAAAAGAATTGAACTTCCTTATCATGGGGAAGGTAGGCTTAGTACTTTTTTTTAAGTCAGCCATTTTCTTATCACTAATCATTGCCACTTCAGAAGTGAAAGCTGCTGTTGTTGGAAAGTGTGGAATTAGGTTTTGTTCTGCACGTCTGAAAGTGTGTTCCTGCATCCTATCTAAGAAATTTTTGAGCTTTGACAACTCCAAGAGTCTGTTTCCAAACTCTGAAATGGAAACATTGTGTTTTATCGCTCTAGGGGTTTTCCTTCCTTGTGATTCCACAGACAGTATATTTTTTTTATTATAATATACTGGCCACCAAGATTTGAAATCTAGAATTTCGTCTCTATGGACCATATGTACCGTAAATACATTTTTAGAGCTTGAAGAGATAATTATCTCTGTGTAGTCCAGTAGCTCTCTTTACAACACTGAAAACTCTGTCACAAGGCAACTAGCTGTGCCCTCTCATATTAAAATATTGGTAAACTGATTCAAATCTTCCTTTTGCTACCAAAGCCAACATCAGCTGGATGACATAATGACTTTTGTTCTGCCCCGAGTAGCCTTCGGAGAATAGAAAGAAATGCCTAATACTTGAGCTAACATATTCATTGTTGTAACTGAGGATGAATGAACAAACTTTATTGGGGCTCATTTTAGCTGATGTTTCATCTAGTCAGATTTTCAGTCATGGATATTGAAAACAGTGTAAAGTAAGCTGACGCAAATAAAAAGGATCTTAAATGGGAATCACTGGAAGCATTAGATTGTGCATGTGATCAATGCTGATCCCGGCAACATCGTCACATTTTCGGCACATCTTGTTTATATGCTGTATTTTCTTGTGAAACTTGGCTCTTCTTCTGTGAACTAACTGCTCTTCTACCGCCACACGTTTAGCGTCGGCATTTAACCTGGGGCTTTTTATTTTCACTTTCAATTCTTCGCAGAGGCAACATGTATCAACTTGGGATTGATTAAATTTCAAACTAAAATGTTCCTTGAATGTTTTCCAGTACAACCAATATGATAGTTTTTCTTGAGGGTCCTCTGACTGAAAAAAATGTCCACATTTTTTTTTTCTAAATTCAGATTCGGCAACAAGTATTTGTACTCTCTACCTGTTTAGTGCCACTCGTTAATTGGAAAACTGTTAATGTGGTCTTAAATTAACAGTGTCACCTCAGGTGGAATTGCATTGGCAGATCGTTGTTTTCCGTTCATATCTTTCGGAGATTTACCGGAACATAGCAGGTCTCTTAATCTTCGTAATCTGTAATCAGAAACACCATACACAGATAAGAATGCTGACTTGCACACTCCAACGCGATCACCAGAGCTGGACAACCAACATTTGTACGTGTACTCTTTGGGTGTTTTCCTGTAATGTACGTTGTGTTTCGACAATCGCAGACGTTTGGTTATTGACATATGCTTCGTTATTCAGTCGATTTTCTTTTATACTTTCACGTTTGTAAATAACACTTTTTACACCTTTCTTTCTTTTACTCAAAGAAAACTCACCACTGACTGATGCCATACTAATAATATTATCCTAAACGGTAAGAAAAATAATCACAGTGCCTTCTGTTTATGTCCAACAACAAAGCGGGAAAAAAGGAGGAAACAACAGAAATCCGCAAGCCTCGTGGCCAATCTAGCAATGTGTATAAAAATCTCCCATTCCAGGACATAAGGAGTTTCTGCGCCAAACAAATATTTCAACCAGTTGTTGAATGCATAGTTTAACGTTGATATGATGGATTTAGATGCAAATCGGTGCGTCTATATAAATGGTATCGTTTTACCAACAAATCTGAATTTCTCAAAAATATGGGCAACAGGGGTTTCTGCGTCAAGCGATTCAATTACCTCCCCCACGTTTCCTGTGCCTCCATTTCATCACCATTATCATTTCATATAATCTCTCATCTGTTGGTATCTCTCAGGGTAGAAGTGTTGGCGGAAGTCTCGGCGGTACATGGCAGGATGATGTACTCTTAGTGAAGCACTTCCTCCTCTGGTAGGTCAGTTCACGATCTCCGAAACGAATTTTGGAACCGTCTCCGGACCACAGCACGGGGGAATATACGTTGTCCTGGTCTGCCGGAGTTAGATTTCCATCTAAGTAAAATGTGGGGACCCTGCCCTCTGCACTGTAGTGGCTGCTTGGGACGGCCACCCTCTATCTCCTCTCGCCTCATCCTTCCTCCCGGGCATGTCCTACTTGGAGGCATAAGGTTCAATAGACCAAGACTGGTCGCAGTACAGAATCCCCTCTGAAAAGAAAAGGCCCACGCCTAACCAACTCAGTCACTCATACCAACACGTTTCAATCTCCCAGCATCGTATCACTCTAACACCGAGCGGGAAGTCAGGTGGTTTCGTCTGTGGCCCACATTCGGTAGACCCGAGTTCGATTCCCGTAGCTGTCCTACCTGAAACATGGGTTTTTCGGGGATTTCCCGGTTCGCAAGCCGAATGCTCGGTAGGTTAATTACATCCCCCGAATTTCTTGTCCCTCTATTTCATCTCAATTACTATTTCACATCATCTCTAATTTAGTGATCTCTTTCAGGGTAGAAGTGTTGGCGGGTGTCTCGCCACTGAATGTCACGATGATATGCTCCTGGTGAACCTTCCTCCACTGGCAGGACAGCTGGCCTAGTTGGTCGTTTCAGGGTGTGGTGCCGGCTCTATCGGCCTGACAGGAAGTCACTGTCGTGTCTCCTCGGTTGGTAGCTCTCTGTCTCCTCTCGCCTCATCCTTCCTCCCGGAGGTGCCTCACTTGGGGCATTGGCATAATAGATCGAGACTGGTTGCAGTGCCGAAACCCCTCCTTAAGTATCTATCACATTGGCAGATTACGCTTTTTGTATTTTCTGGGACGTGGAAATCGAGCTTCAATGCGGCCTGTTTCAAGAACGAAAAAGATTTGATCAGAGGTCACAATAAAGTTTTTACTGAATGGAAGGCTAGTTGATGGCATAGTGGTTTCTCTGGAACCACAAGTGCATGAACTGTAAGTGGTAGGAGTATTCCAAAAAAAAAAAAAAAAAAAAAAAAAAAAAAAAAAAAAATATTGAAACCGATGTGAAAGCTCAGTAGTTTCTTTGTGATCTTTGCTAACTGTTGTAATGTGTAGGTTATCATTCACTAAGGCGAAAACAACGCAAGCCTCTATCAACAGAACAACTCTATCAGTTCCTTGTAATGTTTGGCATCAGCACTTGTGTGAAGGACTCAGGTGTAACCCCCAACAGTGGCAGCCTATCTGTGGATCATATCACATTGTCTAGAAGAAAGAGAAGGGCGGGTTTTGTCCCTGCTGCTGCTGTTCCTGCTGTACAAAATAAGCTTTGTCTTCTTGTCGCACCTCCCTACTATTTTGACAATATTCCATGTACTCTTCTGACCAAATTTCCGCTAAGATTCCATCACAAAGAATATTTCCTTACTAAGCAAACGTATCAGATGTGTCACAATCACATGATCTTCTCTAACCACTCTTCAACAAACTACTCTTATAATGATTCATTTTTATATCTATTTCTGTAAGACAAAACTTACAAAAATTGTTTTATTACATCTTCCCTTGCAAATGCAATGGAAATAGGAGGGAGTACTGTACGGGACCAAGCTCTGCGTGTTTGCGGAAAGCGGGGAAATCTGGTAAGGAGGGTATGCAGGAGACGTGTAGCAGAGCTTGCATAGACAGAAATGATCGCGTTGGATTGTTATTGTTCCTTACACGAGCATCAGTGGCGCTGCTTTCGCCTCTAAGCATTTGTTTGTTACAAGTGCCAAGCTATTGTAACTCGTTGTGGCTTAGTACATCAAAGTCCATTCGTGAACGAAATCTTGCTGTCTACATTCAGACTCGTCAGTTGATTTGGAATTTAACAGAAAAATATCACAAGGAATCTAGGCAAAATTCCATAAATTTCCCTCTCAAGCAGGCAACAAAGGGGGAACCAGAATATATATTCGTAATTAATGTCCTCTAACGTTGTCATGTCGGACAATAATTGAAATGGGTGAAATGACAGTCAAATGAGCCCAGTGTCCATCGAGCTTAATGTTACCCAACATTCAACTTTCAGGACCAGAAAAACCTCCGGAAAATCCCTTATCTAGACAACTCACCCTCACCAAGCTTCGAAATCGGGACCTCTTGAATAAATAGAATAATTTGAGCAACAACAAGATTATATGTGTATATTTCGTTCGTGAGTGTAGTCACATAACCAAGAAGAGGTTCTGGTGGTAGATGCGGTTTTTGAAGTTGCCGAAAGTTACAATGCAGGCAGTCGGTTCATGTTTTTTCGATACATCTTTTTATAACTTTGGGCATTGCGTCTTATATAATAAGCTCCCAACCAAATATTCTACCAAGAAAGGGATAGTGAATTTCTTGCAGAAACGTGGTGTTAATTGCAACTAAGGGATGAGGAAAGGAGGTTTATTCCCCTTCTGGGAGTCCATCACCCTAGGAAAAAAATAGGAAAGTGGAGGAAACAGAAACTGAATATTGGAAGGGAGAAAACACAGAAACATGTCGGGTGCTATAGATTACATCATTGTGAATGTGGCAAACTATGATGGTGATAGCTGCTCCAGTGATAGTGATAGCGACAACAATAAACATATTGTCAGTGACAATGATGAGAAAGAACTAGCACAGTCCCTGTGATGTGAAACTCAATAATAATGGCTATCAAGGTCGTGTATTGTTATTTTTGCCAATATAAGGAGTATGAATTATGCTTAATGTACACTATGGTAAAAAGTTCCTCAAA
Source organism: Mantis religiosa (assembly GCA_030765055.1). NCBI lineage: Eukaryota > Metazoa > Arthropoda > Insecta > Mantodea > Mantidae > Mantis > Mantis religiosa. The sequence continues at coordinate 192,770,674 of CM060948.1, read as the reverse complement.
TGGTGCCTTACTACATGATTAGACAGGTAGCACCAATTAATGTGATTTTGACATTTATTTGCACTGTTGAGTTTTATGCATTCATTGAAAACACTGAAACGCCACCATATAACTGGTCTTTAGCACTCACCTCCCAACTCTGTTATTAAACGTAAATTTTATTACATTCCTACCAACCACACGGAGCTTGGTTCCGCATCAGCAATAGTAAATCTATTAAAATGCTAGTAGCTATTTAATGGCATTGAAATATCGTTCTCTTTGCATGACAAGATAGAGAGAAAACGAATAATGACTTCCCAATTAAGACACATAAGAAAAACTCAAACAAATGAAAATGTATATCTTGGAAATAGCTACACAAAAATGTATTTTATATAAATTGCGTGCTTTAACTAAATACAGTTTTTGTGTTGCAATATTTTGTCAATTTCTTATAGTTTATAACTTTTTTTAGTACAAAAAGCCTCCGGCATGAAGAGAACTTTAGAAACTATTCCCAGAAAATTCACAACATGCACTTAATTTGGCATTTATATATCTTAAATTATTGCTTTCTAATCATAATCGTTATAGCCATTTCCGAAACATTTTCCAGCTAAGTGGTATTTTATGGAGGGGGAATTTTCTGGAAATGTTCGTGTCATCCTTGAAAGACACTGAACTTAAATACTTTGTGATATATAACCCACTTTTTTGGGGGTTATTGTTGACACACACTCAGATACGAACTCATACAGGTCATTTTCTGATTTTACAGGAGCCTCAAAACATGTATTTCCGGTGAAATATTTTGATGTGAACTTATGAGCGGAATGCAATGTGCTAACCCCCTTACTTTATATGGAAGAGGCAGCCTTGAAATTTGTAAAATAACAAATATTATATTGATGCCAGACTTATATACAAATAAGAAAAGCGACTCCTAGAATGAAGTGAACAGCAGTGATGGGTTGAAAGGTTCGGAGTCGTTTAAATATTTATGATTTGCCTTCCTATTCCGACGCAGTAAAGTTGTAAAGGGATACACCACATGCACTGCGACCTTCGCATAGGTCTGTTACGCATAATACACCGCAGGAAAAAGGAATGTAGTGAAGGAACGCAGCAGGCCACACGGTCGCAAGACAGACAGGCCACAGAGACTTGCGGAAGTCCCTAACTAGTCTTTAATCACACAACGCCTCCCAGCAGCGAGAATAGCCTTTACAATGCGCCATTTATCCGTTACCGTCATACCTGACGTACCCAAAAGATAAGAAATGGAACGACGGGAAATTATGGTAAGGAAATAATGGTACGGAAGTGTGTGTGTGAAAATAGTGAAAAGTGTATGCTTACACGAGGAATACGTAAATAGTTTCTTAACATAACTATTGATCTCTCGTCATTTACGCGATAGTAAAGAACATCTCGAAGAAATTTTTGCAGTCAGATTCATTTCTCCGTCAAAATTATCTTGTAATCAAGCACTAACATTTAAATTTCTGTCGTTCAGCCTTTGAAATGCCGATTTGAGTCAGAAAGTCCTACAGACTATATAGTTCCACTCCCCTTTAGTAGCTGATGATAAAGTAAACAAATATGCAAAATTAAAGAAGTTTATTTCATATTAAATGATAGAAGAGAGAACATGTATGTTACGATATCAGCAGGACTCGTATTTCATTTCAGTACTTATTATAGATTATTATAAGAAATGACACTGTCCTGCAAAACTTCTGTTCCCCGGTTTGCGATCTGAAAGGTGATGTGGTGTAGGATCACCTTGGGCAACCTTTTGGTGCGGTATGGCAGGATGGATTGTTTTCTTTTAGGGTGAGGTATAAGGAGTGCTTATATGTGGTGTGGGAATGTTCGTTTAGGGTTATGTATCGGCGAGCAGGAGTACTCTCTTAGGGTCCAGTAGTTCTCATCAGTCAATGAAAAGTCCTGTTTCAATTTCCTGACTTGTTTATTCACACATTTACTACTTGACGTATTCCTCTGTTTTCCTCACTTGCTATCACTCTCGTTACGTCGCCTTCCTTTTTCGATACTATTTAATCACACCACGTTCAAAATATGACTTCGCTATCACCTCTCCATCAAATACTAAAATAACGCGTCTTTTCCCTTCCGTTGTAAACACCAAAGTGACGCTTTCCACTTCACCCTACTCTTGGCTTCTTTCCTAGGTAGTTTGTCTATCTCCACCCCTTTTCTATTTTTTCTCTATTTCACGCCTATCAGTGGTTTATGCTGCATTTTATTGGAAGAATTTATTTCTGTGATCTTACCTCATTGGGCATTTCTATTCACATTCACCTATGCAATGAAATGTGTAGTGTTTAACGCCCGCTTTTACTACATACGGCACCGCAGGCGATGACACTGATGGTATATGAGATGAAGATGGAGCACCGATGGAATGAGATGGCGGGGGAAACCGGAGATCCCGGAGAAAACCCGCCCAGAACCGTGTTGTCCACCACAAATCTCACTTTGCGGTCGCCTGGGATCGAACCCGGGCCGCCTTGGTGAGAGCCATGGCGCGGCCTTCACCTATGCAGCCATCATGGGTCAATCCCCTAGCGCCCGCCTCGGTAGCGTAGATGGTAGCATGTCTGCCTCACATTCAAGAGGTCCCGAGTTCGAATCTCGGTCAGGGTGAGTTACCTGGATAAGGTTTTTTCCAGGGTTTTCCCTTATCCTGAAAGAGGAATGTCGGGTAACTCTAAGCTCCATGAACCCTGGACTCCTTTGAGCATCATTTTACCCAATTCATTCACTGTCCGATATGACTTAACGTTGGAGGACATAAATTACGGAAAAAAAACCTAGAGTTGTATGACCCCTTGACGTCATAACAATACAGCATCCTGCCTATAAATATTTTCCTTGAAACTTGGCATTCTTTGCAGGCTCCGTGCTCTCGGAGTAATTTTAGCCTGTAGTTTCTTATTGTTTGTGCATCCAGCCCCGTCTGTCCGTTCTAACTTACGGCAACATTTTCCTTATATTTATGTCGTTTACACGTTATTTCTATTAAAATATTGCTTTTGAGTTTATTTCTTATATCAGACATTCCCAATTAATTATTAATAATTTCTATAGCTTTATCAACCCTTTCTTATATTCCAATATTGGAAACCTGTGGTTTCTGCTTCAGATGAAAATTCAGGACAAATTTCTGAGTAATAATATAAATACTGCATATCTGTAAAATAAGGTATGAGATTACATTTTTTTTTTTTTTTTTTTTTTTTTTTTTTGTGGGCCGGAAAGTCTGTTTCGCTGATATACGTTTAAGTCATGATTAAGGAATATCTCTTTTCACGCGCATATAGTAATCCGCTGCCATTGTTCTATCAACCCTGATATGTCCTATCTATCTCCTCGAAACTTGATGAAATCATTCACCTTGTTCATCTCTGAGGGATTCAAAAATTATAAAGAAAATAGTTTAGCTAAAGAGTACAAATAGTGAAGCTTTAAACTCATATTTCGGCCTGAAGCTCATAGCTTTTGTGCTATATTTCTCATAGCATTTTCGTATCACAGATAGATTATACGAAACGTTTTTGGATATCTCTTTGAAAGTGTACCATTGTTGCGGTTCTCTATTATTCATGGTTCATTAAAACTGGGGAAGTGTCGCACGACAGTGTTATTAAATGCAAAATATTTCAAATATTTAGCTTCAACTTCGTGTTTACATTACTTTGTGATAAACATTAATTCTGGGAAAATGAAGCCATATACATATGTATCTGCTAAGTGTGAATATAACGTTCTATCACTATATGCTTGAGTGCAAGAATTTCCTAAGCTCATTTCTGACGAATTACATTAATTCCTAACGGAAAAATGCATCTTTGATATGGCGCATAATTCCTGAATTGTTTTGTAAAAAGGTATATTTTTCAGCTAAATAGAAGGCATAAAATTACAAAGTTCATATTTAGGATGTAATAGAACTAATACTTTATTCCATTACTGGTTGGAGACTTACAATAAATATAGGAAATCCTATTTTAATTATGCTATTAGTGCTTGAAGAAGTACTAGGAAGTTATTTTTATTGATTTGCAATAAATCATTGATATAAAAAACAAATAAAATGTTAAATGCTTAGTTCATATAAGACATTATTTACTAAAAATTATGTACTACCCTAAAAAGCATCTCTTCTTATATCTATAAATCATTATGTTGAATTACATAATGGGATTACTTCTTCAATAATCAATATATATTTTGTAATGCTCTTCCGAAGTCTTTGTAGCTCGCTTGCGTTCCAATTTGGTCTTCACTGAACGGACCTCTTGAAGTTATCGCAATTGCACTATTTCAATTGGCGCGCCTAGAGCGGTGGAAAAACAAAACACGCCTGCAAAGCGCATGAATTGGCGATGACTCGCTCCAGGTGCTTAACAATATGGTTGAAAAGATCTGTCGCCATAACAAGCATGGTTACAGAATATGAAAATCCGCCATACGTGTTCACGCTCAGTTGTTAGCCGTAACAATAATTGTTTGCAATATTCTTAACCAGAAGTTACAGAATAGCCCTGCATTTCTTAGATAAAATAAGTTATTTTAATGAAAATCACTAGAGCCATTCTTAAGAAAATAATAAAAAACAATTTTCTGACAATTTCCATTGTAAATTTTGGTTTAGTGTAGGAAGAGTTTCCTGCAAATATCTGTGTCAAATCTTGGAAGATGCTGAATTTACGAGGGCTGTTCAATAAAGAATGATCACAATTTTTTACGGTCATAATTTTTCGCACTTAACTTCAATCTTATTATATTCTGTTAGTTTAATGTGAAACAAACAGGCCATAGTAGTTTCATTGTTGGTACTCCTGGTTCCTGCCTGTGAGAACCACGCAAATTCAGAGTTGTTCAGTATCGCCTACCACTGCAATGGACGTAACACGAGAGGAACAACATGCAGCTTTGAAATTCTGCTTTCGTCACAACAACTCTTCAGTTGAGGCCTATGTAGAGTCTGTTCTTTCCTACAGCTCAGCTCGAAGGTGGTTTAAAATGTTTAAAGAGGGGAGAGAATCAATTTCAAAGGAAGGTGGAACCAGTTTTCCAGTTACTGCTCTTACGGAAAAAAACATCAACACTGCTGCTGCTATTGTGAGAGAGGATCGACGAATTACCTTAAGATCACTTTCTGAAATACTGAACATTTCATTGGGTGCCTCCCAAACGTTGGTGACAGAAACACTATACATGAGACGTGTTTGTGCCTGATGGGTTTCAAGACTGTTGATTCCCGAACATATGCAGGTCTACATGCAGTTAAAGTAGATGTTAGAGGAAGATCCGGAGTTTTCTTCAAACGTAATCACTGCTGATGAAACTTGGCTACATCATTTTGATCCTGAGAGCAAACAGAAAAGCTCAGTGTGGAAATTCCTTCATCGCCAACCCCCAAAAATACAGAAGTGGTTGCTTCTCCTGGGAAAGTTATGGTCATCTCATTCTTTGATATTCTTGGAATTGTTTATCAGCATGTTGTACCCGTACACACATCAGTAACTGGAAAATACTACAGGGGTGTCCTGAAAACATTGCAAGTCCATATCAAGCGCAGAAGACCATTTTTCCGTGAAGCAGGCTGGATGCTGCACCACGATAGTGCTCGGCCGCATATTGCCAATGTTGTTGCTGAATATCTGACAAAAATCAACGTGAACTGCATCCCTCATCCTCCCTATTGTCCGGATTTAGTCCCATGTGACTTATTTTCTATTCCCTAACTTGAAGAAACGCCTTCGTGGGAGGCATTATCCATCATCAGAAGCAGTGGTGAAAGCTGCGGAGGCGATTCTGAAGGATCTCTCAAGAAATGGTTTCCGGCATGTATTTGAAGACTGGCTGTAACTCTGGGACAAGTACATCGCATTCAGGGTAGACCATTTTGAGAAGGACCATCAAAATTATGAGGATGAGTATAGGTACGTTGTCAAAAAAAAAAAAAAAAAAAAAAAAGTTGTGATCATTCTTTATTGAACAGCCCTCGTATATACCAAGCTTGGTGTATAGCCGACTTTTCACTCTACAATTGTAACGCTTAAAAAAACACACACACACACATGTGCACGCATACAGGAATATTTCTCTAAATATGTTTTAGGTGTTTCAAAGAGGTTTTAAAACACATTTGGCGAACTCTTAACATAAAATATTCGTTTTGGGAAACACAAACCTAAAGGCGACATATTTTAGAAAGGTTTCTTGTGCGTCTTTGGTATGTATGTATGTATGTATGTATGTATGTATGTATGTATGTATGTATGTATGTATGTATGTATGTATGTATGTATGTATGTATGTATGTATGTATGTATGTATGTATGTATGTATGTATGTATGTATGTATGTATGTATGTATGTATGTATGTATGTATGTATGTATGTATGTATGTATGTATGTATGTATGTATGTATGTATGTATGTATGTATGTATGTATGTATGTATGTATGTATGTATGTATGTATGTATGTATGTATGTATGTATGTATGTATGTATGTATGTATGTATGTATGTATGTATGTATGTATGTATGTATGTATGTATGTATGTATGTATGTATGTATGTATGTATGTATGTATGTATGTATGTATGTATGTATGTATGTATGTATGTATGTATGTATGTATGTATGTATGTATGTATGTATGTATGTATGTATGTATGTATGTATGTATGTATGTATGTATGTATGTATGTATGTATGTATGTATGTATGTATGTATGTATGTATGTATGTATGTATGTATGTATGTATGTATGTATGTATGTATGTATGTATGTATGTATGTATGTATGTATGTATGTATGTATGTATGTATGTATGTATGTATGTATGTATGTATGTATGTATGTATGTATGTATGTATGTATGTATGTATGTATGTATGTATGTATGTATGTGTGTGTTTGTTTGTTTGTTTGTTAGAAGTATAATTAAAAAAAACTAAAAATCGGTTAAATACATATTGGCAGTTTTAAGTTCAACATTTACCAAGGAAGCGACACGAGAATTCTCAAGAAAATCTACTATCTCAGGATACCCTCTACATGAGAAAGTTAGGTTTGTCTATTTTCTCAAATTTTACTAAAGATTATAATTAAAATGTCATTAGTTTCAGATATTTACTCGAAAATTAAAGGGAATGTCTTGAATTTTATTGATGGATGTCCACTTCATTTGGACGAAATGTCTAATTTTATATAACTGGCATACCATAAAATAGACAATAGATAGACAATAGACAATGAGATAGATACCATAGACAAAGCGTACCACACAACAAATTAAGATCGCATTAAAATACATTTATTTTGAATAAATCTGCTTGTGGTAGGAGCCATTACAGAGACATGTGTTGTTATTTTATTCAAGTTTCAATAACATTTTGAATTTTCATCGTCGTTTTGCTGTTTGTAGGATATTATGGTATGAATATGTGGAGTTTCGGAGCTAGGATATAGCTCCCCGTTGCAGTTGCATTTCGGTTACCTGTAGTGAATGTGTTTCAAATGGGAAAATTGCTGGACCACTCTGAATCCGGTGGGTTAGCGTGCTCAGCGTTGCCACCTCGTTACGCCCTCTCTTTTCACATTTCCCCCTCTCTCGCATTCTACCTCAGACCATGCGGGACTCCTTGGCGCTAAAGTTAATGGAACCCTAAATGAATTATCCAAACTTTCATAATAATGCAGTTGTTGAAATCACAATTGCAACATGAACATTCGCATATTATGCACATGTTTTACATGTTATAATTGTATTTATAATTTATGAATTACCTATTTTTCTAATCGAACGACATTGTTAGTGGCGCATCCATATAGCTATGAATGTCACTTGCTTCAAGAGACAATTTGCATTGTCATTGCCTTCATCGTCCGAATATTACAAATTGATGATGATAAGCTCCAAAATCTCGTCACGTGCTATTTCTTTCGAAAGTATTGTTGCAGTTTATCTGCATGTCTCACGCAGTTTTGCCAGTCTTGTGTTATTTTCTTAATTTATTTGTACATAAGTTGTCCAATACCATCAGTTTAAAAGTGTTGTTTCCGTTTGCAACATTATTTGAGCCTATATTAACTCAATTGGATTGTACTGGCAGTGGTAAGGGGGAAGGTGGAAAATGTGTCACGTTTCAGTTCCAAGTTGATTCAGCTGATACACATTTCCTTGGTGTTTAAACAGAAAAACAACTGAATAATCCTGCTTTGAACTCTCTAGAGTAAATAGAGATTACTAACCATTCAGAAATAACATATAATGTGACAATTTACGTTCTGGCGATGTAGAGTTCTACAAGCCAACAGGAAATGTAGTGTTTGTTCTCTCTTGAATTAAACAAACACCTTGGCTTATTCAAAGTAATTTTTATTACGTCATACCAAACGTTTACAGTTCAGTTCTTAATAATTACAAATATACGTTCACACATATATGCCAACCAATAATGTTGGCCATTACAGTTCTTACGTCGCGATGCATTGTTAATATCTATTAGTAATTTATTTATTTGTATTAGGAAAGCTATTTTAGCTGCAATTATGGGATTTTTACGATTACAGAAAGTCGTATTTTAACGATTATTATAATAGATTTTTATAAAAGACACAGTATTCTCTAACTTCCTCGTGGATCACTTTTTGCAAAATCTGAATTTTTGTCTTAGCGCAAATAGTACGAGAGCTGATCAACAAACACTGAGACTGATTGTTTTTTTATCACAGATGTTTATTACTGCAATTCAATGTTTACATAACCCTTTTCAAAGTAGTCCCCTCCCACTGCAATGCACCTTTTATAGCGTCTCTGCCAGTTTTTGAACACGTGCTGCAGACCATTCTTTGTCAGGTCCTTGAGAATGGCCTCACTTTTGTTGAGTAATGCTTCAGAGTTCTCAAATCGAATACCCCTATGTTTTGCCTTTAGTGATGGGAATAAAAAGGTGTCACAGGGTGCAAGATCGGTGCTATAAGGTGAATGCGGTACACAGGTAATGTTGAATCGAGCCAGAAACTGCATAACTTGATCTGCGACGTGAGGCCATGCATTGTCATGATGAAGTTGCCACGTAGCAAGAAAACTCTGGTCATTTCTTTGCAATGTGCTTCCTCAGTGTAGCCAATACTGACGTGTAGTATGCTGCTATAACAGTAGTGTGAGGGGAAACTGCATGCTGGTAAATCATTCCATTACAGTAAAAAAATGTGATCACTATCACTTTCCCTGCAGATGCAACAACTTTTGCCCTTTTTTTTTTTTTGCTGTTAAGAACCTGGCGATTTCCACACTGTGCTGGCTTTTTTCCCCTCCATTCGCGCAACCTTTTGTTCGGGAGGCAACAGACGTGGCAACCAACGAGCACAAACTCCGGTGATATGGAGATAGTCGTGCATAATTGTAAACACACTGCCACATGAAATTTTCAACACTTCACTGAGGTTACATAATGTTATACGCCTATCCTCTGGGACAATCACAGCAGCTGTGTTGATATTGACTTCAGTCCCATCAGAAGCCAAAAAAAGGCCCACCTTGCTTAACACTAACAAGTCGGCCTTCTTTGAAGTCCTTGAACCACCTAAACACTGTTGCATGAGGTAGTGTATCTTCACTGTACGCTTGCTTCATTTTTTCAGAAGATTCGGTGACGTATGGTTTAAAAGAAAACAGAATTTGATTGCACTGTACTGCTCCTCTCGCGTCACCTCCAGTGCCTGATATGCGAAATGCACTAGGGTCTACAAAATAGAGCAACCTACCAATACGAGAGTGCTGCCGCCTACCGACATTATACATAAAAACCAGCTCTTTTCAAATATTTGTGTTACAGATAGGAAACTATCGCGGAAGCTACAGGAAAAACTCAGTCTCAGTCTTTGTTGGTCATCCCTCGTACCTATTAGAGATGGATTCAGTTGGTGCTCCTCACACACCAGTTACGGGGAATGCAATATGACAACACCGCAGGACTCGGTTTGGCTGCTCACCTAGTAGCGTTCAAGGACAAACATCATCCCATTTGAAACACATAATAACTTTTCTTACAAATAAAATGAAGTGAGTTAAAACAATAATGTTCTACAAGAATAATTCCTAAAAGCAAGGTGAATATTTACTAATAAAATATAGTGGGCAGAAAAAAGTGGACAGGTTTTTGTGCATAAGTTATGAATAGCGCGTCAGCATTGGTTGAAAATGATTCAGAAATACATCAATAGCGTAAGTCTATATCAATCAATACCTATAATTACAGCGTTCAATAATGCCACTCAATTACTTCAAAAACCAAACCAACAGACTTAATATTTCACTATATGCACATATCTACTACCTACCTTGTTATTTGTTAATCCGCATATAGTTTGTCTGCTTTTATCCACAGAAATTATCGAATTAGAGGACTGACGCTGAAATGGAGGTAGAGAAATTAAATTGAATACCATGTGATTGTATAAAGACTTTGGAGCTCTTTTCATTCGTGGCTTCTTGCAAGCAGAATGAAGGCAATGACGCCTTTATCTGGAAGGAAACATTTCAAGAATGTTAAGAGTTCTCAACAGGGATTAGGAAGAGCTGGCCATTGACGGTGAAGTGAAAGAAGAATGAGTGAAAGGTGTTATTCTCACTGCTTTAGCACTAGGCCTACTCTTTGTGTAAGGACTCTTTTGTCACCTTTGTGTGCTTTGTAAGATTTATATACCACTGCTGCAAATGGCTATGTGGTTTTTCTCAGTTGAAAAGCGAGATTGGAAATATACCTACACAATAAATAATATTACTATATATCACAATTTATTCTAGGTGAGATATGAAAGTGTGTGAGCATTAGGTACATGTTTTAGCAGATGTGAACTGCAATATATTGATTGTGTTTAAAAGTAAATGAGTTTCATTTCTATTTGCGTTGGTTTAGGTATAATTGGTTTTCCACAATTAGGTTTTCAGTCCTCAGTCCCCAAGCCAATCAGACTCGAAAACCTCACTATTAGATTGTCCGATTTTCTCTCTAACGTAATTCTGTTAGGAGTTTTTCTGCATGTTTACTGAAATGACTTCAATTCAACTTTCGTATTAAGTTACCCATTACACCTTAGCATTTGTAACGCGTAGTTAAGTGAGTATGTCATTTCACTATCTCCTAATCACGTTACAGCTATGATGGAGATGCAGCACCGAAAACTCCAAATCCAGCAATTTTCAACCAATATTACTGAATTTTTTACCACTTAGTTCCGATGCATAGTGGACACAGAATTCAAAATTTGTTTTTTATATCTTCAATAGCTTTTGAGTAATTAATTTGTGAATTTCAAAATTTGGGCATAATTCAAACCGTTCCACGTCATGAAAATTTTCAAAATTTTACTTTTTCTATTTCTAACAATATTCAGATGGTTAGGAAGAAAAGATCTATCATATTAATTTCTTATACTGCCTTTAGTTCCAGAGGAAAAAATTAGGTATAGAGCAAACAAAAAACCCAAAAAAGGATTAAACCTTTGACTTTTTGTATCAATAACATTAAAAATATAATGAATATGAAAAATTCTTATGATAGAAACCTTTGCTTTCTTTCTAAGAACATGTGTTGAAAATTTTAGAGGGACTGAATCATAACTGCATCGTGTGGAACGTTTTCAATGACAAAAAAATGTTGCAAAAACTATAACTGAGTAACTCAAATTTTAAAATCCAAAACACTTTCCTTCTCAGCTACATGCCTTGAAGTACACTAAAACCCTCCAGATAGATAGGTTGGACTCTCTTGCTTCTTCCTTCTCTCTTCTGCAGCAAATTTCTTGAATTTCAGTTTCCTTCTGAAAGTTTTAGAAGTTACCTTCGCAGAAGGCAAATTTTTGGAGATGCTGGTGAAATCTGTGTCCATTATGTCTGACTGCAGCTTGATTGAGGCAGAACAACCAAATTTGATTCAATGATGGTTGATGTCACAGAAACCTGAAGTCTGTTCTTTGAAACTGGTATTTCTTTTGGGCAATTATGTCATATCATGTTATGTAAACTTTCATTTGCATTTTGTGTTTTAAATCTCCTTAGGATTTCATCTTATACCAGTCTTTGGTACACAGGCATTAGTTTACTTACCACATCAGGCCTCAAGTATGTTCCCATTGTTGTGTTATGTTTAGGTGTTTCTTCCCATGTATCGTTTAGCCTATTCGTGATGTACACAGTCAACCTAAAGTCAGTTGTTTCAAAGAATGTTTTACCTATAACCTATATAACAGTTATATGCACGTTTTGATGTATAAAATACCTTTATAAATGTTAAATGGTAATCTAAATCTCGTCAATTATACACAAACAGTATTTAGTTTAACGAGAAACACAAGAAAATCCCGATCGTTAGAAACTCACACAAAAGCACAAATATAAACATTATTATTTGCTTTCCGAGTTTGTAGCTGGTGTTTATTTTTTTTTTTTTTTTTTTTTTTTTTTTTTTTTTGCAGTGTGCCACATATTGTAAGAAATAACCAGTATACCAACACACAAAATTCCACCAGAATCTTTGCTCGCTAATTTCAAATGTATTAATTTAGTAAATTCAATCGAACTCAAATGACAGAATTCTGTGAATCCAAGGGCCGGCATGCACGTACGCACGGACACTTAAATTGTGAGGGTATTTAAACGCCTGAAACTCAAAAATTTAGTTGAATTATGATACTATGTTTCAAAGTATTTTATTAGCTCAAAAAATAATTTTTCCAATATTTTTAGCCTATTTCAATGCTGCGGTCCCTTAAGTGAGCATTTAATTTCACTATCTCCTAATCACGTTACAGCTATAATATCCTCAAGGACATATTTTCATTTGTACATCACGTCATGCAATTGTTCTGCTTTTATAACGCTATAGATGTGGCCTTTGTTGATGTTATGGCACGTAAGGGCAGCACCATGAGTGTAGATACTTATCAACTGACATTAACCAGCATTAGGCAAACTAATTGATATGTGTGAAATCTACCCCTACGTTGAAAATGCAGCTAGTCCAAGATAATGCAAGATCTCTCCCCCACCGACCAATTTTTCCTGCATCATCGAGTACTTTCTGTGAACCTGTCACGGGCAACATACTGTCCCATTGCACCATATAGTTTTTGCGAATTCCTTGGGATTGTATAACTGAAGAAAATCGATGGAGCAGACGATTTTGTAGTTAGTACGAATAGAGTTATAACCTAATTGGATGTTACAAGTGCATGTCAATTGAATTTTTGAATGCCTTTGGTGATAGGTCCATGGCGTTTCTGATGAACGATGCTGCCTTGAGCTTCTATATTTATATTTGTACAAATTATTCCCACAAAGGCTTATTCTATCTACTTCCCGATAACCAGCACAAGCGTTCGCAGAAATTGTATTATTGTATATTTCCTAGCAGATATAGTGACAACCGAAGTACGCTTTCCAGTTTCTTTCAAAGTGACATCTCCGCTCATTGTTTAGAACAGTATGTGTAAGGCTGCACACTACGTGTTATGAAACATGTAAACAATGCTGCTTTAAGTTCTGCAGCAGTGTCCTAAATCTATCAAATTGCCCCAACACGAGAATCAATGATTCGGTTATGGAAACGCAAACCAAAACAAGGAAGCAGGTCACAAGGGCCATTTGCCAAGCGATGCCGAAGCAGGATCAAAGAGGCCGAACTGCAAACTCAAAGTGTCCGTACAATACATAAAACAGGAATAGGGTTTAAGTCAGAGGTGGCCAAAATATGACACACCACGTGCCACAAAAATTCTTGAATGTGTCCTCTGTACTTCAACAACCCCCTACATACATCAGAGGTGGCCAAAATAAGATACACCACGTGCCACATATAGATAAAGAAATTAGGTTTGCGTTGTCGCGAACCCGTTATCGCGACAGCGTGGCCTTTTTCTTTTGTAAACGTCAAGTCATATCGGACGGTGAATTAAATAGGTGAAATGATGCTCAAATTAGCCCAGGGTCCATAGAGCTTAGAGTTACCCGACATTCATCTTTGAGGATAAGGGAAAACCTCGGAAAAACCTTATCCAGGTAACTCAACCTGACCGAGATTCGAACTTGGGACCTCTTGAACGTGAGGCAGACATGCTACTATCTACGCTACCGAGGCGGGCGATAGCGTGGCTTGTGCACACAAAGGAACTGATAGAGATAGCACGGAGATAAAGGTCTGTCGAAACAAATAAAGTGAGATAATTGGAAACTTCTTGTTACATCTTGATTGATAAGGAATATTTGATTTCTTGTTTGTTTTAGAACAGTCTAGAATTATCAGTGGAGGTATATATAAGAGACCGCGACACGCTAGCTGAGTAGTCGTAAACAGAGTCGTAACGAGAGTTGTAATTGAAACTGGTGCTTCTGGAGAGAGCTCTTTGTTTTGGTCAACGACCTTGGTAGATTGTAATTGTGTATGTGACGTAATTCTGCTACTCTAAGGATTGGCCAGAGTATATTTCTACGGAAATAAAGAACATTTTGAATTTCTGCAAATTGGACTTTTAATTCTACGAAACAGCAAAGTCCCAATGTGTATATTTACTTATTGCAAAAAAGGAAAGGAAATGAAATGTGTAGTGTTTAACGCCCGCTTTTACTACATACGGCACCGCAGGCGGTGACACTGATGATACATGAGATGAAGATGGAGTACCGGTGGAATGAGATGGCGGGGGAAACCGGAGGTCCCGGAGAAAACCCGCCCCAACGCCGTGTTGTCCACCACAAATCTCACTTTGCGGTCGCTTGGGATCGAACCCTGGCCGGGAAAGGAAACGATGCTATTGTTATTTAACCTGTTATTTAACCTTTCGACAACTTCTTCAATATTGGGATTCGTGGATGAAATAGCAAGAACCAAAATGTGTATGTCAATCCAAATCTACACTAATATTGCAGGATTATGCCTGTAGGGCTGAGAACTGACATGGGGAATATATTGCCAGAAAGTGATAAATTCGTGGCTATTCCTACTAACCTCCTTTCTTGAAACTTGATATGAATTGTCATGTTATTCTGAAGTTCCAATATTTCAGTAGGATAGACATATGTCTTCCATGGATAGGCAAAAGGGGAAGTATTAAGTTTTCCTTCTTGAAGTCAAATAACTTCACAGTTCTTCTTCTGACTTCAAGTCAGAAAACCTCGCTTCACCGGAGAGTTTTAAGTATTAAGTATGCTGTGAACATTAAAAACGAGACAAAAAACTCTGCAAACCTAACAAAATTGCTATTTGTCATACAAGAGAGGATTTATTCTTATTTAAAAATGAGAAAATGTTATCATTGCTGAGAAATTTATATTAGTATGCATCAGTTTGTAGTGCCGCTCTAATTTAAATTTTCTTCTAACTGCGACACAAGCTTCACATATACCTGTATGGATTGGTCGAATTTTCCTTTGTAAAAAATAGTGTTCTTCTATTCAAATTTGCATCTAATTCACATAGTATTTTGATCAAAACCGTTAGAACCACTTTGAAAAAAAAATCAAAATTATGGAAAACTGTTGCTTGGAAAGGTTAGCTTTTATTTTAATCTTCCCGTCGCATTCTTGGAAGACGTCGAATTTAAATAGAAGATTGATACTTAACCCCTTTTTCTGATACACGAGCACAGATACGCTGATCTCAGTCAAAAATTATTTGGGGGGGTTTGCTTAATAGGTCTCAAAAATTCGTCATTTCGGCATTTTAGTTTTGGGTGGAATACAGTACTTCCCCTACCTTCGTTACTCAGTAAGGAAAGTAAAAAAGACTTGCTTACAAAAAAAAAATCTTTATTTTTATCTACTTCTTTTTCCTGATGCAACCGGGATGCCCGTTGGATGACCTCATGCTAAAGTAGAAAGAGCAAAGGTTTTTCAAGGAATATCCATGGCGTACGCTGTGTATTACCTTCCACTGGGCCTGGTCCTACAATGTGAAATGTGAATAAACAAGTAAATGGGAGGAAGGGAGGGAAACGTTATCATTCATTCCTCTGGTGATAACAAAATTCTTAGTAAAGAGATGTGAATCTAAGTGCTTTCAATCCCACAAGTGTTAAACGATGCAACCTAAGCCATGGGCAAATTTTGGATGCAGACATTGATAGAATACATTAAGATAAATTATTAAGTTTTTTAGAAGTAAAATTAAGATATTTTGGAACTTAAAAATTATAAAATATTAACGATTACTTTTTTTAATTTTTCCATGTTTATACCGAAATTAAGGGGTGCAATGAGTGAAGAATAGTAATTTATTTCAAAGGAATGTTGGATCTTTGTTACAACACGTGCAGGGGCAGTTGGTTGAGTCGTTTCACAAAAGACAAGGGAGAAAGAGGGCTTTCTTAGCAATAATTCTAAAGAGGTAGCACTTGACTTCGTTTGAAAGAGTATTCTTCGGACCCTTAATAATGGCATGACTGAGACTAATAATCACAATGGACGAAATAGTCACAAACGGGAGTTTTGGGGGAATAAAGAGGTGAAAGACACACACACACACACACACACACACACACACACACACACACACAATCGAAGCTGTGCCCAGTGAGGACACACAGTCCGTGGCGGGCAGGCTATTAAGACGGCCATCTGCTTCTGTCTTGAGCGAAGGCAGACCAGAAGTGACGAGAGGAGCTATCTGTTGGTTCATACGTAAATAGAAAATTAAGAGTTATCGCGTACTAAGCCTTCTACATACGGTCAGTCTGAACAGTGAAATATTGATAACCTTGGTCGGCAACTTCGAGTTTGATGTGATGATAGAAAGGAGCAGTCATTAAGCCAGTTTGAAACTTGCATTCCAGTGTCATTAGAATCATCCTTACGCATATATATCCACGCATACCCAGAGGAACCTTTTTGCTGTACCCTGCGCTACCCACCAAACATATCAGCTTTAATGTTTTAAGAAATAATCTCAAAATGTTATAAGTAGTTGTTCATTTCTTTTTGATTCGCTCATTCTCACACAGCAGTAACATAATTTTAGCACAAAAGTATTGCCGTAATCCAAAATCTATTCTAGCTCAATGGTTTTCCTTGAAACATATTTGGAATATACGATATTTACCATGACTCTTAAAGAGTTTTTAGAAATGCAACCTTTCATGTGGAAAATTAATTTATAGAAATGATGCAGGTAGCGGTTTTGATATGAACATTACATTGTCATGGCTATTATACTTAAAACTGTTTTATTTCAGCAATAAGCGGTTTCCCTTTGGAATATCTGAGAAAGTTATATTTTATCCACTCCTTCAAAAATTAACGAAATTTTTAACAAACAGATGTGTTATCTGTAATGAAAGTCATTTTACTACGCCCCTTACACATGATTCAGTTTGTGCATGATATATGATCTCGGCTGTACACTCCTGTATATTTTTAAGCTTAAGTACTTTATAAGTAATTGGAGAACTGACTTTAGTAGGCATCTTGTTTTGTGGATTAGTAAATAAATAAATTCGGAATGATTTGGAAAATGTCCTCTGACTGCTTTAGTTTTAAACTATGTTCATTTCAAATATATGTGCCAAAATGAAATTCATTTTTATGCTGCTTTTCTTTTATGTGTTTCCCCATTTTCAGCTCTTACTTTTTGTTTTGTAATTAAATTTATTACCTATAGGAGAGCAATACACACTTTTATTGAAGAAACTTTTTATTTTAAAATATTCCTGTTTAAATTAAAAGCAGAAATTATTATCTTCATTTTCAAAATAATTGCGCCGAAGTTTGAGGGTATGTAAAAGAGGCGGAGGATCAAAAAATCCGATTTCAGTATTTATATGTAGTGTTTCATTTAATATTCACTTTTAAAAAAGGGAAGAGCTTTGGAAATTTCGTGTGGCAGCATATATATTTTCAAATAACGTATGCTACTGCATTTGGAAATTACATGCAGGATATTAATGAACTATACCGAAATAATTTCAGCGATTTTAGAAGTTACTAATATAAGCAAGTTGAGATGTCTGTGGCTAAACATAATGTAGTTAATTGCGTCAAACCTAATTGATATCAGATACTGATAAGTTGTGGTATTTAAACAAGGCGAGTGAAATCATTGGATTATAATGTCTTTGAAACTGCCTCTCAAGTATGCAAGTATCGATACTTACGATATCGATATCTAGGAATATCGAGCTCAGGATTGAATGCCTAAAAGATCTCTCAAATCTCGAACTAATCACCTGCCAGTGCGACACTGAAAGGCGATTAACGGCTTTCTTGCATGATGTAGCCTAGTCTAGTAGTGTTTGCGCAATAGTTTAGGTGGTCCAAACCATTATACCAAAAAATGGTGTCATTGGTTCGCTCCCTGTCATGTAGTTAATTTCTTTCCCTTCGTCTTCCTTTAAATAAAATTGTTGTAGAAACAAATGGCGTGATTCGTAACCAAGAACCTGAATGTTATTAGTCAGTGCAATAACACTAGTATGATTTCCTTGATTTGGGACACTGCAGTTGGTGTGCGGATTGCCTAATTGGCCGATATGGAGAACGTGTAAAGCTTTACTGAACTAGCAGATATTCACCTTATTAATGATAAATCAGGTTAACTGCTGCAGTGCTCCCACTTAGGCGTACAGTATGTGAAAGATTTAAGCAGGATTGAATCTTTGCTAGAAAGAATTGTAATCAGTTGCAATGAAAATGTGAAATTACTCTGTAAAATGCTTACATTAATATAAGAATTTAAAGCTTACACAAAGTATTTAAAAAGCAACCGCACAAATAAAACAAAAGAAGAAAAATTGAAGGAGATTCAAACTCGTTCACCTTTCGCTTGAAAGCTAATGTCATAAATACGGCCCGGAAGTTGGCCTAAAAATTCTCTGAAAATTAGCTAAAAAATTCCCCTCAAATATAAAAAATGAATATAAAATGTAAAAAAAATGACCTAACAAAAATTAACAATTTTTTCCTAATAATACATTAATAACTGTCACATACAAATAATGAATATATGGTTCGAATAACCATATTTTAAAATTAACTTTCTTAGTAAATAATGCAATTATTGCTACTAAATAATAAATAAATTCAAAATTCACCAGGTCATTTTCAATTTTATAAAATATGAAAAAATAAGTTACTGCACCCATTAGCCAAAGCATACCTTACTTAGCGTTGCAGTACACCACCATGGTCATCTTGAAGTTATTAAAAGTAAAGATACGGTCGTTGTCAGCTAAAACTGTTTTATGCTTCGAGAAACTTCTCTCCACTTCCACAGATGTTATAGGTGCATATTTGAAAAACACTATGTCACTGCCTGTAAAATCCTGTTCAAAAATATCAGTTCTAAATTTTCTCCTGATATATATTGGCAATATGACAAAGAATTTGGGATCCTTTATTTTTGTCCAATACAAATTTTAGTTTCTGTCTAATTTTGTCCCCAATCTCACCTTTTACATTTTGTATCCTCTCTTCCGCAATCCTCACTAACTCAATCGACTTATCCAATGTCATGCCACTTTCTTCAAGGCAGTTTGTGGTATCCGTCAAAATTGTAAAATTTGATTTAGTGAAAGCTAATTTACGTTGGATTTTCGTATCAGAAAACAAATCCTGTGCACTCTCAATTGCCTTAGGATCTACCCTATCTAAGCTATTCACCACTTCTCTCACTATTTGAAAATTGTCTCAGTGCAGTTAACCGTGTACCGCAGCGTGTTAAAATTGATACTGGGGGCAAAGCTTTATTAGGGGCTTCATCTTTCAAATTCATAGTTCGGGTTGGCGCTTTTGAAAATATTTTCTTTACTGTGGAAATTAGTGTATCTACTTCTGGAAATATTGATGTAATCTGTTCCACCATGATGAATTCTATGAAAAGCATGGGCCAAATACTTAACATGCACCGTCTTACTGTAAAATAATTGGATCGATTTTGCCGCCTTTACCATGTAAGGTAAACTGTGTTAGGAAAGGAGCACGTTGTCGTGCTGTATTTTTCTAGGCCACAATAAACACATAGATTTTTCGAACAGTTTGCATATCTGACAGAGGTTAACAGCTTCCATAACCTCTGAGGTTAGAAAAAGCATTTGTCCGGCACTAGTAGCTTCTAGCGTACCATTGGCCACATATCGCCCTTCTGAATTTTTTTTCCCCATTCACACATTCACGTATTCGGTTTAACGTGTCTTCGTAACATTTTTGTAGGTTACTTTTACGCAAATTTGATTCATTAGGAATTGTATGACCAGTGTGACGTTCAAGAAAATGTAATTGGAATTAATTTTCCTAGCTGAATATTTGCACTAACAAACACTTCACATAATTCTTTATAAAAGGAAGATGACTTGTTACTTGACGCCAAAGTCTTTTCTTTTAACAGTAACTGAGACGCTTGTCTTTTTTTTTCACATTTTGAAGAATTCGCAAATGTTTTTTGTGGATACTATCCAAACGTATTGCGTGATGTAATCGGCGATTCCTTGAATTGGTGCGTCATAATTCACCAGCACTGTTAGGACGCTGACCTGTGTTAATTACATGTTTATCGTACCTACAAAGTTACTATTCCATATAAAATATATAAATGAACTTTAAATCACAGATTATTTTAAAATCCCGCAAAAAGCCCTTGGGTCAGGGTCAGGTCTGCTACTGGAATCGAACTCGGGCCTCCCGTATGCCGGCTACAGATGAAAATGCCCTACAAATTCGTGAAATAGAAAGAAAATAACCGGAAAATGCATTTAAATGTTTAAAAATGACTTTACTATAAAAATGTGAAAAATATGTCTTTTGATGACTTATAAAAACCTTATATATCCAACGTATTTGTTCCAGAATGCACTTAATTTCCAATAAGCATCGTCTATGACTACTCAGGAAAAAGATGACTTTTCATCATAATCCGGGAGTTAGTCATAACCATTGCACTACAGGTAGTGCTCTGACATCTCGCTTCATTTTTGTGTGATATGCAATCAAGTATTATCATTATCAGTAGCGTATTAGCACTTTAGAAATATACACCATAACTTCCAAATTTGAACCAATAGGCCATAAGTCTCCTATCTCAAGTTACTTATTTAAAATATCTCCAATTGCTCTGAAAATATTTCATTTTAGTACATTAACGTCATTTCTGTAATAAATATTTCAAGGGAAGGGAAGGGAAAGAGTTTAATCAGTTAGCTATCAGCTTACATTTGAATTTTGGCACCCGAAATGATGATGCAGAGTGAATCTAAGGTTCGCTCGAAACGTCAGGGTTAATTGACCGCAGAACTGAATAAAACTTAACTTTGTGCTTGTTTCTTTTTCTCATTTCCTTTCTCAAATGGTGTTAATCACGTAGTCATCTTCCTATGCTGTTGGCTAAGATTTGTTTTGGAGAGAGGGTTATAGTCCCGTAATTGCTTCCTGTAGTGCGCCTTATGTTGTTTCTTTTCTGCGTATTTACAGTAAGAGAGGAATTGTCGTTTTCTTACTGAAAATTACACACTGAAATTTCGTCGGAAATCCATTCCTTGTGTATCCTGAACTTAGAAAATGTTTTGCACTAAAATGCTGAGTTGATAATACATATGTGTACCCATGCGCGCGTGTGTGAGTAGTGAAACTCGGAAACAAAGAGTTTTATACATAACAAAGTTGGTATTGCAAGTTTTGTATCTGCCGACGATGTGACACGAAAATATTCGAGAAAATTCCCACAACCCTTGATATTTATATGGAAACATTTTCATGTTTTATCTTTCCAAAAACGGGGCTACCATTTTTTATTAAAACACCACTTTCTTTAGACATGTGAGGTCCTCTTTTGAATATAATTGGTAAATCCTAGGAGGTGTTACAAAAGGTTACTATACAATATATTGAAGCACAATTTATGATAACATCATACTTTTTGCAGCGTTAAACGTGTGCGAGTTATTTTATTTTATATAATTATTTTCAGTTTTAAACAACTTATACTTTTCTCAAATGGAAAATTGCTATTTCTTCTCTTACTCACCCAAAAAGAATAGAATTTCTAAGCTATTACAGCGACAAGCTATAAAGGCATTTGACTATAGTTGAATTCACAAAATCACCTTCTACTCAAGAAAATTCGCAATAAAACAATTTCTATAATGTTTATATCGATTGACGGGGAATAGATAACAGAATAAACTTTCTTAGTAGTTTGTTAACGAATTATTGATACATGATTGTTATGATTTATTGGATACATAACTGAGACAAAACACGGAAAAGCTCAATTAATTCGGCCTATAGACGAAATTTGTACTCGCGACCTACAATCTGATTTTTAAAAGAAGATACGTGAAGATTATCAAACAAGGGACGAAAAGAGTAAGAAGGGAAGGTCGTTGCTATGGAAACGTAAACAAAGGTTGCCAGATTGGATACACTGGTTTGTTTGTTTGTTTTGTAATTTACGTCCTCCAACGGTAAGTCATATCGGACGATGACTGGAAAGGGTGAAATGATGTTCAAATGAGTTCGGGGTCCATAGTGCTTAGAGTTTCCCAACATTCGTCTTCTAGGATAAGGGAAAACCCCGGAAAAACCTTATCCAGGTAACTCACCCTGACCGAGATTCAAACTCGGGACCTCTTAAACGTGAGGCAGACATGCTACCCCCACGCTACCGAGGCGGGCGGATACACTGGTGAATCACAATTCCTCAGCTTATCGCTAGTTGTATGCGGGAAGCAGAGTTTGCTTGAGTATTCAGTTGCGCTGTGTATTGTTAGCCTACTTTGTTAAAACACAATTAAAATACTTTTTTATGGAAGCAAGAAGTAGTGGCGGTAGGGTTAGAGGTGCGCCCAAGGCAAAGATCAGCTTACGGTTACGGTGTTACATTGCACAGCCGAGCTAGCGAATTTGTTTTCTCTCTTAGAGAGTTCTTTCAACCGGAAGACAAGAGTTTGCTCCTTATCAATGTCCACGTTATTCCGTTTAACGATAAGCGACAGCCTCATGTCAGTAGATATGCTTGCACGTAAAAGAATTCTGTGGGTCAAAACTCCGGCATATCGGCAGCGTTCATATGAACATGTCAATTAACAAAGTCGTTAATAATAGTGTATTGCGACAGTAATGTATACGGAACGAGGAAAGGTTTAAAAAAAACGAGGCGCTTGCTCCGAGTTTTTTCAATTCTCGAGATTCCGTTATGTGCTTACCACATATGTATTGAACATTAATGTTTGCACTATGTGTATTTATATCAATCTGAGTTTTAGTAGTTAAGATAATAACTGACATATTAATAAATATAATTGAAGATAAATCTTAGAGCAAAAATTATTTAAAGGAACTCACACATGTGAAGACGCTACAACGGAGTGATTGTGTGAGCAACTTTTTTCTGTTTTTAAAGTAGGCTAATACAGATTAGCAGTGCATATTTTTGTTGAGGTGAGATAACTTGAACCGTTGTATATGTTTCAAGTGTAGAGAGGATAAAGAAAGGCAATCTGCATTTGTTTCTATCTGCCGATGAGCAACATTGCAGCACCACATTTGGAGAAACAGATGAACTTCACGTATCTTCTTTTAAAAATCAGACTGTACTAATTCAGACGTTGTGGCTCGCCATTTCATTTAGTATATCCTGCAGATTCTTAATTAGACGATTTTCTTCCCTCCATTATGACGATTTAACCTCACAGCCACTGGACTTTAAAACTGTGGGGTTGTTTTCAGCTGTAGATAGAACAACCTAACAGCACAATCACCCCTACCTAGATAAATCCCGGATAGCATTGTCCTCCCTTTGACACGAGGGACGGTCAGTACAACAGGATAAAAGGACTTAACATCCGGAACTACAAGAAAGAAGAAAAGATGTCAAACACAAAAGAAGCAAACGACTTTTCAGGGATTTCCCAACCCCTCGCACCTAGCGGGGAATTTCTCAGGTGTCCAGGAAGGGGCCAGAAAAACTTTGAAATGCCGAAGAATTTCTGCTATTTCCTGCTGAATACACATCCTGAATGTTACGTTGTTATGAAACGCAGTTGGAAGAAACCAATCCACTTAAGAAACAGAACCAGAATATGCTACGTCCCTTGTAACTGTAAATGAAGTCCATTTAAGAGGTGTATAGGATTTTGTTGGCTCGTATACATTTTTTGTTTTTACTAAAATTCACAATTTTAATAATTGTATGTTCCTTTGACTTCTACTTACATTAAAACATAAAGCATTTTCGCTATTGACAGTTGACAATTGAAAAACTAATTAGATATTAAGCAATTTAAAATACCATTTTAAATTCAGGAATATATGTTTCTCCGATATTATTTAGGTATGGCAGGCACAAAGTTTATTTTTTGCCAATATTCACAAACTCATAGCGTTTCATAATGATAAAAAATAAATAAAGGCATACGAAGAGAGCTAATTCTGAAGATAAAATGACCTAATTCTATGAAGTCCTTGAAACTACATGAAATATGCTTGCAATTGAGCTCACCAAGTATGGATATGCTAGTTGTAACTGTTCTTCAAAAATATATTCTCTCTTTCATTTTTTGGAATTCAGTTTTCCCCTGACAAAAAATGTGCCATGTGATTAATAAATTAATATATTTTTTTAAAACTAAAAGTATCCAAATATTTTACTGTAGAGGCTCAGACAATATTTTTGAAAGTTCACAATTATTATTATTATTATTATTATTATTATTATTATTATTATTATTATTATTATTATTATTATTATTATTATTATTATTATTATTATTATTATTATTATTATTATTATTATTATTATTATTATTATTATTATTATTATTATTATTATTATTATTATTATTATTATTATTATTATTATTATTATTATTATTATTATTATTATTATTATTATTATTATTATTATTATTATTATTATTATTATTATTATTATTATTATTATTATTATTATTATTATTATTATTATTATTATTATTATTATTATTATTATTATTATTATTATTATTATTATTACTATTATTATTATTACTATTATTATTATTACTATTATTATTATTATTATTATTATTATTATTACTATTATTATTATTACTATTATTATTATTACTATTATTATTATTATTACTATTATTATTATTACTATTATTATTATTACTATTATTATTATTATTATTATTATTATTATTATTATTATTATTATTATTATTATTATTATTATTATTATTATTATTATTATTATTATTATTATTATTATTATTATTATTATTATTATTATTATTATTATTATTATTATTATTATTATTATTATTATTATTATTATTATTATTATTATTATTATTATTATTATTATTATTATTATTATTATTATTATTATTATTATTACTATTATTATTATTACTATTATTATTATTACTATTATTATTATTACTATTATTATTATTACTATTATTATTATTACTATTATTATTATTACTATTATTATTATTACTATTATTATTATTACTATTATTATTATTATTATTATTATTATTATTATTATTATTATTATTATTATTATTATTATTATTATTATTATTATTATTATTATTATTATTATTATTATTATTATTATTATTATTATTATTATTATTATTATTATTATTATTATTATTATTATTATTATTATTATTATTATTATTATTATTATTATTATTATTATTATTATTATTATTATTATTATTATTATTATTATTATTATTATTATTGTTATTATTATTATTATTATTATTATTATTATTATTATTATTATTGTTGTTATTATTGTTATTATTGTTATTATTATTATTGTTATTATTGTTATTATTGTTATTATTATTGTTATTATTGTTATTATTATTATTATTATTATTATTATTATTATTATTATTATTATTATTATTATTATTATTATTATTATTATTATTATTATTATTATTATTATTATTATTATTATTATTATTATTATTATTATTATTATTATTATTATTATTATTATTATTATTATTATTATTATTACTACTACTACTATACTACTACTACTACTACTACTACTACTACTACTACTACGGCTGTTGTCAAAAGTGCTTAGTCCCCAAATTCTGCAAAGTAAATTTGAGCAACATATCAGCTTTCGTAAAATAGATGATAGGAATCTGTACCTATAATTATGTTATAAAGAAGCAATACGGGTGTGTTTATATATAATCGTGGGAAACATTAAAAAAATGTTCAATTTTCAAGAATGATAAGGCGGTGTACTTCGGGTTGGATATAAGTCCCAAAATGAGAGTACTTGTATAAGTTATGATATTATGTGAGTAGGATTAATTTTTCATTTTCATGCCTACTCATTTGAATAAGGATATCAGAGGATATTTCTGCGCACTTCGAGGAGAATATGCACATTATTAGTCTTTTAACCAAAAGGGCTGATTTACGAGGCTCAAAATGTTTTAAAATTGCGTTTTTGGAAGTGATGCTGCATATCGCAACATCACATCACCAAATTTGCCTCTAGTTTTACTGGTCTTGTTATTAAGGAAAATATTTGGAATGATTGTAATAAAACATGCTGCATTTATGTTCCACTCCTAGAACTTTAAAACGTTCATAAACTGCTACTACGTTTTAGTTCCTTATTTTCATCCCTGATATACAAATAAACATTTATAATATAGGATCTAAGTAAATTATAGGCTATAACTTACTAAATTCCACTACTATATTCAGCCTTAGTGTAGAAATGTGCACATATGGTATCATTTAATCAAGATATTTTACAATTGTACCACGGGACCAGGCAGTATTCCTTATAACTTCCAAAAACAACCATTTTTATTTGTTGTAATATACTACCCTCACTGCTCTTGCTGTTTATTTTCTGTCGCATAGAGACAAACGTTACGTCTCGTCAAATCAGGGCACCTACAAGTATTTTCGCTTAGGTTGTAGAGTTGACAAGGATAAGATATCATATGTAACTCAGGTAAAAGCAAATTTGTACCTTTAGCTAGTCACCTGAAATCCTGGAGACATCCCACTTTCAAATTTTAGGAAATCTTCTGTTTAGCTCTTGCTAAATCTCACTGATTTATAGAGTAAAAGACTCCAAACTCAAACC
Organism: Mantis religiosa; assembly: GCA_030765055.1. Classification (NCBI taxonomy): domain Eukaryota; kingdom Metazoa; phylum Arthropoda; class Insecta; order Mantodea; family Mantidae; genus Mantis; species Mantis religiosa. The sequence goes on along the minus strand of CM060948.1, from coordinate 192,743,521 downwards.
TCCAAGCTAAAGCTTAACATCTACTGAAACATGGGCGAGCTGTTGAACCGTATTTTTGCTGTGTAAAGCATGATTTAAAGGCTTAAAGAAACGTTAACCCATGGCGCAACAGCCCCTACTGGGCCAAGACCTGCCAACCCGACTGCCGGCCTCACACCCACATACACAAGGTAGAGGTGGGCGATCATCCAACCGATACGTGGAGACGGGTCAGCATCTCGGCATTCCCAGCTGCAAAGCTGGCTTTCCAGACCACGGCTCCTCAATTTTCTCACGATGCTGAGTGGACACCCGTCCTCTACTCGAGACTTAAAATCCGCACCCTCCAGGAGTGGGATGGATCCCGGGTGCCTTGTGTGGCAGGGAACCAAACCTGGACGCCTTAGCCCACTACGCCACGGCGCAGGACCTAAATTGTTCAGTCGGCGTATTTACTAGATTTTCTGTGAAGTAGTGCTGTCAGATTGATATTGCTCCTTCAACATAGACGACTAATTGTTCCAGCAAAGGCTGTTTGACAACCGGAAGTGTATATGCGAGAGGCATGTACCTATTTATAGTCGTATACGATGGTGGTCCCCAACAAAGAAACGGATTCGCGGAGGGGAAGTCTGAAGTTCAAATCCCGCTAGGATCCCTAACTGAGATCTTCCCACGGTTTCGGCTGTCTTCATAACTGGCCAATGCCGGTGAGTTATCTCAAATTTAGATTCGAAACGTCTCCTTCAAAAATGATTTTACGCAACTATTATTTCATTTCGTATGGCCTGTGGCACCGTGTATGGCTCTAAACAAGTCTCTTGAATAAATAAAAATGATCTTTTTAGAAATGTGACTGTGTACTTGTTTGTAGGTATATGCATGTGAATAGCAAATTCAAAAAACGGAATCAGTTAAACACCAAAGCTGCTATTTAAATTCAGTATTTCACAAGGTTGCAACAAGAGACTACTTCTAAATGAAACATTTTTAAAAAGATTTGAATTTCTAAAAAGTTACTAATTATGTACTAAAACTATATATATATATATATATATATATATATATGTCTAAACCGATTTGATGTTTAAGGTATTTTCATAGTAAATGACACGAATGATTTAAATTTTCTGAGAATGTCCTCAAAAGCGTGCTTCATTCAGGATTACTTTTGCATAATGAGTAAACTGTAAATTTTACAGGGGAAAAAACTGTGATTCAGTTTAAAAGACATAAAAAGACATAATAGTCCTGTGGGATCAAGACAGGATGGAAGTGGATACGCCACTTACGCGCGCCAACTCCAAAATGGGAAGGCTACCGATATGACCTCGGTGGGGCTGCCTGGTGATCTAGCACACCTTCTACTAGCTATGTTGGCTAGTATGCGGGAATATTAATGGCTTCCCTTAGGCCCGTCCGAAGAAATACCCGATCTCCCATGGGTATCAGGAAACACTGCCCCCTCGAGTCCAACCCAATCCGAACAACTTCCTATCAGGGAGGGGCTCGAATGTACGGCCCGAGGTTCCTCTAGTAAAGTCAGAGGTACCACGAGTGCTAGGGGTCCACAGCGCCCGCACCACGGTAGCTGAAAGGGACGGATCCCCTCCCCTACGGGGACACTTTTCCGACACCAGGAAGAGCAGTCGGAAGAACGGGAAAGGCCCGGCGTGCTGAGAGGCACGTCGGCGTCGTCATCGCCATCCACTCGATTTACGCTGCGAGCCGTCAGCCGACGCATGGATGACAGCCTCATCGCGGACGGTTGGGTGAAAGGGAAGCCGTGCCGTGTAATCGTAGGCATCGGGGCAACCGTGACCGTCATCAGACCTGACATAGCCAGGGGTTTGCCGAAAAGGAAGCCGAGCCGACCATACCAGCTTATGACGGCACCGGGTCACACCTCGCCTGTGGAGAAGGAGGCTCTGCTGAAGTTGACCTTGGGACGGAGTGCCGTGCGTCAGTGGGTGTTCGTCGCAGATGTGGCTGAGGAGGTGATACTGGGAATGAATGCCCTCAGGAGCCACGAGGCGACGGTCGACGTCGGCAGGAAAGCTCTGCAGCTCAATGGAGAAGAGGTCATATTCCAGCAACCCGAAGAGCGCCTTGAAATTTGCAGAGTCATCTTAAAGGAAGAGGAGGTTGTCCCCGCGAGGAGTGAGATGGTGGTGACGGCGCAGCTGGAAGGCCAGCACATGAAGAACATGATGCTAGACCAGAAGACGCGTGTGCACGGACTCTGTATAGCCAAGACATTATTGCCGTGCCGAGAGGAGGTGCCAGTGAGGCTGCTCAATCTGACAGACATCGATAACGACATCCAAGCCGGGACGGAGTTGGGGAGGTGCGAGTCCGTGTTCAGCGTAACAACAATCGACAAGACACAGGAGCTGGTGCCGACGCAACACCTGGGGCCACGGCTGGAAGGCTTACTGGAGAGAGCGGCCGATTACCTGACCGCAGAACAGTTGGAGGTTTGTCAACTACTGAGACGATATCAGCGCGTCCTCAGGCAGTTTAACAGTGGCTGTGGCTGTACGGACAAAGTGCACCGCATCGACACCGCAGACCCCCGACCTATTCGGCAACCATGTAGACACGTTCCACTGGCAAAATAAGCCACAGTATGGGATATGCTAGAGGACATGAAATCCAGGGGAGTGATTGAAGAGTCTGACAGCCCTTGGTGTTCCCCTGTAGTTCTGGTGACGAAGAAGAACGGCGAGCTACGCTTCTGCGTGGACTACAGGATGCTGTACGCTGTTACCAGGAAGAGCTGCTTCCCCTTACTCCGGATTGACGACACTCTGGACACGCTGACTAGTGCGCAGTGGTTCTCGACTCTAGACCTGAACTCGGTTTACTCGGGTTGCTCGGACTTTGGCAGTTCACAGTTATGGCCTTTGGCCTCTGCAACGCACCAGCTACCTTCCAACGCCAAATGGAGTCAGTGATGAGAGGATTGACTTATGACGCCTGCCTGCTATACTTGGACGACATAATCATCGTCGGCAGAACTTTCGAAGACCATCTGGAATGCCTGAGCAAGGTGCTACAAAGACCGCAGGCGATCAATTTGAAGCTGAATGCAAAGAAATGCCAGCTCTTTCGCAAGGAAGTCAACTACTTGGGCCACATATTTTAACCAACCGGGAGGGAGTAGTAAAGATTTGTAAAGTGTTATGACGAGAGTTGATGTTGTAAACAGATTAATCAGAACGCTGTTTGTTGTGGTAATCGACCTTGGTAAATTGTGATTGTGTATGTGACGTAATTCTGCTTCTGTGAGAATTGAACAGAGTGTATTTCTACGGAAATAAAGAGCATTTTGAATTTCTGCAAATTGGACTTTTAATTCTACGAACACACAAAGTCATAATATGTTTCAGCTTTTCGTGATACAAAGCAAATAATGGGCAATTCAGATTATACATTGCGTCTGTTCTTATTGCCATCCAAGTGATAAACAGTTAGAGTTCTTTATGTGTATGACAAAATATATTTTATGATATCGGAATATTTAATGTAATTGCATGCAAGTACATCGGCATAAAATTATTGAATTTCCATACATAAATAAGACATAAAAAGCAGTGGTAATGCTAAATTGGCAAAGCAAATCTATGAGAAGTTACATCCTCAGCGGCATATTCCCTGCCCAGGATTTCCAAGTTTGGATCAACATCATAATAGCAGCAGTGCCATGTACAGAAAGTAGATCCAGAAATGAGGTGAACTGTGAGAACTCTATCTTGAGGATGAGATTTTTCAGAAATTTGAAAATAAATCAAGAACTAGCATTCGAAATGAGAGCCTTTAATTGCTGCCACCCACATGTCTATTTGGCAACTCTTAAGTTATATGAAAAGCGTCCATTTCATTTATACAACATTGTAAGCATTACAACCATTTATTTACGCTTAGCAATGGGCTTAATTTCGCTAGACACATATTTTGGACAGACGAAGTAGGTGTGGAGGAATATCTTTCTCCTGAACCTCATTGAGGTTAATAGTGTTAGCTCTGTATATATGTTCTTTGGAATAAAGCAGTGCTGTACTAAGATGACCGTGTTTTTCAGTACCCTAGTATCCCTATCCTAGCAGTAGGTATGCTTTTCAACAGATGCTTTTTTTCTCTTTTTTTGTCCTTATTTCTTTCATGGCATAATTTGAAAACAAAGCATTTACGGATATTTATTTGTTTAGAATGAAATGCTTAGTTTCCTATCTTCAATCAGAGGATGGGCTAGAACGAACGGCCTTGGAGGTTTTTTGTGACGTAACTTAGGTACTCTTCTACTGGAGCAATCACATAATAAGGTTCTTTGAATTGCTAGAAATGGTTGTTTATTAATATACAAGATACATATTTAAATGTAAAACATAATCAACGGTTTGATTCATTATAATTCATACGATAAAGGTTTGGAACTCAAATTGTCTCAACCTGCTTACTAACGTTAAGAACTAAATGTAATGTTGCTTACAAATTTTAAGGTAAAATAAACAGATAGTTCTCAATACTTAAAACTTTTACATAAATAAATGTCATCTTAGTTCAAACATGTTCTTTTCTTAATTATTGGAGCCAGGAATACTATAAAATCTTTTGCTATAATTTTGCAGAGAATTGAGTTAAACAATTAATTTATTTAAGCAGTGGCTCTCAAAGTTATTGCAGAGTCATTAGCTATATTGAAAGATAATAATGCGGACGTAAGCCAATTTAATCTTGTATAGAAATTGGTTTGTGTTAAACGAGGGCGGATTATAACATTATTTTCAGTGTTTCATATAAAGTTGCAACTTTGATAACAATTAATTTGCAGTTTACCGTTTCAATTATATACTTAAGTACTTATTTGTTTATTATGTTTTGTTGTGGTAGCTTCCAATTTGGGGAAGCTCAATTTTGTAATCAATTTTGTATAGACACGTGCACACACTCACACACAGTACATTGCAGCAGCTTTGTATGCTAAAAAATATGACAAGAGTCCATTCCTCCCTGAATGTCTGACCACCAATTATAGAATGCTTCTTTAAATTGAGTACAACTGTGGTGCACCATTGGATTAGAAGACTGCTTGTGTTTTGCAAACAGTAAATCAATGGGGAAGAGCTAGAGGTTGTTTAACGCACGGGGTCAAGAATGCTCACACCTTCCCTGTTAGACAAAAATGAGGAATATTTGCTCTAACACAGCTTCTTATTATAATGCTAACTATGTATTATAATCTTTGAACATTTCAGTGTTGGTCTCTATATCAACAAGATGAATAATTTTTTCAATTCTGAATGCAGTGTTGCTTCAATGTGTTGTGAACAACTTAGATTTCTTTTGCCTCTTTTTGCATTGTATGTATTTAATTCTATTGTAGGCTTTTGTTTCTATCAAGAGCAATACATGTGTGCACTTCAATATATTTTCCTTCTAGATATAAACTGAACTATTCATTGCATGTAGATCTTCAGCTGTTAATTCCTTCTAGATTTTGGAACCCTGAAAAGAAACCTGTCTTTTAAGGGATTATTATCCTTTAATTAGCAGAAAAGTGTTTAATCATTTCAGTGGAATCTCCTGAAATTCATAGCTTCAAACAATTCAGAGCCTATATGCAGTCAAAATACCTTTCAAGTTGGATAATTTTGTAACTGGATATCTGTGTTGCATGGAGGTTGCATGACTGCTCTTTCAGTGCCTTAAAGAGGACTAGGAGGTACCAGACGACCAAATTGGGTGTTTGTAGAGTTGATGAATTAAATAATTTAGACAATACATATTTTACATGTAAACTGAAGTATTTAAAATTTGAAAGAAAGTTACTTAACTAAATGTTTACTCTTATAAAGGCTGGTTTGCACGTTCTTGTTCCCAATATTTAAGGTGTAATTAGAAAGTGCCCTCAAGCAGGTTAATTTTCTTTTCTTCTTCTTGTGTGGAAATTATAGACAGAGATGAGTCAACAGAGAATATAGCTAATGATTAATCTATGGAAGTCGGCCCTAGAAACTATAAGCTATGTTTTTCTTAACAAATATACTCTTTTCTCAAAATCTGTAAAAACTGCTTAGCTCAGATTTTCCACAGATATATAAAGAAATATGTTAAACTTGCCGAACTTGAATTATGCCTTTGATTATAACACATTTTATCTAAAAATTTAAGCAAATCCTTATAAAAGTTTGTTCAACGAGGGGAGAAGAGATAAAACTGAAATATATAAAGAGCTCAAGTGTTTTATTATTTTTTTTATTTGTTCCATTTGTCATATAGGTGGCTGTTCTTCTTTGGAACATCTCCAAGGTGTTAGCTCCTATTCGCTGGGTTTTAATCATTAGATCACGCACACATTCGCACTCTCATTCATACTTCCAGACTCTGGGAAAGATAAGGAATTATCTGGGACGAAGAAAAATTCCCACCCACACCACCGGTAATCGAACCAGGGACCACTACCACGGCAGGGAGGTACTCCATCGACTGAGCTAAGGGACCAGCGTTTATTCCGATTGTATGAAACTACTCTTTCTATTAAATATGCAATAAAGGTTTTAACTTCGAACTTCCTGCAATTTGTGGGAGACGTATTTAGTGATGTATATTTTCATCGTATTTTCTGCAGAATTTCCTAAACTAACTACACAGTCGCGGTAATGTTTACAGCGTTTTATCTAATATAATACTATAGTGCACCGTCTTCCTAGGTCATAGATTCCGTTAAATAAGACCGATGTTAACAAGATGGTTCGGAGGTCAACACATTGAATGAACGGTTTAAGGTGAAACAGCCCTTACACTTAAATTGGTCACCCCTGGCAAGAAGCATGAATGAAGAAGGCTTGAAGTGGCTTAGGGGAGGTTTCTGGTGCCGCGTCGAGCAGTCTAGGAGGCGAGGCTTGGCTCGCATGGAATGCGACCTCCAAGTAACGTCTTCCTTCTCTACGGGATGCCATTCCCTTGGCCGATCAATCAAGGCAAGTTAACTCTCGAGACCCTTGCCGCCACTCGCACCTCTTCTGGTGTTGTTTACGTGGTCGGCAACTCTTTTTGGGCGTGTGCATTCCGGCAGAAGTGTGTGGTCTACTGAAAAATCTTCCAATTAGAGAACCGATGTAAATAAAAGCCGATAAAAGAGCCGTACAAACTATGAGTTGAGGGAGATGCTCATTGAGTATTGTGCTGTTCTCTGAGTAAAGCAGGATTATCCAGAGATGGCTATTGTAGTACTATCTTGGTTCAAAAGGAGGACCCACCTCAGCTGGTTTCTTCATTTGTAGCTACCGCTGGGTAGCAGATTTCATGCCAAGTGAATTGTTCGTTTACAAGCAGAAACCCTCTGTATGACTGTGATGCACACCGCGTAAGTTCGCAGCATCAGAACAAAGGACTGGAGTGGTTTACACGTGTTGTACTTGTAAGAAATATATGTAATGTATAATTTTATCAGTAGAAGTTAATAAAGCCTATTTCAAAATGAATCTTGCTAACGTTTTCTAGAACTGCTCATCTTCGACGCATAAAGTATAACAACGTTGATGTTTTAACTGTTCAAGGCCGCAAACTCTACCTATATTTTTTATTCTATCAAAGATGGTGATATTTAGCATTTTGAAATCAGAAATTATTCATTTTGATTTCTATATTGAGAATTTTATATCTTTATAAACTGGAAGTGTCTTTTGAGCAGTGAAATAAAAATGCAACAAGTAATTTGTAAAGCATTTAAAAATTAATATGGGTAAAGTAAGACAGAGGAATAAAATACAGGCTACAGAATAACAGAAGAAAAGAAGAACTTCTGATGCAGAAACAGAATAACAAAAGCGAAATACACAATGTTAGCAGGAATCATTCAAGTTGAATGAAACCATAAAACTTAACACAATATTTTCTTGCAGCACTCCTGTCTTCCTCTCATTAAAGTTAAACCGTATTAACTGAAACATATTTTAGTGTCTGCGTTGCAGTTGCAATTCCAAGTATATTTTAGAGCTGTAATTGCCAGTAGTATTTGCACATTTACTTTTGTGCACTATTAGTACCAATGAAAATAACCATATTCATCAGAAAAAACTATTCATGTGATCACCTAAAATAAAAAGTGATTCTTTCCTTTTCTTTCCCTTATGTATTTTAATCGAATTACAGTAGTCGACAGCGATGGCAGGATAAAAGGGTTTTTAAACCCCTTGGGAGAAAAAATATCGTTTATTGCGTTTGCTTGCATGTGACGAAAGCTTTGCCCCTTTATAAAAGAGAAATAGCTTTGACTTTTAAAATTTCATTTGAAAAAAAAAAAAAGTTCATGAATTTCAATACAATTCGCATTTACAAGTATATTGCATTTGAATATAATTTTCGTATTTAGCTATAGGTATAACTTTGCTCTTTCTTCGGCTTTCCAGAAAAAGGTTAACATTTAAATATAATTTTTATAATAATATGCTACTAGAATTATACCATATCTATCTTGAACAATTTCATAAACCATACGCTTAAGTTCATTCTCTCTGAATTTCTTCAGAAAGTATAAACAAGATTATCTATAAACTTCGTATACAACACGTTAATGCACAAAGTATAATAAAAATAAAAATCGAGTAAAAGTCATTGGAAATAAATAGGTACGTATATTCCATTAGGCCGTATACACATAAGCAATTAAAAACTCACGTGTAGAAGCATTTTTGAATGCTGATAGCAAAGGCAGGAGTGGTTAAACCGAATGGCTCTCACCAAGGCGGCCCGGGTTTAATCCCAGGTGACTGCAAACTGATATTTTTGGTGGACATGGCGCTGGGACGGGTTTTCTCCCGGTGCTCCGGTTTTCCCCATCAGCATTCCAGCTATCATTCATCTCGCCCTCATATATAATCCACTTCCTTCACCTTCACACCAGGCATTGGGCTGGTTCTCTCCAGGATTCAAAGCTGCGGTTCCTCAGGCCCGACCTTAAAAGGGATAGAGGAACAAGAATCCCCTAACACCACGATAGTGGTACAACTAGGGAAGTTGAAGAAGCAGAAGAAGAGAGCAAATGCAGTGTGTAACTGGAACTAAAGCTTCAAAGAAATTTTGGACATACAATTAACTTTTTAATTTTTTAAAATGCCAACTGTGACATCTTCACCCCGGCGTAATGATTTCTGGTTAACTTTTGTGACTTTCTGTTTGTTCAGTTGATATCGATACCCACAACTGCTCACAAAATATTATGCACGTTAATGATAAGTGAATAGTGGGTGTTAACTGCAGCTGTTGCTCTGAGTTTAGAGCAAATAATTTAAATCCTTGGTTTGGATAGAAGCCGTTGTATTTTCTATAAGTGTGTTTATTTGGAATTGGTTTAGCCATTGCATCAATGTTATATATAAGTTCCCATTAGAACAAGATGGTATATTTAGGGATAGAAAGTGGCTTAAAAACGAGATGTTATTGAAAAACGAGATTTAATTCAATGATTTGAAATTGTTATTATGGTTGTAAAGTTGGGCGGTACTTTATTTTGGTGTTAAGTCGGGCACTTTAAATTCTTAGACGCTCATTAAGTTGCTTTCCCTATCGGAAACTAGACCAGGAAAGAGAAAATAGCTATTTGATATATAAATACCATTTGAAACACTATACTTCTACATTGGCAAAGTTGTTGGCGCGGTTTTGCAGTAGTTGTGAATAATAGGAATGCAGTTTGTAACAGTTTTGTCAGTATTAATTAATAATAGCAATAATGTTTTTGAACTTACCTAGGAAGATTGAAGTTAAGGGGGTTTGCTTTATCAGTAGTACTCTGTCAATGATATATAACAGATTTCATAAACAACGTTTATCAGAATCAGTTATGCCGCTTTATCCCATAATTACGTCTCTATAACTTAATGACAGTGAAAGGTTCTCTTAAACGTTACTTTAAAAATAGTTAAAAGTTAGTTTAAAATTTGCAACTCTGTGCTAGCCAGCAATTCTATTAATTTTTTATTGTAAAATAAGCCAAAAGTTTTGAACGTTGTGCGTTAAACCTTTTTATCATTTAAGGACAGTGTTATTAAAATATGAACGCTTAATATAAAGTGTTCCGGCGTTGGGCTGATCGCTCATCCCGGAAACTTTCTGAACAGGAAACCTCTGATCCTCAACTCGTTTGTTACCTATGGGCCTCGAGATTTCGCGGTTCAGAAGGCCCCATGTTCCACTTAAAGGAACCACAGGACTTCATTCATTCGTTCGTACGGTTCGTGCGTTCGTTCATTCGTTCGTTCGTCAGTCCGTCAGTCCCTACGTCCGTCCGACCGCCTGTCCGTTCGTTCATTCATTCAATATAAAGTGGTTATAATGGTTTTATTAGAAAGTTTATCGGTTTAAAACCCCGTGTTCATGCACAAAAACAAGAGAGTTTTTACTTTAGTTAATTCAAAGGCTCTCTTTCAGTTATTTAATTGTTGTTAGAATATGCACAAGTTATTTTAAAGTTCAGTTATTTGAAACATAAAAATATTTATAGATTTTCCATCACAGCTTTGATTAGTATGCTGTAAGTTCTAACTCCAAAATATTTAATTCTTCAGTTTAAATTTGATTAGAAAGCAAACCTTAAAGATGAGGAAAAGATGCACTTTCTGAAGGTATGGCTATTTAAATGAGTAGGGGTTTAAACAGGGCTAATGCAATAATCAAACAGTTACAGCGCTCTATGAATGTAAAGAAAACTTCATATAATAACTGATTGGTACTTGTCAGGTATCTACTCATATGTGACTGGACTGTTACTGATGACATACCTACTCCTTGTGGAACATTCACTAGCTATCCCTTTGTTCTGTAATAATAATTTCTGAATTACATTTCTTCCATTGTTGATTACTTAAATGTCTGCTTCTCACACTTTTGAAACACAATATAGAATGGAGTAATGCAACACTGAAATTAGAATAATTTATGGAATAGAACAGGTAAGTAAGTTAAAATATAAAATTGTTTTACTTTTTGATACGTATTTATGAAAACTTACTCTGATTTGCATGATGTTTTAATATGTATCATCACACATACACTTGAACATAAATCTTATGGTTATTATGTATAGGTTCATTTTGATTCATTTAGAATTAACTATTCATAATTTATACGTTCATTCTATTTTCCTGGGCATCTATTAAGCCAAACATTGTCCCTTTAACTCGTCTTTGTCCTGTATTTATTGATAAACGCAAATGTCATGGTTAGTTAATTTAAATGGAACGATATTTCATTTTAGAACTATAATGTTCAAGGTGGATGTTAAAGGATGGCCTATGCAAGGATATATTTTTAAATGTCGTTTAAAAGTTTTGCTTAAGCAAGTTTTCCTCAAAAGAACTTTCGTAATCAACAAACAGAGAAAGGGCGTAATAATTTATACCCGTTTGTGACGTATACGAAGAGAAAGAAAATTATGTTACAGAAGTATAATACATGGTGAAACACAAACGAAGAGGAAATGAAGATACCACATGTCTTGTGAAATGGCAAAAGAGTAAGTATCACTACAATAATTCTTCCAAATTGAAAAGGGGAATAGAAATGTTGGTATACTAAAATTATTAATAACTTAATGATCAACAACACTTGTGCCACCTTAACGTAAGCGTTTTACCTGAAAATATGGTTATTCAAAAAGTACCATAAAGATGACATCTAACCTATCAAAACTATATATACTTCAAAAACAACTAATTACTTAGCCTTGTAACTAGTTTCCAACCATATATTTTTAAAGTTTAACTGAAAACTGTCTTATAACTCCTTTTTATGTATCAGATATAAGGTACTCTACAAAAAACGACATCGTAGTGTTAGTAACGTACATAAGCCAGTACCGTACCTCAAGAGTGCATAAACTGGACAGATTAGGCGGACATACTCTTAAGTTTGGTAAATCAAATATTGAAAGGAGCTAGGAAATGTACACGGTTTTATAAATTACAGTTACTTGAGTGACACAATGGGCTAGAGTGTGGCATGTCTCATTCCCGGCCACGGAAAGTAACCGGGTTCCATCCGACCCATAAGAGTGAAGCTTTAAAACCGGGATGTTCTTCAAATGTTCAATTCACTGGACATCTAGTAGGACATAAGGATAGCAGGAAGTGGTGCGAGGGCAACATCTACTGCTACTAAAGCTTTTATCTGCCCTGCGCTGCCATATCTCAAGAAACCTAGAAACACATTTTAAAGAGGAGAAGGAAACAGAATGAAAGTAAAATGATGGGAAAAAATCTTGGTAGATGAGAATCCAATCAGCTTTCGCCTACTAACACGCAAAATCACAAAAAACGCAAGTGGCGTTTGAAGGGGTTTGAACTCGGAACTTTTCGCTTACGAACCTTACATATTACCTGAAAATTTAAATACGTTAAGAAAAAGTTTAAACTACGGCAGCTTTGTCTTTCTAATTTTTTATACCATAGAAATTTATTTATCGAAAAATGCAATTTTTTGCATGAGTAATCATAGTTATAACAAGCCAATAAATTTACTGATAATGATGCATATTTCAAAACGTTACTCTTATAAGGACGTGCAGAACATATAAAATTATATGGCAACTAGCGATTGGTAGGCGCTTATTGGTGGAGAGGGCTTTAACTGCTTCTCGGAGACAACAGATTCAAAAATGACTTTCAAATCAAAAGAAAGAAAGAAAGAAAGAAAGAAAGAAAGAAAGAAAGAAAGAAAGAAAGAAAAGAAAGAAAGAAAGAAAGAAAGAAAGAAAGAAAGAAAGAAAGAAAGAAAGAAAGAAAGAAAGAAAGAAAGAAAGAAAGAAAGAAAGAAAGAAAGAAAGAAAGAAAGAAAGAAAGAAAGAAAGAAAGAAAGAAAGAAAGAAAGAAAGAAAGAAAGAAAGAAAGAAAGAAAGAAAGAAAGAAAGAAAGAAAGAAAGAAAGAAAGAAAGAAAGAAAGAAAGAAAGAAAGAAAGAAAGAAAGAAAGAAAGAAAGAAAGAAAGAAAGAAAGAAAGAAAGAAAGAAAGAAAGAAAGAAAGAAAGAAAGAAAGAAAGAAAGAAAGAAAGAAAGAAAGAAAGAAAGAAAGAAAGAAAGAAAGAAAGAAAGAAAGAAAGAAAGAAAGAAAGAAAGAAAGAAAGAAAGAAAGAAAGAAAGAAAGAAAGAAAGAAAGAAAGAAAGAAAGAAAGAAAGAAAGAAAGAAAGAGAAAGAAAGAAAGAAAGAAAGAAAGAAAGAAAGAAAGAAAGAAAGAAAGAAAGAAAGAAAGAAAGAAAGAAAGAAAGAAAGAAAGAAAGAAAGAAAGAAAGAAAGAAAGAAAGAAAGAAAGAAAGAAAGAAAGAAAGAAAGAAAGAAAGAAAGAAAGAGAATAAAAAGGGGATTAAATGGATGGAATATATTGGATTATTTCTTTTCGTTAACGCAACCTCAAAATAGGATTTAAGAATGCTGAAGGTTTGTCTGCAAATCAATACAAACATAGCGTTCAGTAAAATTTTGTAAGACCTTAATTATTGCTCTGATGAACCAAAATATATATATATATATATGTGTGTGTGTGTGTGTGTGTGTGTGTGTGTGTGTGTGTGTGTGTGTGTGTGTGTAATCAATTAAAAATATTTGCAAAGATTAGTTATTCTATGAGACTGTTACTACTTTCAAAGATAAACCATATTTTATTCAACCAACTACAAAATCCATCCTTGTAAGCACACCGAATAACTTGCCCTACTATCATGCATCCTTTCGCGCTCAGTTTCCTTCTCCTTATCCTTGATTGCCTAAAGTATACCTCTGAATGGCGATACATAAGCCCCATGCAATGTGAGGTCAAAGGATAAAAGTGATAGACACATGTACTGAGTGACAGGTTTAAAACGAAGAACCCATGTATATATCTATTTGTTAATCAGAATTAACATGCGTTTCGGTTATATTAATCCTTCTTGATGTGTGTTATTAATGCAATTAGGAAAAAGTAAATTTGATTACCGTCTTCGAATGCATTAAGATAAGTGATTGTATTTAATAATAAACTATTTTCAATTGCACAATAATTTATTCCAGACAGTGACCAATTAGCGTAAATTGGTGCACGTGACAGTTACGAGTTACAGGGACAAAGTTACATTGAATAGACTTTAGTTTAATGGAGCACTTAGGTCAGGAAAACTAAGACGCATTTTTAAGCAATTAGAACTTGTTTGCTGAATCTGGTTGAAGATTATTTTCACGAAGGTTTACGGGCAGAGAGAAAAGTGTTATGTGCAATATTTGTAAGACGCAATGTCTTCGCTATTAGAGCAATCATTTTTTCAAGACATTTAAATGTAACTACGATAACTGTCATAACACGTCTGTATGTAACACTCATGAAGAAGGAACTGACTTTTCGGAAATCCTTAATTGCATTTTTACTTACTTTGATGTAGGCATTCTTTTAATCTTAAAACCCGGTATTTTCTACTTCCTCTTGGTAGTTACAGATGTATTTTTTTTAATTTGCGTACTCCAACGTTAAGTTATATTGGACAAGGAATGAAATGGGTTAAATGATGCTCTAATGAGCCCAGGGTCCATAGAGTTTAGAGTTATTAGACATTCGTCTTTGAGGATGAGGGAAAAACACCGGAAAAAGCCTTATCCAGTTAACTCACTCTGAACGAGATTCGAACTTGGGTCCACATCAACGTTATGCAGACATGCTACCACCTACGCTACCCAGGCGGGCAGAGGATGTATTGAATTCCATAAGAAAAGAACTTGATATCGAATAGTTTGGAGATCTTCTAAATAAAAGTGGTGCTGTTAAAAAAGGGAATATAGTGAGCCGTCCTTTTTTTTTATTTGACTATCTCCTCTATTTTCTATATCCCCTTTCACCTACAACGAAATGAATCACGAAGCTATATCTGAAAATGTTATTTAAATTAATATGAAACAGTTACAAGTATACGTTGTTATAAGAACACTTTGTAGAGCCTATATAAAAATATCTGACTGTCGTAAAAAAAAGATCGAATTTTAAATATCTAATAATTTGTATTCCCTTTAGGCATTGTGGTATGAACTTAATTTCAAAGTGTAACCTTGCACTATAAATTTACATATTTTGAATAAAGTTGGAATAGAAGAGGTAATAAAACTGAGGGTCATTTAGATATTTATTGTTTATTTATAGAAAAATAGTTCCATAACATTTGAGTGAATTAATATTTGGCATGAAGGAAAATCAGCGGATGCTCACTAAAATACTTGTGATTTATTTATAGAAAAAGTTGGATACCGTTTATTTTGTACTGAATAAAAACAACTATACGTTTCGTTTACATAACTTTCTCTACACACTCTTGCCCAAATTATTCATAAAATCGCCCATTCTTCTATCTTCTTCACGTTAATCAATATAGTCGTTTGTAGAAATGCGTTGTTATGTATTTCCCTACAAGAATATAAGAATTAAACAATAGTCAAATCTTTCAAGGGCTGGTTACTGTGTGATTACTTTCATTACGTTTGCCAGTTATGCAAAAAGACCCGAATGTAGAGCAGTTCTAAGAATATTACCAGAAATTCAAGATGCACATTTCATTTTAATAAAAATACGTTAAAATTGCTTTACATTTGCTTTTCACCTTTCTCGAACAGAGGAGCTACACCTCCCAAGACTCACAAGGCGGTGCCTGGGGTCAGACATCTCACGAGGGGTAGAGAAACTCTGGATCGTGGATCATATCCTGGATAGAGGATCAGTTCAATATCTGCTATGAGGGTAACAAAGTACATTATATGAAGTGGTGGTACAATAAATGATAAGAAAGGTGATTATGGAGCAGCTGGTGGACTGAATGTGTAGAAACGGGAGAACCCGGAGAAAGTCCCCCATACTTCACTTCGTTTACCTTAAATACCACATGCGGTCTCCTGGGATCGAACCTAGATGACCAAGGTGAGAAGCAAGCAATCTAATCACTAGGCCACGGTATTTAAAATATAATACGTATTTTATAGGTACAATGGGAATAAGAGAGCGCAGTTGGTTTAAACGATAGTCAAATACTTTAAGAGCTAGCTGCTGTGTAATGACTTTGAAATTACTTTAATTTTTTCTCCAAGGCATAACAAATTAATTGCTTTCCAATTGATAAAAGTGTAGGATAAGAAAATTCACACAAATAACACGGAATATCTCCGAAACATTCACTCTAAAGGCATTTGAATAAATTCCGTGTTTCAACAAGCTATACATTGTTTGTTTATACCGACTGAAGACTTTTGAGGACATCTCCAGAAAATTCAAGATATTCATTAAATTTCGCATGCAAATATCGAAACATGTGGCATTTTACTCAAAATCGCTAGAATCGTTTTTGAGCAAATTAAAACGGTCGAAAAACATTCAAGGTAAAATATACTTTGGTTTGGGGAGAGCTTTTTGCTCATAGATTGGCTATGAACTCCTAGTTGGTGACGAATGTTTCTATACGTCTGCTTCATGCTTGCCTTTGTATTAACTGGATTTGTAGGCAGACATGTTTTCAATTCTCAATCCTCCATAAACATTATATTTGAAAATAAATATGAGTAATTATGCGGCGCTGTGGCACTCATATGTGTATTATTGTTTGATATTGTTTACAAATGAAGAGTATTTGCAATTTATTTTATTATACGTTATTGGTAGACATAATATATTGTGACTTTGTGGGTTCGTAGAATTGCGTAGCTGGTGCACTGCGGAGGCCAACGGGCAAAACTGTGAACTGCCAAAGCCCTGGGCCTGTCGACAATGCTTTCTTCTCCTTGTCTCTCGGGTCCAGAGCTACCTGCCAGTAACCAGACTTCAGATCCAGGGTCGAGAACCACTGCGATTCAGCAAGCGTGTCCGGGGTGTCGTCAATCCGGGGTAAGGGAAAACAGTCCTTCCTGGAGACAGCGTTCAGTTTCCTGTAGTCCACGCAGAAGCGTAGCTCACCGTTCTTCTAAGTCACCAATACTACAGGGGAACACCAAGTTTTGTCAGACTCATCGATCACTCCCCCGGATCTCATGTCCTCCAGCATGTCTCGTAACACCGCTTGTTTCGCCAGAGCAACGCGTCTAGTTGGTTGCCGAATAGGACGGGCGTCACCGGTGTCGATGTGGTGGCGCACCTGGTCCGTGCGGTCGAAGTCGCTGTCGCCTTGGCTTCCCGTAGGGGAGGGGATCCGTCCCCTTCAGCTGCCGTGGTGTGGGCGCTGCGGACCCCTGGCACTCGTGGTACCTCTGACGTTACTAGAGGAACCTCGGGCCGAACATTCGAGCCCCTCCCTGATAGGGAGTTCTTCGGATTGGGTTGGAATCGAGGGGACAGTGGTTCCCGACACCCGTACGTCTCCGGACGGGGATTAGGGAAGCCATCAATATTCCCGCGTACTAGCCAGCATAGCTAGTAGAAGGTGTGTTACATCACCAGGCGGCCCCAGTGAGGTCATATCGGCAACCTTCCCATTTTGGTGTTGGTACGCATAAGTGGCATATCAACTTCCGTCCCGTCTTGAGTCCACAGGACCAGATGGGGGGGGGGGAGCTTGTTAGTCTCTAGGTCTTGCCCTATGGAAAGAGCTTCGGAGGCGCTCGGCGCCCTTTTGGGACAGCTCGGTAACTCCCTGGTAGAAGGAGGCCCGGGTTCTTGGTCCTACGGGTCCAGAACTAATGGGAGCAGATCCTCTGGCATAAATTGTCGCCTTGGCTGAAGACGCGCTGGAACCGTCTCAGCAGTTGTAGAACCTTCTCGAGCTGTTCTGCGGTCAGGCCGTCGGCCACCCTCTCCACTAAATCTTCCAGCCAGGGCTACAGATGTTGCGTCGGCACGGGCTCATGGGTCTGGTCGATTGGTGTTACGCTGACCACGGGCTCCTCGATGTCCCCAGCTCGTTTCCGGCCTGGACTTCGTGATCGATGTCCGTTAGGTTTAGTAGTCTCACTGGCAGATCCTCTTGCATGGCAACAATGTCCTCGCTACACACAGCCCGTGCACAGGTGTCTTCTGAACCAGCATCGTGTTTTTGTTTCGCTGGTCTTCCAGTCGCGCCGTCATCACCACCTCACTTCTTGCCCGGACAACCACGTCTTCCCTCAGGAAGACCCTGCAGATACCCAGGCGTTCTTCGGGTTGTCGGATTATGACCTCTCTTCCATTGAGCAGCAGGACCTTCCTGCCGACGTCGACCATAGCCTCGTGGCACTTGATGGCATCCAGTCCCAGTACAGCCTCCTCAGCTACCTCCAAGACGAACACCCACTGACACAGGGCACTTCGCCCCAAGGTCAACTGCGGCAGGGCTCCCTCTCCACGGGTAAGGTGTCGCCCGAAACCATCACTAGCTTGTATGGTCGGTTTGGTTTCCTCGACGGCAAACATTTAGCCACGTCAGGTAGGATGAGGGTCACTGCTGCCCCGGTGTCTACGAGCACGCGGCACGGCTTTCCTCTCACCCATTCGTCAGCGATGAGGCTGTCATCCAAACGCAGACTGACGGCGCGCAGTGTCACTCGAAGGAATGTTGATGATGCCGCCGACATGCCCCTCGCCACAACAGCCTTTAATTGTTTTCCGGCTACTTTACCTAGTATGAGCAGTCCCTCCCCAGGTGTCCCGGCTGTACACAGCTCAACACACCCAACTTGGTCTTCGCCGGAGTCCCTCGGCTGGCCTTCGGTCTCCAGTGTAGCGGATATTCCTTGTTCTCGACGTCGGAGTAGCCGTCACTTTGGCTGCTCCATCCTCAATACTGCCATTAGCTCCTCGTGGATGGTTTTGTAGTCGCCTAGTATTAGGCGCTGACGTATCTAAACGTCTCGTACCCCCTCAACAAAGGTGTAGACGACTTCCCGGGATACGAATTCAGGCGGTAGGTGGACCTAAGATTTGCTGACCAACTGTTCAATTGCCAAGGCGAAATCCTGCAGCGTCTCCTCTGGCTGCTGCTTACTTGACTTCAGTTTGCTGCTGTAGGCTGCGGCCAAGCGGTGGTTCCGGAAGCGGTTCTCCAGGGCCTCCCAGATGTCCTTGGGTGCCGCCGCTGTCTGTACCGATTTCAGGATTTCTACGGCCCGTCCCTGCAGGCTGGCTATTTGCTGTGCGACATCCTCCTCTGATGACCACTTGTTGTGCTTGGCCACCGTGTCTAATTGGCGGCGGAAGGCTTTGAACGTGGACGTGCCGTTGTACTTCGGCAGTTTGACGCTCGCAGATGTTGTATCATGTCCCAACGCGTTGACCTTTAAATCTTCCATATTGTTGCCGACGATGACCTCCACCATGTCGTTCAGGGACTTAATGTTGGCGTCGGCCTTTCCCTCTAAGATGTTAAAGCGGCTCGCCAGGTCTTCGACGCGCTCGTCCACTTGGCCCATCCGCTTGCCTAGGCCCGTGACGACATCTCTCCCGCCGAACAACTGTTCTCCAAATTTTTTGGCAAGGGCCTCGTTCGCAGCATTAATTTCAGATAGTTCGGTCTTTATTTTCGTGACTAGTTAGGCCATCTTCACGGTCAGGTTGTGATTTGTCGTCTTCAATTTTGAGGCCAGGTTGCTCTTTGCCACCTCCGTTTTCGCAGCGAGGGTGTCATTCGCTGACTTTATTTCTTTCAACTCGGCAACCAGGTTTTTATTTGTGATCTCGAACTTCTCTAAAGTCTGTCCCAGTGCAACCCTCCATCCAGCTGTTCACGCACGCGAGTTCAATTAACAATCGTCTTCTCTGGTGGGCGCCGACTCCCTTTTTATAGATTACTCACTATCCGTAATGTTCTCAAACAATGAAAACGGTGCTAGAACAAAGACGAACTCTCGAGAAGTCCGTCTCTTTTCCCCTACCGCTTCGTAGAGCTTTTATCTCTCCACTGCACTGCCCATGTCTTTGAATTGCTCGCCACGCTGGCTCGTTGCAACAATGCATTCGCGACACTGCTACCTCCTCAAGGCTGGTCGTCCCGAACAGCACCATCGTAGCGGGCCAGACGATCCAGGTGTACCACCAACATTTTTCCTCGGGACACCTTCTGGTTGCGCCAGACCACGTTGTTAATCCTCTTTACCACCCGGTCGGGTCCTTGCAATGGTTGCTGCAGATTCGGGCGGCGTCCCTTGGTCCAGGTAGGGTAGTACAAACAGACCAGGTCACCTTGCTGGAACCCTTGGCTGTTGACTTGCCTTTCGTATTGGGTCTTCATGCGGTCGCTCACCTTCTGGATATTCTGATGAGCCATCTCATGCATGTCGTGGAGAGGGTTCACCAAGTTCTTCACCTACTCGGTTGCTGGCTGTTTCGCTTCTGGAGGGGGGGGCGCTCCCAAATGCCAGGTCACAAGGGAGGCGTAACTCTCGGCCTTAAGCTAGCTGGCGTAATCCCAGTGGTATCGTGTGTCGACGAGCGGTAGGCCAGCAGGAACAGTGGGACCGTGAAGTCCCAGTCTCGCTGATGGCTGGCCACGACCTTCCTCAGATGTTCTTCTAAGGTCTTAATGTACCTCTCTACCATGCCGTCCGACTGTGGAAGTAGGGGCGTGTAGTGCGGGTCTTGTTCAGTGTTTCCTTCATTAGGTTTGACTCAAAATTGGTGCCCTGGTCGCTGTGGAGCTCTAACGGCATCCCAAAATGGCAGAACACTTGCTCCACGAGGCAGTCTGTGATGGTCTTGGCCGCCTGGTTCGGGATGGCATACACCTCTGGCCACTTGTTGAAACAGTCCACGGCCACCATGCGGTACTTGTTGCCTAGGTCGAACACTAGGAACGGTCCAGCTATGTCCAAATTGATGCGTTCGAAAGGCGCTCCGATGTTGTACTGCTGCATGCGACCCCGGTTCCTAGCCTGGGGGCCGCGACTCGCTGCGCACACGTGACATTGTAGGCACTATCTCTCAGCATCTGCTTGGAGCCTGAGCCAGTAGTGGCGCTTCCGGAATTTGTCGATCGTTCGGTTTGCTTCCAGGTGTCCTGAATTACCGGCGTTCACTTCCTCCAAGACTTATGGGACCCTACTCCAGGGAAGTACCAACTGCTCTCTCTGCGTGTTCCCACCGGGTGTTTTCCATACCTGGAACAGCTCGGGAGTTGTTCGGATTGGGATGGACTCGAGGGGGCAGTGTGTTCCCGAAACCCGTGGGAATCGGGTACGTCTTCGGACGGGGTTGAGGGAAGCCATTAATTCTCCCGGGTACTAGCCTGCAAAGCTAGTAGAAGGTGTGCTAGATCACCAGGCGGCCCCACCGAGGTCATATCGGTAGTCTTCACCTTGAGTGTTGACGCGGGTAAGTGGCGTATCCACTTCCATCCCATCTTGAGTCCATAGGACCAGATGGGGGGGCTTGTTAGTCTCTAGGTCTTGTCCCATGGAAAGCCCCACGGAGGACGCCGAGCGCCCTTTGGGACAGCTCGGATAACTCCCTGGTCGAAGGAGGCCCGGGTCCAGTTCCTACGGGTTCAGGACTAATGGGAATAGAACCTCTGGGCTAAACCTGGAACAGTACACTCTCTTTGGTCTCCAATGACTCCCACTGGGTCCAGTACGACTTGTACACAGTGCTTCTGGGTGCGATGTCCTCCCAGGTTGGTCTTGTCCCTGCCTCCATTTTCCTCAAGGGTGACCCCAAGACGGCGTCCGCCTGCTGATCCCTCCTCAGGCTTGCGCTATCCCAGCCACCCGCAGGCACTGCAGTGACCACTCTGACAGCTGCGGGCACGCTCCTTCTCTTCCACTGTTGTGCATTAGCCGCGCTATCCTGGGCAGGGTCTTCGGGACATGGCGTGCGTTGCCGTGGCTCTTCCCTCTACGATGTTCAAAGGTGAAGTCGTACTCCTGCGGTCTCTGGACCCAGTGTGCTGTGTGGCCTTCCAGGTTCCTAAAGTTAAGTATCCAAGTGAGGGTGGAGTGGTCAGTCCTCAGATGGAATGGCTGAACGTACAGGTACTGGTGGAAGTGCTCCAAGGACATCTCCAATGCAATGGTCACTGGCGTAGGTGTCCACAATGAATGTGCCGCCTGGTTGTGGGAATCCCAAAATAGGAGCACTACGCCTTCGGCGTCCTCCGTCCACACATAAGGCCAGTGTTCTTCTGTCAGTCGGGTGAGGGACTTGGCGATGTTGGAGAAGCCCTTTATGAAACGGCGTTAATGACTGCACAGCCCCAGGAAACTAGGCAATTCTCTCTTATCCTTTGGCCGAGACCAATCTCTCACGGCCTGTGTCTTCTCCGAGTCTGTGGCCACTCCGGTTGGTGAGACTATGTGGACCAAGTAGTTGACTTTCTTGCGAAAGACCTGGCACTTCTTCGGGTTCAGCTTCAGTTTGGTCACCTGCAGTCTCTGTAACACCTTGCTCAGGTTGTCGAGATGGTCTTCGGATGTCTTGTCTACGATGATGATATCATCCAGATATAGCAGGCAGGCGTCATAGGTCAACCCTCTCATCACTGATTCCATGAGGTGTGCTAAATCCTCTTAGCACATTCACAGCATATTCCCAAAATAGCCATTACAATCCCTCTGAAAAGAAAAGGGGGAGGGGAACTAAGCAATTTCAAAAACGTCCAAACAGTCGCGCTACTAACAAAAATATATTCCAAGAAATTGTCACAAGGAGTTTCATGAAAATCCATTCACTGTAAACTATTCTTTGCATGATACAATTTTAGAAATAACTGTATTACAGCTCTGAATGGATCTTTGAACTGAGTAGTGCGAAATTCTCGTTAAAGCATCAAATCCCCGGTAGCAAATATTTAAACATGTTAAACAAGAAATTGTCAAATAAATTTTTATTTTACACGAATCTGAAAAATAACAGATGAGATAAATTCTCTTGAATTCCTACATCAAATTCTACGATTACTTTAATGATATTTATGCAAGTGCTGTAACGGATGTTTATTAAACAAAAAATTCAACTATCATCATTATATTACGGAAAATATATAGGTAACGGAGTTCCATAGTTCCCCTGTGTTACCTGAGTCTTGTACTGAGTAGGTATTTCGGGGAAAGTAAAGCTGTTGTACCGGAATCAATGGACTTTGCAAAAGATGGGTTCGATTGAAAGATGCAACCTCCCCCGGGTCCAGGTGTGACTCCTTGCCCCTTTGTTCGCTTGAATAGGATTCATTTATCCTTATGCCACCCATGTCGCCAGATGTCAACTTCCCTTAGGGTCACCGTCGTACAACTTACTGCCAACTGACCTCTCTCGGGTCAACTGTCACATTATTATTCATTTCCTCTTTCTTTCTCCTTCTTTCTCATTAGTGCAACACGCTTCGCTTCATTCTTGCAAGATTAGCAACAGGAAAGATGATATATGGGAGAACAGCAATTATCCATTGTAGCTACATAAACAAACTGTGTCTAATATCAGGTTTAGGTTACATGAAAGTAAAACGAATTACCATTTTGGGATGTAAAGTTCAAATTTTTACCGTTTAGAAAATATTCAAGTGCACCGTTTTAGCGCCGTTTTTCTTAATAATATCATTTGTAGGTATAATGTTAGAGTTTATAAAAAATGGAATGCGTACGCCCCATTAGCCAACTCCCTCAAATTCCGATTATTCGTATAAAGCTAGGTAATAAATATGTTTATCTTTTGAGTTATGTGAACTATTCTGACGCGTCTTGTTGTGCCTTAGTGGACTATATGCTTTTTGATATAAGCTACTTTGGACATTATGTACTTTAATTAATTTTCATTAATATAGGCATATTACGGAGGTACCAAATATTTTTAGGTTTTCCAAAATTAATCTTTGAATGTTGAAAAACAATTTCTATTTGACGCCAGAACCGCAGTGTTTACATCATATTCTTACAGTCGGCAAGATCTACTTTTAGTATTAAGGAATTATTGTTATTTAACATTGAAAGTAAAGCATTACCCTTATATTTCCAATTGTAGAGTTACACTATTATTTCGAAAACAGCCTTTTATCCTAAACAGTATTTTGGCCAACAACATTATATGCTAAGTTGATAATTTCAGTGTAAAACTTGCTCTCCAATGCTTTTCAATGAGAGGCTTAGAGGTTTTATACTTTCTGTACTACGTGCTTACAGTAAATAGGGAAGTATTGCATTCCACTATAACTTCGATAGCACAATTGCAGTGAAAGCACAAATTTTGAGTTTCCCTGTATCCAAGGGAAAAAAAGGAAAATGGAAAAAAAAACAGCTAGTTTAGAAAACATTCTGTGTGCCTGTGTTCAGGATATTCAAAAGCAACATTTTGGTTATATATCAAACAAGGTATCATTTTCTCTATGTTAATATGGAAAGTATTGTATTCAACCCCAAAATTCGATATTGAGATTTCACCGGGAATACATGTTTTGGGATCTACTGAATCTATGAAAAGAACCTTAAAAAAGGTCGCTTGTGTATTTGTGTGTATGTGTGTGTGTGTGTGTGTGTGTGTGTGTGTGTGTGTGTGTGTGTGTGTGTGTGTGTGTGTGTGTCCGTGTGTCTCTGTGTTATGAATAGCATAACTGAAAACAAAAAGTCATTTAAATTCCAAACTTAGTCTTTAAATTCAGCTCCTTCAAAAGTTGCAACACAAGATTTTTAAGAAAATCCTCCATCCCAGACTAATCTAAATATGGGAATTTTTTGGAGATTTTGAATTGTTTCAAAAGTGGCTATAACGTTTTTCGTTAAAATTTCATACAATTAAGATTTTTATGGCATATAAAATATATGTCTCGAGTATTCTGAAAATGTATTTACAAATCCTGTTTATTCTGGGTGATTTTTGCTTGGCAAATAGCAATAGACAAAAAGTCTTATTGCACAACGAATGTATTCTCTTTAAAACACACAGTTAACGTCAAATTAGTGGGGTGAGCTATTTCGAAGTCAGAAAGGACTGTGATAAGAAAGAGCAACAGAGGAAATGCATACCATGTAGCCTAAGAAAGAAGATTTGCACAGAGAACAAAGAAGAGAAACGACAATGTCCAACATATGCAATGCTGAGGGAAAGTATCATATCAAGAACAAATTATGGCTAATAATTATAATAATAATGATAATCAACAATGCAACTTTAATGAAACATCTCTAATAAGATTTGGACAAGTTAACGCTAAGCGTAGTAAAATGGTCATGTTGGAACTACGTAAATTGGCAGAAGAGCAAAAAATAGATATCCTTTGTATACAAGAACCGTACACCTTGCGAGGAAAAGTGGTACATATGCCAATTGGTAGTAGAATTATAACAACAGGTACAAGTCCTCAAGCTATCATTATTGTATTTAACAAACAAATACAACTAGTTAAAATAGCGCAACACAATGATGAATGGCTATGTTGTCTAGAAATGACCTATAGAGGTAAAACCAATATTCTGATAAATCAATATTATCAATATAAAGACAATATAGAACTGCACTTGGAAAAGACTAGAGAAATTCTGGACCAATACAATAGGGAGCCAATATTAATAACACTAAACGCCAATGCAAAATCAGTTCTATGGGGAAGTAAAAATCCTGACGAAAATGGAGACAAAATGGAAGAACTAATCCAAGAATATGGTTTGGAGGTCTTGAATCAAAGAAATAATCCTTATACGTTTCAAGGAAGGGCTGGAGCAGAGGAAAGCATAGATGTTACCTTAGCTAGAGGATATATTGTATCTAAAATAATAAACTGGAAGGTGACACAACAACAGACTTCTAGCGACCACAATCTAATATTATTTGACTATGTAGTAAGGATGAAAAATGAAGTACCATTACATACTGGACCAACTAGATACATAGTTAAAAATATAGATAAACAGAAGCTTATCCAAGAATTTAGATTACCGGCAATCCTAGATGATGATAACATTGACACTAAGGCGAAGAAAATCACAGAAAGTGTGCAAAATGTTATGAAGAAAACTTTATTAAGGATAAGACCAAAGATTAATGAACGGAATGTATGGAACGAAAAACTTCAAAAGTTAAGAAGTAAATTAAGGAAAGCAAGAAGAATATATCAGAGAACAGTCATCTCAGAAGAAAGAGGGAGGAATCTAAATATCTTTAGAAGAATAAAAGAAAAATATAAGATAACTCTAGAGGAATCCAGACAAAACTCCTGGGACAAGTTCGTCGAAGAAAAATTATCAAATAACGCATGGGGAATCCCATACAAGATTGTAATGGAGAAAGTTAATGTACCGGAGGTTATATCTACACTAAAAAAGGATGATGGTCAAATGACAAGAACGTTGCTAGAATCAACAAATCATTTATTGAACAAACTATTACCATTGGATATACTGGAAGGAGAAAACGATGATCAGAGAAAGAAAAGAGATGCCTTCAAAGGAAACTACAACGGAGAGAGGTTAATGTATCCGTTTGATAAATCAGAAGTTCGACTGGCAATCAGAGACTGTAGAACAGGGAGATCACCTGGACCAAATGGAATACCTTCAGAAGTCATATTGGCGTTGGAAGAACCACTAGTTCCTATTCTTACAGAGCTATTTAATGAGTGTATATACGAAGGAAGAATACCATACTGTTGGAAAAATGCAAATGTGGTAATTCTGAAAAAAGCAAAAGATAAAGTTCCTACGGAAGTAAAATCATACAGACCAGTGTGTTTGCTAAACACTATAGGAAAGATCCAAGAAAGACTACTAAGTAAACGTATACATGAGTTTAGGACTATGATTGGCATGACAGACACTCAATACGGATTTCGGAAGCACAGATCAACTGATGATGCAATAAATAAAGCATTAGAGAACATAAAATCAAATCCCAATAAATATGTCATAAATATATTCTTTGACATTTCTGGTGCATTCGATAATCTGTGGTGGCCAGAATTGTTCAAAATTATGAGAGACAAAGATTATCCAAGATGTTTATATAATATGTTGAGGGACTACTGTAAAGACAGAACCGTAACATTAGTAGCTGAAAGCAGAAAATTAATCAGAGATGTTAATAAAGGATGCCCTCAAGGGTCAATATTGGGTCCTATCTTTTGGAATATACTAACTGAACCAATTCTGGAGAGATTAAGACATTTAAATTCCACATCAGAAGTTATAGCGTATGTAGATGATCTGATGGTAATTATAGATGGGAATAATCGTAGAGAAATAGAAAACAAGGCTAAGAATATCACTGAGACCTTGCAAGACTGGTGCAATGACGTAAAACTAACCATAGCATCCTCAAAATCAGCTTACGTAGTAACGAAAGGTAAACTAAAGAGGAACCCAGTAATTAGAATAAACAATGCACCGATACCAAGAAGGCAAAGTTTCAAATACTTAGGTATAATTGTTGACGAGAATTTGACTTTTAATACGCATATTGATTACATAAGACACAAAACTTCAAAAGTGATGGGAAAGTTGACGTCGTTGATTCAAAGGAATTTTAAATTACCCACTGATATCATCAAATTGTATCATACAAATATTGCAGCTGGGATTATGGGATACGGAGCAAGTACATGGGCTCAAAGGCTTTGCAATAAAAGAAACAAAATGCTAATAAGAAGAACACAAAGACAGATACTTTTAGGGTATGCAGGCGGAACTAAGACCACCCCCACGATGGCTCTATTCGTAATCCTAGGGATATGGCCGATGGACTTCATCATAAGATATAGAGGTGCAGAATACTGGAGAAGAAAGAATAACCGGCAAAAAGTACGAGAAATAGTAGGTGTAGAATGTGAGACAAGGATGCAAATTAAAAGGACAATATTACAGGAATGGCAAAACGAATGGGACAGCATAGAGGAAGGACGTCGAGTTTATGAACTACTTCCAACAATAGAAGATAGACTAAGGATGAGCCACTTCAAACCGACTAAAGGAATAATCCATTTTATTAGTGGACATGGACCTTATGCCACCTACTTTAAGAGGATAGGAAGACGAGCGACAAGTCTATGTACAGCATGCAGCATAGAGGACGCACCAGAACACCAAATTTTCGATTGTCAAGAGCATCGAGAAGTGGAAAATTTGAGACAAGAGCTGCAAGGAAAGACAACATGGGAAATAATAAGAGATGCAGAGGAGTTCAATAAGTTAGACACAATAACAAACATCATTTCAACAAAAGTTTGGGAACAATATATAACTTCTAAGAAATCGACACCAATGGAATTGGCTACACCTGCAACACTTCAACAAATAAGACGATCAACTAGACTCCAAAGACGAGAGATGGAAGGAAATATGAACATAGGAAGAGATCCAATTGAGGAAGCAACACCAGTAGGAGAAGAGGAATAAAGAGATTTTGAAATTGAACATATCCATGAGTTGGGAGGAGAAGAGCTAATAAACCAACAAGGTGATATAGACTGAAATCGGACTGACTTGACAGCGATATATATATATAATTGAAGAGAGAGACTAACTTGGAAACAAAAGAAAAAAAATAATTAGGATAGTTAGGTTAGTTGACTGCAAAGTTTTGCAGTCACTTAGGTTATTGTTTCTGCAAACAATTAAAAAGTTATTCTTATAATTAATAAATGTATAAATGAAAATAAATAGTTCCGATATAGAATCTAGGCATCGGAACATAAGAAAGCACAGTTTATTTTTTTATTTTTTTTTATTTCGAAGATATTCTTTGTTCCTTTTTATTTGTCTGAATTATCCAATACTTAACACTTTTCTCCAATGAATCCGAATGCAGAGAATTTCAGAGGCTTTTCTCAGAACAATCAACATATATAATTCACTCGTCTTGAAAAAATCTTACACATATAAAATTTTATTCAAAATTGCTAGAGCTATTTTTCTGTAAAACATCAAAATTTTCCATAAATTTGCCGTGTAAACGTAGTTCAGGGTACTCCTAATTTTTTGAAAATATTGTGTCGCAATCTTGGGAGATGCTAAACTTCAATACCAATTTCATTTCTAACCTGTGTTTTTTCTATTTTTTGACTTACACTGCTCATAGTTCAACATAGACTGCCAGGCAGACAAAGACCTTCAAGGACTTTTTCTGAAAAGCTTTTCGGGAGGCTTTGGGAGCCCTAATACATCTACATTCTCTACATGGGGTTTTTGGTTGGAATGTACTACACTTTATTCCTATTAACTAAACAAGATAGAGAAAGTAAATACTGACCCAGGTATTTTTGGTATATTTTGAATACTCTGCTACTTGCTTGCTAAGCAGTTTTCAGTGCTAATAGATTTTAAATATAAAATAACCATAAGTGGTTATGGGTAAGATTTAAGTTGTTTAACAGTAATTACAGATCTTAAAGTGACATTTTTACTCATTTGAATTTCTGTTCCATATAGTTTTCCTTATGTATAAAATTCTGTTAACTTCAATAAAAAATACACATATTTACAGACCATTCAAGATATGCAATTTGTACTCCATCTCTATGGTGATGACGTGGCCGTGGGGAAAGGACGCTTCCTTTCCACAAAAGCAACTGGGGTTTGATCCCAGCGAATCGGATGGATGAAGCTCTGACTGGTTTTCTCGTAGTACTCTGGTTTTACCCGCCATTCATTCCATCAGTTGCTCCATCAATACCTTTATTTGCTACCATTTTACAAACTTCCCCACCATCATATCCGGATCACCCTTTCCAGGTTCCTTCAATGATAATCTGCTCTTAGATAGGTCTCTTAATTTTATAGGCATTTGCAACGGATGGGCAACGAACGATGCTGTTGCTGCCCCACTTCTATCCAGTAGGAGTCGTTTCATATCTCACTTCAGGCAATCGGAGACATCAGAGTATAATCTTCATCTGGAGTAAGATACGTGATAGGAGTTGGTTTCGTTTATATGCTGTGAATACCTCAGTTTTGATGGCAGTCTAATTATAAAATGGACTAAATGGTCGTCGTAGATGAGTCTCACATAAGAGAAGAGTAAACAAACTAAGTAACAGTATGCAAACATCTCGAATATTGTATCCGAAATCGTTATCTGCAGACTTCTTGAGGAAATGCAATATAACCAACTGTTTCACGTAAAAACTGCAGAACAAGTTTGAAAACCTTCATACCGTTTCTTTGGAACTTATGTACGAAGTCGAGTACTGCTGTGCTATTCACACACACAGACACACACACACACACACACACACACACACACACACACACACACACACACACACACACACACACACACACACACACACACATTTTCATTCACATCCAGAATCATAGACATATATAGGATCTCATTTCCTCTATAGCGATAGAGAAACTAGTAAGGAACTATTTTTCGATATAAAGCATAGTGTGGAGTGTAGGTTTCTTTGAAAATCTTCGCCTGCTTTTGTTAAACGGTATGCAGTATTAATTACAGGCCTCACAGACAACTAATTATCACTGTTTTCGATTAGAAGATCCTTGCAGCCGTATTTCGTATGAATAATGCACATTGAGGTTTTAGGCTGTCTATCATAAATAAGTTAGAAGAACTGAAGGTACTTGCTTAAGTCCTAAACTAGTGTCTTTTTATAATTAGTTATTTACTTTTCATACTGCTTTCCTGTAGTTTGTAGACGAAGTACTGCATTCAATCCAAAATTTGGATTCCGAGGCTTTCCAAGGCTTTGTCCAAATAAAAAAATATCACTTTTTGATAAAGTTACATTGTGTGCGTGCTTGAATGCATAGCATCAATTAGAAGATATCAAACTTGATAGTTTAGTTCACTATTCTCCAAAAATGCAACACAAGATTTTCAAGAAGAAAACCCCTCTTCCAAATTATCCTTTATATGGACTCCTTTTCAGAATTGATGTCATAAATTGGCCGCGCCGTGGCTGAGTGCTTAGACCGTTTGGCTCTCACCAAGGGGTGAGATACCAGCGACCGCAAAGTGAGATTTGTGGTGCACAATAGGTGCTGTAGCGAGTTTTCTCCGGGTCCTCCGGTCTCCCCAGCTAGCATTCCACCAAAAGCTCCATCATCATCATCATCATCATCATCATCATCATCATCATCATCATCATCATTCTGTCATCCATTTCTCTCACCCTCATACCAGGCATCGGGCTGATCACCCATCCTAGATCCTCTCTCTCTGACTTCCGTTAACCCACATAAGGGTTAAGAGGGACAACAGTACCCTGACACCACGTAGTGCTATAAGAGGGCAGTTAAAAAAAGGAAGATCTCATAAATTTGTGTAAAAATTTGTCTAAATTACCATAAATTAAATAAATGTATATGGCAAACGTATGTATTGTGAAGTTCCATTTCATTAGAAGGAACATTGTACATTCCTTTGCAAAAATTAATGTTAATTTATAGACCAAAACGGCTGCACAAAAAGTATAAATCCTTTTCAGGTACACATGACCTTTTTATTAGATACTCTATTTTTGAAATATCTATTGTCATCCAAAGGTTTGACCCGTTCAGTGCTTCTTCATTCCTTTAAAGTCATTTTGCTATTATGTTATTTGTCACGATTACATAGAAATAGTGGGGGATTTTTAGGTATGCGTCCAGTTCTTAAACACTTGATGACCATCACTGTTTTCCATGACGAAATTCAAAATGTAGCTACTTCTGAAATGACTTATGTTGCTTAAAATGAAGTAAATAGACAAATAAACTTTCCTAATTTTATCCTGTATATGCAATAAAAGCGACAGAGGTTAGAAAATTATGTAACCGTAATAATGAGATTTTTACAAATTTATATTACTATATGTTTATTTCGGGCATTAGTGAACTATAGTATTTGAAATGAGCTTACATTGCAAATCTAATTACATCCATGTTTTATTTAAGTGAAACTACATATATGAATCTATTATGTATCATATATTATATAATGTTATGTTGTAGGTATATTAGTGACTAAGACAATAAAAAGAAAATAAACTTTATGTGTTAAAATTTAGGTGACCTTTTCTACCCTTTCTTGTACAAAATAAGCCTATAAAAGTTTATTCTTTTGTTTTCATGTCAATCGAGAAAAATGTTTTCAAAAAGCCGTATTACACATTTTATTATAGGTACCAGAGCGATACAAGATGCTGAAGTGATACTCAAGACCCTTAGAAAAGCGGTTCACCATCTAACTGCTTTAAAATTTTACTCTACACGGCCATTGAATAAAGAAAAGCAATAGTTAATATTTCATTGTTAAAATTTTCAATTACAAATATTTTAGAAATGATAATTTACACAGTTTTTCTAAATTATTTGTTATAAATTACTGGTTAATGTGTTTTATATCACTCTCTTTAGCCTTTATAGGCTATACAAAATAAAATGCAACCAGAATGACTACACAGGCTATTTGAAAAAAAAGTTTTGGAATACGTGCGGCAGCAGAATTTATTTGCTTTAACATTTTGCTACATTAGCTCCAGTCTTCTCTACTCATTATGTGACTCGTTTTTTTTTCATATCAATACAAGCACTTAAGTAATTAGCAGACACTTTGGAGAACCCACACTAGGCACGTTTTCAACTTGGTAGCACTGATATGGCTGCTCCATTTAATGCAGTAGATGCACTATATTTTAAACGTAAATCCACTATCGCTAGTGGGTTACTCTACCCATGTTCCCTTATTAACTAAAATTATACAACAACAACAATAATAATAATAATAATAATAATAATAATAATAATAATAATAATAATAATAATAATAATAATAATAATAATAATAATAATAATAATAATAATAATAATAATAATAATAATAATAATAATAATAATAATAATAATAATAATAATAATAATAATAATAATAATAATAATAATAATAATAATAATAATAATAATAATAATAATAATAATAATAATAATAATAATAATAATAATAATAATAATAATAATAATAATAATAATAATAATAATAATAATAATAATAATAATAATAATAATAATAATAATAATAATAATAATAATAATAATAATAATAATAATAATAATAATAATAATAATAATAATAAT
>CM060948.1:192650594-192708094 GCA_030765055.1 Mantis religiosa | reverse complement strand
GAAAATCGCTATTTGCTATTTTCCCCACGTAGTCAGGCAAAGCGCATGACATTTTAGAACGATCAAATAGGGATTTGTTTTTAAAAATATAACTATCACTTTGCCCATTGCACTGTGCAACGAAACATATAAATGCGAATTAAACTTTATCTGGAATAACAAGTTGACAGAGGTTTAGGCTTTGTAAGAATAATTCTTGAAGAGAAAGTCATGTGAATATAATACACAACACATGTAGGTAATATTTTTACCTTTTCTACGCACCAACAAGTTTGTAAAAAAGAAGAATATTTTCGATATAAGTTCCAACGTTCATCGGGTTCACTCCACGGCCGTTGGGTGTCGTGAAGGTACAACATCAAATAAATGATGCAACATATATCTATAATTAAGTCCCAGCATTCGAGAGCAGAGATAAGATGATTCAACCCAAACATCTCTCTTGATATCTGTCATGTTTGTACTTCATGAGGTTTTCATAACCTCAAGTTCGTTATTTAATTGCATGTAGGGAGCAAATGACTAATATTAGATATTCGTGAACCAATATATTATACTTAACAGCTGTGAAGACTACTTTTCTTGGTTGACCAAAAAAGTTAATTTGATATCCTGGGATTGCGTAACACCTTTATTCATCTGCTTCAACTTTTGTTGCATATTAAAGATTTCGAAATTCATTGAAAACTTGTGCAGCTTTAATGTGATTAAATAACTACGGAATAAAAGGCAAGGCACAAACACGTGTAACAAGATCTGCATTTGTTATGCAGTAAGAAATTAGTCTTTCTCTTATAATTTACAAATCGTATACGTTACTCGTATTCAGAATAGAGGAATTCACAGATTGTACTCACAAAATGTAAGATATGCATTTTAGTCGTCATGATAATACTTAAACATACGATATGTGTAGTATTTAAATCAAATTCCTTAGAGCCATCTTTGGGAAAATAAAAGTATTCAAAAACGTTTCCATCTAGAGGGTAGTTTGGGGAGGAAGATTTTCAATGTTCGTGTTTGAGTTATGCTGTTCAAAGATACCTACACAGGTGCACACACAAAAACTGTTTTCTGTTTTACCCCCTTTTTGATTCAGGAGGTCTAAAAGGAGTATTTCTGGTGAAATCTTGGTATCCAATTTTTGGGTGAACCGCATATAAGCAATAGAGAAAGTAAGAAACCAACAAAAGGGAAAGAAACAGAGCAATCTTTTGTAGTTTAGGATTACATCGTAAGCAAATGAGAGGAAGAGAGATAAAATCATAAATTATATAATGCTGGAGTACAAACACTTTTAATCGCAATGTGAAACAAAGGATGACACGTAGAACAGGAGGGAGATGTGCATGAGATAGCTGAGATGCAAAATACACATGGCATGTTCCAAGTCAAACCGCGACAACCCGTCACGTGGTATGATAAATGGAGACTATATTAACGCAAGGCTCGACATTATGTACTGGGATTGCATGCATGTTTGTTTATTTAGAAGACCGACTGGACATTTGAATTGCCACTTGCTTTAGAAATGATAAGCATCAACATCCCACTAGAATTTCATGAATACAAGCTCAGCTAATTGTCTACTAAATAAATAGTTGTTCCTTTCACACATTGGTTAGGGGACATATTTCTCAGCACATTAAGTATGTGAATGTGGAAAAGGTTTTGCTCGTTGCTCAACATTTGTTGTAGATGTAATTTATAAAAGTATCCTCGCCAAACAGACGACAGCTAAGCTATTGAGTATGGAAACCGCAGGCCATTGTTGAAACCTGATTACTTTTTGGAAATATTCATCAGTGACAATTAGCATCCATATTTAAAGTCTTTTAACAGTTACGCAACTTATTTCATTACATTACGCGTCATAAGCATAGAGTAAAGAAATTAATAAATTCCCTCTTTTCATACGAAGAGAAATGTTCATCTGTTTGATATGCAAATATTGGTATAGGGCACTATTGGTATTGATTTTGGAGCCCCTACCTTTCATCGTCAACTATTATGTATTACAATAATAGTTCTTAGTTAGCTCTAGCTTTGCAGTAATATGTGAACAATCATTTCTCAATTCCGCATACTTTCCTAAACCTTCAGTAATGATATAAATAAGTAAAATTAATTTTGTAACAAATATTATCGCTTGGTCCTTAAAGTTCCCTTAATTATTAAGTATGCACACGAACATTTTTCTAAACACTTATTATGTTTTAAGGGAGCTTTCAATGAAGACGAGATAACAAAATTTTGGGAAAAATGTATTACACATTCTACCTTAATGAGAAGATAATTGAACAAGGGTAATGGGCAGCAAACCATATTGCCTTTGTAGTAGTCTGCCATCATAATATACCACAAGCTTCTCTCTCTCTCTCTCTCTCTCTCTCTCTCTCTCTCTCTCTCTCTCTCTCTCTCTCCATCTCCCCAACATTAAGTCATATCGGACGATGAAGTGATGCCCAAATGAGCCCAGATTCTCTAGATCTTAGAGTTACCTGAGATTCATATTTCAAGATATTTGAGAAAATCCTAGGGATAACCTTATCCAGATAACTCACCCTGGCCGAGATTCGAATTCTTGAACGTAAGGCGCGCCGCAACCACAAACTCTGCAGAAGCAGGCCCCATAAGCTATGGGAGGATGGCTGACTGCAGTCTCAAAAATCCATCTGTTTTTATTCTTTAAAAGGAAAAGGTACAGTTTAGACTAAGAAGAGCGCTATATGGATTTGAGATGTTACTTACTTCCTTGAATGACCGTTTGCTAATGTAGTGCGCCCTTTAGATACCTACCATTCATTCACTTTAACTTGGTTTCTCTCAAAGCTATAGATTGTTTTCTTCAACCTTTTACCTGAAAATAATCAGTCAGACATAGTTTATTGGAACTTGTAAATGTAATATCTACAATTTTTGACACAATATCATTCCATATATTCCACTAATATATATACTATTTGTCAAAGTCTCTGTGTTAAATTTCAAAGTGATAGCTTCTGCAAAAACGGAAAATGAAAGTGTAGAATAATGTGCAAGCTCAAGATAAGAGCAGCTGAGTAATGAAATTAAATAATCAAATGTGCGTGTAAAGTATATTGTATGTGGGGCAGATAACGTTATACATGAATACGAAATTTGGTGAGCTTATCTCAACAGTTGAAGAGAAATTATTGTTTCTTTCCAAAATGGTACACCTTATTTCAGCCACATATTTCGCTTTCATTGGAATGAGTTTCAAAAGCAACCTTAATGGCCTTACGACATATAATACAAATTGAATACAGGTAGCTTAAATTTCACTTAAAATGCAACATCAGTGACCTCTAATTTAATTTTAAGTGATCTGCAGGTGTTCCTTCCTATGATTTAAGTGCCAACAACAGGGGTTCCTCCCTACCTGTGAAGTGGCTAGTTCCACTGCAATTTTAGAACATCAAAACTAGGTGATCTTTATAACCTTACAGTCAAAACGTAGTAACACTTTGCTTTTTTGCAGGAACTAAATACAGAGTATCAAATTTAATGAAGCTAGCAAACAGTTTCCTTGAAATTGATATCATAACATTAAACAGGAGTCTCCCTTTCTTGGAACTACCTTGCTCTAGTGCCCTTTCCCTTTACCCCAGTGAAACTCATCCTTTGTGTTGTGAGCATTAGCATGAGAAAAGGACCCTGCACATTTTCGCCTTTACCTACCCCTTGTCCGCTATAGGGTGTTTAGAAGTAGAAGTCCATATAGTATTAATCTTAAAGATCATCAGAAATACTACTGTTTGAGGTTTAGATTAGGAATTCGCGTTTCTAATTTTAATCTTTAAGAGTTTTATGGTAGTTATATGTTATTCATTTAGGTTTTGTAGTATTTGGAATTAAAGTAGTGTTAATTCTAATAAATAAGTCATTCTTTTATGATAATATAAAGATAAACGTTTTCTTATAGGGAGTTAAACGTAAAAGCTTAATCCATTTACTTAAAATATGCATATACTTGCCATAACATGAAGAAAAGTACGGTGTTCGTAAGAGTACGTATATACGTAACGTAACCCATGGCGTAATAGCCCAAAGTGGGACTGAGCCTGCCAAACCGACTGCCAGCCTCACGCCCACATACGGAAGGCTGAGGTGGGCGATCATCCAACCGATACGGGGAGGATAAGTGGTCAGCATCTCGGCATCCCTAGCAGAAAAATTGACTTTGTAGAACAGGATTTGCTACCTAGTGTAGCTTCTCAATTGAGGAGTGGGCACTGGTCCTATACGCGGAACGTAAAATCCACACAACCCAGGGATGGGATCGATCCCGGGCGCTTCCGGACCCAGGGAATTAAACAGTGCTCTAGACCACTACGCCACGGCGAAGGACTAAAAGTAAATACATTGAATTTTAATTTCACCTCAATCAATTAGAAGACGCATCTCCGTTAAAACTAGTACAAGCTTTCAAATGCCTTTATAAGAACTCAGAAATTCAAATTAAATAAATGAAAACAAAACCACGGAACCACTTGTTGTTAATAAGGAGGTAAGATAAGTTGGTGACCAATCGGCAGGTTGGGAATCGATTAGCTAGCTTACAGGTGAAGATTTTTTTGCTATTCTCTCAGAGTGATATCGGAAAACTAAATGCGAATATATTTAGTTGAAATTGCAAATTATTTGAAAGTAAAGGTTTGTTAACCACTAAGTTTGTTACGAATCTCGCTACCATGTCGGACACTGATGCATATCAATCCATTTGAAGCTAGTTTCACATCAAGAGATGCCCTGTTCTGCGTCTTTAGTTATATTTAGGTATTTTAACTCTGACTGCCAGTCACGTGATGTATCGTTCCCATTCATACACAACAGAACAACCCCTGATATAAGCTGCGACCTGCGACCATAATGCTTTGTTCGTAACAGTGAAACTACGTTTCCAACTCATTAGTGACATCCCGGACAAGTTCACCCAGGTATATGCTGGGGTATTATCTTTATAACAAAATGTTTCGCAAGTATGCCAAGGTCTTCTAAAACTCTAGAGCCCATATAATTACTTCCTCTGTTTGTATCCGGTTTAACCTTTCTAATCAACACTAGGTATATTCCTACACTTTTGAACACTTGTGGTTACTTACCTGCAACCATTCAGTGTATTATGCATATAATAAGAGAGAGAGAGAGAGAGAGAGAGAGAGAGAGAGAGAGAGAGAGAGAGAGAGAGAGAGAGAGAGAGAGGGAGGGAGAGCTGTGTGCATTTCAGATCCCATTATAATTTTATTATCTTATGTAATTATTATGTAAATATTGCGTACATCTCGCATTAATATATATATATATATATATATATATATATATACATATATACATTTGCTGGATTGTAAAAGGCTGGAAACAAATATCAATAATGCAAAAAGTAAGCAAAATGAACTGCTACAAGTAATTTCATATCAAACTATATCAGCCGAGCCAGAATAATAATTAAGACGAACAGCTTATAATTTAAACGATAATGGTAAATACTGCTCTATGAACTACACTTATAAAACTAAATGTGTGGAAATGGAGAGAAGAAAATGAATTCCAGTTGGCATTGTACTTAACTTCAGAATAACAGAGCAAGTAACCAATTTTACATAGATTTAACATCAGAATGTTTTGGAATATCAATCATAAACGCAGATTGAAATTCAGTAGTATAATTAAATAAATAGAATAATTAAACCATACTTCGACAGTAGTCAGGAAGGAAAAAAATATTTAAAATCGACATCATTACAATAAAAACTGCAGATCGATTTGGAAGTGAAAATTAAATATTAAAAGGTAGAGAACACAAACTGTTGGAAGCAGCTCAAATGCCCCCTCCCCCTTTTTACGATCCCTTCTAAGTTGTACAAAACTTGCTTGCTTGCAATGCTTCTACTACGGAAAAATGTAATGTTGAAAATATAGCAAGTGAAATTAGGCATTATCAATAAGACGGACTCTAACATGTTGAAAGAATGAATGAATCCTCAAAGATTTCCGAAACCAGCCAGAAGCAACAACCCACGTGGAGGAGATTGCAGAATATCCAAGGAGCAACAGCACTAAGTCTAAGTTCAAGAGAACAAAATAAATCACTTAAAATGTTCATGGTGACGACCATAACGGAGATAATGTGTGTGTTTGTGTGTGTGTGTGTGTGTGTGTGTGTGTGTGTGTGTATGTGTGTGTGTTTGTAATTTACGTCCTCCAACCTTAAGTCATATTGGACGATGAATGAAATGGGTGAAATGATGCACAAATAAGTCTCCGGGGTCCGCGGAGCTTAGAGTTACCTGACATTCATCTTTCAGGATAAGGGAAAACCCCGAAAAGCTTTATCCAGCTAACTCACCCTGACCCAGATTCAAACTCGGGACCTGAACGTGAGGCAGACACGTTACCATCCACGCTACCGAGGCGGGCACCATAACGGATACGCCAAAGACGAATTAGTCTTACGTTTATGCAAAGTATAAAACGAAAATTGTTATATTACATTAACTTGAACTTCTCTACACATTCTAAAATAAAATATTCTCGCAAAGTTTATTGTTCTCTCTACTTTATGTTAATGGATATAAACATTCACAGAAGCTGCATTGTTAGATACTTTGGGTGTGAGATTTTGTTTATCTCTTATGGTTTACCAGTGATGCAAAAGTTTGGGTTAGCAGAAATTACTACCAAATTGGTATTTGGTGATTTGGTGATTACTACCAGAAAGTTTCCATCACTTTCCTTAATTACATTTACTTCTCATCTTTCAGATGTGCTTTTTGGACTGTGGTGGATGACAATGACGAACAGATGTTGTGCTTTTGCATACCCAAAATACACTAAAGGGTCGCTAGATCGACGGGCCGCTTGCTCGCCCTCTTTGGTGGCTCCAGCAGTTAAATGCGTCAGCGTGCTTGGAAATCATAAGGACTTCAGCGCAACTCTGTGGCCTATCTGCCTGCGGTCTGTGGTTCCCTCACTTTATCTCTTCCTTCTGGGGCTGTTAGCCACAATAGGTTGTGCGTAGTGCCCTGGTTGACCCCACCGTTTGTCTTACATTCACCCTTTATCCTTTGGTGTCGAAAGACTACACTGTTCTGTAATGCAGTTTTTCTATCACTCGCAGTTAAACAGATTTGATGAAATATATGTACTTCAATATGTAGAAGGGACTTCATACCTGCATATATACTACACAATTCCCTGCGCAAATTCTGGGTATTTACGCTTTAGGCCATTGTTAGCAAGCCTATGTTTTCATCTTTCTGCGTAATTTAATTATGTTGAGAGTGAAAATATTCCTCTAGAAAACAAAAGTTATGGGAAAATTTCTGAAATTTCTATAAATAGATATTTCACACCTGAAAGACGAGAAGGAAACGGAGTGACAAGTAGATGGGAGAAAGGATCTCATGTTAGATAAAAAGCCACCCCACCATTTGCTTATCGAGCAGGAAAAACCACGGAAAACTCAAGGTCTGGCCGGAAAGTTTACGGAATTAAACCTTGTATTTCCCAAAAGCGAACCTCAGACGTTATCGCGGAGACATCTAGCTTGGTAGTTTATAAGAACTTATTACTATTGTAGTAAACAAATTTTTACTTGAAAATCCAAGATTTGTTGGAAAGTGTATTTCACACTAGCAATGTTCACTACTATCCTGCTTTCAATAACAGTGAGAATGGAAAGTACTGCCAATATAACTTGCCACGTCGTTTTATTAACTTTATATTTAAGCTTCATCATTAACCGCAATGGACCTATCGATGACCTTTTACTTTCAGAACTTAATACGATATCGTTAATTGTATTAACTGGTGTACAGTTGTCACTGGATTTCTGTGGGTGTGGTCCATTAGATCACATCCACGCACATTCCCGTTCTTATTCATACTTCTAGACTCTGGGGAGGATAACGATAATCTTGGCTAGAACCCAGGACCCTTAAACGTTACCATTGTTTTTCAGAAATAGGAGGATATGTTATACCGATTGATGCACTTTGTTCTCCTGTCAAGCGATAAAACTAATAACGTATTTCCAACCACATACTCGTAGCAAACACGGCGTAGCTACTCAGTATTGACAACTACAAAAGCTGAAGTAGCACCATATAGGTATGCTCCAAAGCAGCTAAAAGTAAGCGAGAAATAACACATCGTAATAATATTTTAAGAAAGAGCGTCAATTTCCCAGTCAATCTCATTTATGATTTTTATCAAAACTACTTACATGTTTAGAAAAATTACAAGAACATAAATGAAACTAAAATAAAATCTGACATGAGAGAAACCTGATAAATCCTAGTGATTTACCGGTAAAAATGCGAGTCAGAGAATTTAATCTCAAGCTAGCATGTTGCTTGGTAGCTAGCAATTGTAAATTTCCAAAATTACGTTAACATAGTGAAAGTGATTTTACAAAATTTCAAACAGATTGAATGTAACATGAGTGTCAGGGTGCATGTTCTTCGTTCCCATCTAAATTATTTTCTTCATAATTTATGAGATTTTAGTGAGGAACAGGATGAAATATTTCAACAGCATATAAAGGTATGAAGGTACCAAGGGAAGTGTAGTGTTATATGATGGCGGAGTTGGGTGTTAAAAGGAGACTGCACTGAACAACATGTAAGAGGGTCAAAAAGGAGAAAATCTGAACTGCAATATTGAAGTAAGGTTATGAATGTACTTATAATTATTATTAATTAATGATTAATTAGTGAGGAATAAATTAAACCTATAACCTAGTTTTTCATACAAAATTATTTGTGGAAGTAATCTTTATTATATTTCAAAAAGTTTAATTTCATTTCTGTTACTTATGAAAGGTCAAGAAAAGCACAAACGGGGTG
Organism: Mantis religiosa; assembly: GCA_030765055.1. Classification (NCBI taxonomy): domain Eukaryota; kingdom Metazoa; phylum Arthropoda; class Insecta; order Mantodea; family Mantidae; genus Mantis; species Mantis religiosa. The sequence continues at coordinate 192,699,224 of CM060948.1, read as the reverse complement.
GAGTGGATGTGTTCCGTTGCAAATAAGATTATCCATAAAGCAAACATTTCCGTTTCTGAATTGTGATATGAATAATCTTAGTTGCAACGGAACACATCCACTCCACCCCGTTTGTGCTCTTCTTGACCCTTCTGCCAGGTTATATTTCAAAGGAACTATCCATTTTTCCTTGCACGTCCACCTGAGGTAGACTGAACAAAATGCTAATGCATGCCATTTTCGGCCTCCCCGTTTTTGGCTAAGCCACCCTCTTGGTTCTAACGTCACAAAATGCTGTAAGAAAAAACGTATATCCAACAAATACTTTTCCGTATTTTTCTTCTCCATTCTCTACGATTTTCAATGTAACTTGGATACGATAAAGTGTGAAGTGGGGAAGGATAGGCTTTTATCACAACGTGCATTCTACATTTTATAATGTTCTCAAGACTGCCGAAAGCTTTTTAACTATAATAATAGGAAATTTTATAAATTATAAGTGTCATATCTTCTTGTCTTCTTTTGTGGTAATGCTTAACAATATCTTTGCCCAACAATTTCTACTTAGCGTAAAATCTCTTCATGTTGTCATATAAAGTTAACTTCTATCAACTTCTAACTTTTCGTCAGCTATGTAGAACTTAGTAATTTCCATACACAGCATTAGCTTGTTACCTACGCTGCTCACAGTACAGATTCTGTTCCCGTCACTACCATGATTGCTGTTAGGTAAAGTATGCTTTCAACCTTTAGAGCTCCTTGGTAACCAATTAAGGAGCTACCATTAAAAGTATTATTATGCTGCTCAAAAGGTTACCCTGGTTTTATTTTTGTTAATACAAACATTTCGGATAACGCACTGATTATTCTCGGACGAGTGACAGGGGTTCTGGCGCGCTTCTCGGACGTGTGTTAAACACCAGTGAACGTATCACAATAGAATGCGCAGGAATCACAAATGACAGACAAATGTTATGTCCACGTGGAGTACTCAGTGCGTTATCTGAGGGGTTTCTATTTAAAGGGCCAGGGAAAACTTTGGAGCAGCACGAAAATACTTAGCTGTTCTGGTGTGGAAAGCTGCAGCAAAGCAACCGGGGTAAGCAGCATGTTCAACTCATGTTAACAATACGGGGCCAGAGAATCCAGTACTCTTTGGTTCATTATGGGCATTTCATCAATAGTAGTAGTAGCATCAGCAGCATTTTATTATTATTATTATTATTATTATTATTATTATTATTATTATTATTATTATTATTATTATTATTATTATTATTATTATTATTATTATTATTATTATTATTATTATTATTATTATTATTATTATTATTATTATTATTATTATTATTATTATTATTATTATTATTATTATTATTATTATTATTATTATTATTATTATTATTATTATTATTATTATTATTATTATTATTATTATTATTATTATTATTATTATTATTATTATTATTATTATTATTATTATTATTATTATTATTATTATTATTATTATTATTATTATTATTATTATTATTATTATTATTATTATTATTATTATTATTATTATTATTATTATTATTATTATTATTATTATTATTATTATTATTATTATTATTATTATTATTATTATTATTATTATTATTATTATTATTATTATTATTATTATTATTATTATTATTATTATTATTATTATTATTATTATTATTATTATTATTATTATTATTATTATTATTATTATTATTATTATTATTATTATTATTATTATTATTATTATTATTATTATTATTATTATTATTATTATTATTATTATTATTATTATTATTATTATTATTATTATTATTATTATTATTATTATTATTATTATTATTATTATTATTATTATTATTATTATTATTATTATTATTATTATTATTATTATTATTATTATTATTATTATTATTATTATTATTATTATTATTATTATTATTATTATTTATTAATTATTATTGATCCCGTGTGAACTCAATCAGAAATTTATTGTAGTTTTTCCACAGAAGAGCTTGCATGCGAAAGGCAATGTTTTGTTAGTTAGGTTCGCTTGTGAACAAATACATGTTTGTAGTAGGAAAAATAAAATCGATGCAGCGAGGGAGCCCCGTGTCACTCACATTGTAGCGGGTACAAAAGCGCCGTGGCAGGTTGCCTGCACTGTCCGGAGCATTCACAGCTCTTCTGCCTCTGACATAGTCCATTCTGGCGAAGCCACGATCGCATCATTAACGGTGTGTGAATGCATATGGCGGGGTTTTTGTTGGAGATCATCAATACATCACCTTCTTTATTCAACAGGCCTTTTATCTCTGGAACATTTATTTGTAAACTACACATACTACCATCATTGCAAAGATATTTATCAGTGCAATTTTTTAAGTGTTTAAGCCATATAAAGCGTACCAATTATTCAAATACTTTGGTGTGGAAGGGTCACAAAGCTTTATCGCACCATCAGGTATGTGTCTGAACACTATACAAATAATTGGCAGAGGTATTTGCACACAAATGGTTTCTAGTTAGGCAATCACTACTTCGTTGCTCTCAAGCTGCAGAAATAAAAGTCAACTGTTTACGAGTCAATTGTTATTAATAACAACAGCATGCGATAAAAAAAAGCATGTGCCACATTTTCGAAATGCTGCATAGGTCGCATTAAGTAGACTTTATTCCGGAAAATGTAAAATATACAAAGGTAACCTTATGGTGCAACAACCTTTTTCGGGTGAAAACCAACTGCCTAGCCGCTGCCTTCCCCAACGCTGAGCACTACTAGTAAGTGTTTTGAATGCGATGCAGTACTGGATGGCGGGACGTGCTCAACGCCGCGGTTCGTCTCGGCCGGTATTTTAATTATGTACGTAAAAAGTAGTATTTTGGAAAATGTTGATGCTATGAAAAAGTAAGCTGGGAATTTATAATGTTAACGAGCTCTATATATTTTCAGTTATCCAAAAGAAAACCAGTAAAAGGAAGGTTTTACAGGCTTTTAAATAAAATTCAGTGATTGGTTCAAGTTAGGTATACCTCCGTGATACGAGGGTTAGGCGTCGGACTACAACATTACCTCCAAATTATCTACATCTCAATCATCTATGGAAGGCCGTGCCGTGCCGAGTGCTTAAGACAACTCCACTCTGACCAAAGCGACCCGGGTTCGATTCCAGGTGACCCCATGTGAGATTTGTGATGCAATAAACGGCGTAGGGGCAGGCTTCCTGCGGGTGATCCGGTTTCCCCCGCCATCTCATTCCACCGGTGCTCCATCTTCATTTCATGATCCATCGGTGTCACCGCTCCTGTGCCGCATGTAGTAAAGGCGGGCGTTAAATGCTAAAATGGGAGTCATTTACGGCCTCAAGAAAGTGTAAGAGAAAGCTTAGTAGAGCGATGCAAGTCAGGGATTTGTCGCCTAGAGCGCTTCAGCAGTCGAGATCTCATAAGAGAACAAATGGTGGTTAACGCTCATTCTTGTTACATACGCCATCAGTAGTGGCAGCTCTGGTGGCACGTAGAATAAATAACTGGTTCTCTAATTTTTCAGGTTTTGCGCTTGGCTATCATGTAAAAAGCCCTCACAAGGACGACAAAAAGTGTGAGTCCACAATAGGCTTATAGGATCGAACAAAAAAGGTTAGTTATCGGCTGAACTTGATTTCGAGTTTTGTTATGGGTTAGTAGCTTCATAAAGGTTTTCCTATGACTTTCCTTATATTGAAGAAAAATTTTAGTCTTAATTCCTCTTTCCAATGGCCATTCATATGCTGGGGCTGGAAAGAGGAATTAGTGCTATGACTGGGACTAGAAACGCAGATCTTCAGCCTTCCTAGGCTACCGTGATATAGGAATTCTTAAGTTTGTTTCAAGATATCTGCACTCAAATCTGAGTCTACAAAGCAATAAAGAACAAATATCACTGAAAGGCAGGTAAAACCGGTCTGCAAACTACAAAACAATGTAAGAGGTTGGGAGGTATTAGTTATCCAAGATCTCCCTGCCTATAATGCAGTCTCAATTCAATCTTATCTCCTGTCCTTGCTTTAATGTTCAGAAATTCTTACGCCTATGCCTCGCAATGGCACACCCAGACGTATATTAAACCTCTTTCGTATCATTTACATCTCAATTGTTATGAAATACCGTACCACTCTGCCGTGTACTTACACGACTTCCTTCAGGATTACAAATTACCCAATCCTCATATAAAACGATTCATATTTTAAGGATACCTCATTCCCGATACATTTTTACCTAGAAACTAGTTAAAGCTCATCAATATCACCTTTGTTCTGTATTCCTACATTGAATGGAAGAAAAACTTAGAACTTTATTGCGGACAATTTAAGCTATATCTTTTATTGCTGCTCTAAAGACCTCAAAAATAAGATTTTAATCAAACTATTCAAACAGTTTTTGAGAAAGTAAAGAGAAACAAAATGTTCATATGCAAAAAGAGTGGGATTTCTTTGTATACTTCCATTCTTAAAATAAAAAGTTTATTCTAAAATTAAGTACACACACACACACACACACACACACACACACACACACACACACACACACACACACACACACACACACACACACACACACACACACACACACACACACCACATACACACGTAGTTCTTTTCTAAACCTCGTAGGGCGCTTAATGTCAAAATCTGTAACATTCTGATAAATATCTGTATCGAAATGTTAGTTTGAATGAAATACTTCTTCCACATATCTTGGAAAAGGGGTGAACAAGATTAAAATATGAATCAACCTAGGTGTAGAACGGAATATAATTGTAAGAAATCTGAAAACATTTATCCAAAACCAAGATTTTCCGAAATGTCTTATTTTAGCTAAAGAAAAAAGAATTTGATAATAAATATTATCTGTTATCAGAAATATGCACCTAAAGTTTCCTCAGCTGAATCTCTCAATATTTTCTTCGTAAAAACTGTAGCATTTTCTCACTTTCTTCTCGGGCAGCCAGCCAGGTGAAAAGATGATTAGATATCAACGTTTCGGGAGTGTACATCTCTCCCATCATCAGAATATTTATAAAATGTTATAACCACAAATGCAATACTGGATATAACACAACTATAAACAAAGACAAAACACTATCAAAATTCGCATTACTGAACAAAAGACTGTTATTGTGATTTTGATAGCGTTTTGTCTTTGTTTATTGTTGTGTTATATCCAATATTTCATTTGTGGTTATAACATTTTATAAATATCCTGATGATTGGAGAGATGCACACTCCCGAAACGTTGATATCTAATCATCTTTTCACCTGGCTGGCTGCCCGAGAAGAAAGTGAGCGTATTCGTCGCCAGGAAAGCTACAGGTATTATTTTTATATAGCATTTTCCCTTTACACAACTCCCAGCTAGGAAACAAGAAACAGCTCTGGAATTGAATCTAGATAAATGGAACAGAGAATTGGTGCAGATTTACACTGAAGATCTTTGAAGATCGCCGTGTTTCTGTTCGCCCAGAGAAAGAACAATAGGACGAATGTGAACGCGTTCTGTTCTTGGTAGGCATTGTTTTCCGAATCACTTCTCCTAACCAATTCCACACGAAGATAAACAAAGCCAAGAGCAAACAATCGAATCACTCCTTTATTTTTCACATACGATCGAGGGATTCGTCGCAGGAACGGTCTATATTCATTGATGTGTCTGATGGTCGTCCCTTTTGTTTTGCGGCTTAACTTCTTTGAGTCTTCTTTATTTACGCAGATCGTTCTGAATTTTAGGCTTCTTTATCAATACATACTGAAACAGAATTCTTCGATCTGTGTTTCACTTTATTTTCATTTATTTTCCTCAGGGAAGAATATTTCAGAGTAGAGAAAACCTACAGAACTTTTCCAAACAACATCTATTGCTTCCTTTCCTAATAATGAACAGTCTGTCTGAATTTTTTCTTTTTGTGGATATCAAATTGATTGCTATAAGGCTATCGGATTGCGTATCTAATACTCAAACCAGAATTTCATCAATAAAACAAAAGAAGCGCAAATTATATGTATAACTTGCACTTCTTTTATTTATATATGATTGATTGCTAATCAGCGCTACAGGCCGTGTAGGCCCCTGACATCCTTAATCACCCTCTTCCATTCTACTCGGTCCTCTGCTTTTCTTCTCCGGCCTTTTAACCCGCAACTTTCTCAAGTCATCTTCCACATCATCTACCCATATTTTCCTGGGTCTTCCTCTTCTCCTTCTTCCATCAAGTTTTCCTATGAATATCTTCTTAACTACACTAGTTTCCGGCATTTTCTGCACATGGCCAATCCACCTTATTCTTCCTTGTTTAATTTTCACTTCTACATCTGGTTGGCCAAATAAGCACTGTTTAGTCCGCATTCTCCGTCCATCCAAGTCTCTTATCGCTCCAAATATATTTTTCAAAATCTTCCTTCCCCACCATAATAACCACTGTTCATTTCCGGTTGTCAACACCCAATTTTCGGAACCATACATTACTATTGGTCTCAGTATAATTCGATATATTGTACTTTTATTATTCCTACTGACGTTTCTTGATTTAAACATATTCGTAAGGGGTAAAACCATCTGTTACCACTTGCTATCCTTTCCTGAATTTCCACTGATGTTTTATTATCTACTGTTATTATTGATTCCAGGTATTTAAATGTTTCAAATCTTTTACATTTCATCTCATGTAAATTAACTGTAAGTTCTCTTCTTTCAAAACCATCGTCTTCCATCTTCATATATTTGGTTTTACTTTCCGCAAGAGCTCTCATATTCCTTGCGACAACTGCCACATCGTCAGCATGTACAAGTTGTACTGATCTGGAAAGTATTTATGGTTCCTCCAGGTTTTATGTATGTATGTATGTATGTATGTATGTATGTATGTATGTATGTATGTATGTATGTATGTATGTATGTATGTATGTATGTATGTATGTATGTATGTATGTATGTATGTATGTATGTATGTATGTATGTATGTATGTATGTATGTATGTATGTATGTATGTATGTATGTATGTATGTATGTATGTATGTATGTATGTAGGTATGTATGTATGTATGGTATGTATGTATGTATGTATGTATGGTATGTATGTATGTATGTATGTATGTATGTATGTATGTATGTATGTATGTATGTATGTATGTATGTATGTATGTATGTATGTATGTATGTATGTATGTATGTATGTATGTATGTATGTATGTATGTATGTATGTATGTATGTATGTATGTATGTATGTATGTATGTATGTATGTATGTATGTATGTATGTATGTATGTATGTATGTATGTATGTATGTATGTATGTATGTATGTATGTATGTATGTATGTATGTATGTATGTATGTATGTATGTATGTATGTATGTATGTATGTATGTATGTATGTATGTATGTATGTATGTATGTATGTATGTATGTATGTATTTTTTTTAATTTATTGAACTTTAACAGCATGCCCCGTTACGGAGTAACATTACATGCATTTAATTACATAGATACATTATAAATAGTAATCACATTTTGATATTATTTTACAATAATTTTTTAAATATTAGAATGTAAATGTTCAATTCACGTATTGTTTTAAAAAAAATGTTTACAAGTCAATTGAATTAACATATATACAAAAAGCTTTCAAATGTTTATTTATAAGGTTTTGGTTTGACACTGGCCAATTTCCTCCATTCTTGTGTACTTCTTCAATCAACTTGTCCCTTTGATGCCTTGTGTCTCTACATTCATAAATGAGGTGGTTTGCGGTCTGCTGTGGGCTATTGCACGTGCATTGGGGATCATCTATGATATGAAATCTATACAAGTAAGCTTTAGTTTTTCCATGTCCTGATACCATTGCAGTGAATGTCGCTGTTAATGGTAGTTTTGTCTTAAGACGATCCTTTATCAAAGGGAAGAATGATTTGGTAAGGGCTCCTTTACTTGTACTGCTCCATCTCTGTTGCCACTGTAGATGTCCTGCCATCTCTATTTCAGTTTTAAAAGTAGATTTTGGTAGCTTGTTGTAAATAGTCTTTATTTCGATGTCTTCAGCAGCTGATTTTGCTAATATGTCTGCTAGCACGTTACCAGTAACATCTGCATGTGCTTTCACCCAACTAAAGTGTATTGTCCACTGATTTCTTTCTAAAGTTCCTAGTCTATTAAGTGTCTCCTCAGGAATATAATTGTGTTTATTGTTGCTTTGTAAGGTGGATAGTGCCACTTGACTATCTGTAAATATGGCTACAGTCTTCTCTTTGTTCAGCGTATTTGCCATGTTTTGTAGCTCTTCAAGTGCTTTCAAAATAGCCAGTTGTTCGGCCTGATTGTTTGAACACCTTCCATCCAGCCTGAATTGCAGTTGTCGAATTACAATATTGTGCTTGTACAGAACTACAGCAGCCCCGACTTTTTCATCTGATTTACTCCCATCCGTAAAAATTTGAAAGACGTATGCCCCATCATCCTCAACTGCTTTTATATGAGGTCGTTCTGCTGGATGGTTCCAGACGCTTGGTGGTAGGGGTGCATCATAGTCACGTTCACTGTGTATATCATTATACAGTTTTATTTTGCCTTGTATTGTTATACCAATTGGCTGGATGCCGGCAATAACACAAGATGCATCATAAGAAATTGTCCTATATGCCTTCGTCATTTTTATATTGAACAATCTCTGAATCCTCTGGAATTTTTTAATGTTCTTCTGCTTTTCTAGGGCAAATGCCCACACAGGAGCACCATAAGTTAAAATAGGTTCTATTGCGCCTTTATAAATAGTTTCTAGCGCCTTATTTCCCAGTCCCCAAGTGAGTTTTGCGCACTTGGAAAGATTATGCAGAAGTCGTAGCGCTTTGTCATGTACTTGATCTATGTGGTGATCAAAGCTAAACTTCCTATCAATGTAAATACCAAGATATTTAATAACATCCACTTGTTCCAGAGTTTTATTGTTCAGATATATGCTGATTGCTTCATTATGATTAGTTTTCTTCTTTGATATTACCAAAACTTTTGATTTTGAGTCGTTAAACTGGATTTTATTTTCTTTAGCCCATAACTCAATTTTCTTTATGTCCTGATTTGAAAAATTTTCAGCATCTAATATACTTTTTCCTTTTGTCATGACAAGTAAATCATCAGCAAATGCTATTACCTCTGTCCGCGTTGTAAATTCCAATTTAACAAAGAGTTATATAGTATATTCCAAAGTCCAGGCCCACAACAAGATCCTTTCGGACAGCCTCGCTGGACCCGTACTTCAGTCCTGAATTCTTTCGTAGAGAGAGTTGCTTTCCTATTTTTAAAATAATCCTTTGTAAGTTGGTACAAATTTCTTGGGCACTGCATCTCTCTTAAGTTATTTAAGACACTAGGCCACCAACATGCATCAAAAGCTCCTTTCACGTCCAAACTCACCAAAACAACATAACCAAAAGATTTTAGCTGATCTTCAATGAATACCTTCAGCGCCATTGCTGCATCTGTCGTGCTTTTCTGAACTTTAAATCCAAATTGTCTTGTACTGTAAAGGTTTCTCGTGTTAATATGATATTCAAACCTATTTATCATTAACTTTTCTAAAACTTTACCGCATATGTTCAACAAGCTGATTGGTCGATATTTTGTTATCGTTACACTATCTTCTTTGCCTGGCTTTACTATAGGAACTATAGATGAACGCTTCCATCTTTCTGGAAAAATTCCTTCCATAAGACATTGATTATATATTGCTGTAAAGAAATATGGGAACATTTTAAAAGCATTTAACAGAATATCACTAGATATTCCATCTTCTCCCGGTGACTTTTTTGGATTGAAATTTTTTAATACAACCCAAATTTCATTAGGTGTAAATTCCTTGTCATCTGGGGTACTAATTACTTCCTCTGCAAGCCTCCTTAGGTCTTTTTGTCGTTCAGTATCATCTTGTACCCTATCCTCCGGAATGAAGTTCTCCAGCATATACTTTAATGTGCTTGGTATATCTTCAGTGTAGGTTCCATCTTCTCTTTGCAATGTAGTAAGTGAATTCTGATATTTTATTTTACTGGCTGCGATCTTATAGACTACAGTCCAAGGATTAGTCCCATCAGTTACATTACAAAATTCCCACCAGGATTTAAACTTTTCGTCATTTATTTTCCTTTGGTATTGCCGATTACCTTCCAAGTACTGATTCCTTCTTTCTTCTCTTAACTGCTCATTATTAATAGTTCGTTGATATCGTCGTCTTAATGCATTTACCTTTTTCCTCAATATGGTTAGTTCAATGGTCCACCAGGGAGCTGATTTGCCTCTAATTGCCTGCTTCTTACCCCTGCTTACTCTAAACACTTCCCTGCATGCAGCTTCCATACTATTGTAGAACATTTCAATTGTATATTCAACGTTATTTTCTTTTACTTTATGGGCGAGCTGTTCATCCACACTCTGTCCATTGCCCAGATATTTAAAATTTTTGGTCAGCTTTCGTGGCAACGTTTCCTCAAATGTCTTATAATTTTCTGGTCTAGTTATATATTTAATTCCCTTTAATGTACGAGTTTGGGTTTTGATTGCATTTCCTATTATGAACGATATTATCTTATGATCATAGCAGCTTTCTTGCTCTCCAACGGTCCATTCCCTTACATCTCTAAGGAGTTTGTCATTAACGATAGTCAAATCGACCCAACTCCTTCCAGTTTGGGATTCAAAAGTTGGCAAGCCGTTGTTTTCATTCATGATATGTAAATTTGTTGCAGTAATGAATTCTTCAAATATTCTACCACGCTGATTAGTTATTATATCATGCCAAAGTTTGTTTCTGGCGTTACTATCTGCTAGTATTATCAGACCCTTTCCTTTAATGTGCTGGAGAATATTTTCTATCTTGTTAATGTCATCTTCTATATTCAAGTGCCCATCAAAGTACATACAAGCTGCAAAAAATGTTTTCTTATTATATACAACCTGTATAACGACACAATCACTGTCGGAAAGCTGACCAATGGTAGTTACGTCAATATTTTTGTTGTTTATAAATATTGCTGCTCGTTTACCCGTAGCACCAACTGTATATATTGTAACACGAGCGCTGGAACACCCTGTGAAAGCAGCTGGGAGCGGAAGGCAGGGGAGGTTCGTGTTAGCCGCACCTCCCCCTCGTTTGTCTTATAGTGGTGACAGGGAGGACTGGGGAAAGAAACATAATTGTGCGGTCTGTTTCTCCTTCACCTGTGTTCCAGAAATTACGGGATCGTTCATCATCTGGAAACGTCGAGAAGACGGCGAGATGCCTATAAAAAGGGCTGCAGCTAGTCAGTCAGTCAGTTGGTTGGTTAGTGTGTGAGTGAGGACAGTTCTTGGTGTAAGAAGGCAGTGTTAGTTAGTGTTTGACGGGCTAGTGAAGTAGCGCCGTGTACGTGCATCGGAGTTTACGTAATCGCGAGTACAAGGAAATTGTAACGGACGAACTGGTGAATTGTAATTGTGTGCAGCACGAAATTCTGTGTAATTGGCAAGTGTTAAACTGTAAGTCGGTGGAAATAAAGAACATTTTTGAGTGGTGAAATTGGACTTTTCATTTCACGAACCCACAAAGTCACAATATTCTAAAATGTAATGGTACACCTGCTGGTTTATTGTTAATCAAGTAGGGCTCCTGAATAAATACTATATCTATAGCTTTTTCATTCACAAGCTGTACCAAATTAGCAGTCACAATCCTTGAACGTTTCAAGTTAACCTGAAAACATGTTAATCTGTATCTATTCATTTTAATAGTCGGTATTGTCTTTTAGCCGCCTAAGTGTTGCTTGATAACAGGAGCAATTCGTATCCAGTGCAGAATGATTTTCTCACACTTTGTTGTCTCTGTTATATTTATTATAAGTTGCACAATTAATGCATTTATATGCAGCTCTGTTAGCAGTACATTCCTTTAGAGCATGCTTCTCAGCGCAATTTGGTCATGTTTGCTGTCCTTTACAGTTCTGCGCACGATGATTATATTTACAGCAATTGAAGCAACGCCCAGCCTTGACATAATCATCCCAGTTACACATATTCCATCCTATTTTTAATCTTTTGCCAAGTATTTCCCTCCGTACAGTTGAAGTGACTTCAACAAACAAATTCAAATTCTTTTTCCTATCATGAAAGGAAAATTTAGGCTGATTCTCTGTGCTGAAATTTTCCAGCTCTGTATTTTGTGCTGTTAAAACCTCCACAGCATTCTCCGTTGTTATCTCATCTGGTATATTAAAAATAATTATTCTTGGATTTCTTTTCTTCGAGACGCTAGCCTCAAGCTCCTCTCCACACTTATTATTAATATTGTTGCAAATAGTATCTACTTCAGCTATATTGTTCGATTGTATTAGAACTTGTCCGTTCCTCAATGCCTTTAAAGACTGAACACCAACCTTCATCTCTACAGGATTAACCTTAGTTTTCACCAGTGTCTTTATATATTCCACACTTTGATTATTCTTGCTCCGAACAAGCAGTTTAAAGCACTTAGAGTCCCCTGTACGAGGAGCGCCAGTCAACACCGAAGCATAATTCCTTTCCACCCCAAATTGCTCCACAACCCGTTCGGAAGATATCACCCCAGGTGACACTTGTGATGCTATTCTCGCTCTCTTGCCAACACTCAACTGTTCCTGATAATTCTTCACTGCCATTTGTAAACTTTCGGTTTCATTTTCCTTCTGATCCACGATATCTTTCATTTTTGTAAAATATTTCCGTAAACTACTTACCGACTTCACAATATCCTGCTTCAAATCTTGACGCAAGTTTTTACTAGCCTCCGTAACATTTAAGAGCATTCTAAAGGCACTCTCAATACCCTCACTAACTTCATCCACCATTTTGAAATCTCTTGTTTATTACTTCTTGTTAACTCAAACGAAACATTCCAATTAAGATATAACTTTGTATTTCTCATGTATGTATGTATGTATGTATGTATGTATGTATGTATGTATGTATGTATGTATGTATGTATGTATGTATGTATGTATGTATGTATGTATGTATGTATGTATGTATGTATGTATGTATGTATGTATGTATGTATGTATGTATGTATGTATGTATGTATGTATGTATGTATGTATGTATGTATGTATGTATGTATGTATGTATGTATGTATGTATGTATGTATGTATGTATGTATGTATGTATGTATGTATGTATGTATGTATGTATGTATGTATGTATGTATGTATGTATGTATGTATGTATGTATGTATGTATGTATGTATGTATGTATGTATGTATGTATGTATGTATGTATGTATGTATTATTTATTATTTATTATTTTATTGAACTTTAACAGCATGCCCCGTTACGGAGTAACATTACATGCATTTAATTACATAGATACATTATAAATAGTAATCACATTTTGATATTATTTTACAATAGTTTTTTAAATATTAGAACTTAAATGTTCAATTCACGTATTGTTTTAAAATAAAAATTGTTTACAAGTCAATTGAATTAACATATATACAAAAAGCTTTCAAATGTTTATTTATAAGGTTTTGGTTTGACACTGGCCAATTTCCTCCATTCTTGTGTACTTCTTCAATCAACTTGTCCCTCTGATGTTTTGTGTCTCTACATTCATAAATGAGGTGGTTTGCGGTCTGCTGTGGGCTATTGCAGGTGCATTGGGGATCATCTATGATATGAAATCTATACAAGTAAGCTTTAGTTTTTCCATGTCCTGATACCATTGCAGTGAATGTCGCTGTTAACGGTAGTTTTGTCTTAAGACGATCCTTTATCAAAGGGAAGAATGATTTGGTAAGGGCTCCTTTACTTGTACTGCTCCATCTCTGTTGCCACTGTAGATGTCCTGCCCTCTCTATTTCAGTTTTCAAAGAAGATTTTGGTACCTTGTTGTAAATAGTCTTTATTTCGATGTCTTCAGCAGCTGATTTTGCTAATATGTCTGCTAGCACGTTACCAGTAACTCCTGCATGTGCTTTCACCCAACTAAAGTGTATTGTCCACTGATTTCTTTCTAAAGTTCCTAGTCTATTAAGTGTCTCCTCAGGAATATAATTGTGTTTATTGTTGTTTTGTAAGGTGGATAGTGCCACCTGACTATCTGTAAATATGGCTACAGTCTTCTCTTTGTTCAGCGTATTTGCCATGTTTTGTAGCTCTTCAAGTGCTTTCAAAATAGCCAGTTGTTCGGCCTGATTGTTTGAACACCTTCCATCCAGCCTGAATTGCAGTTGTCGAATTACAGTATTGTGCTTGTACAGAACTACAGCAGCCCCGACTTTTTCATCTGATTTACTCCCATCCGTAAAAATTTGAAAGACGTATGCCCCATCATCCTCAACTGCTTTTATATTAGGTCGTTCTGCTGGATGGTTCCAGACGCTTGGTGGTAGGGGTGCATCATAGTCACGTTCACTGTGTATATCATTATACAGTTTTATTTTGCCTTGTATTGTTATACCAATTGGCTGGATGCCGGCAATAACACAAGATGCATCATAAGAAATTGTCCTATATGCCTTCGTCATTTTTATATTGAACAATCTCTGAATCCTCTCGAATTTTTTAATGTTCTTCTGCTTTTCTAGGGCAAATCCCCACACAGGAGCACCATAAGTTAAAATAGGTTCTATTGCGCCTTTATAAATAGTTTCTAGCGCCTAATTTCCCAGTCCCCAAGTGAGTTTTGCGCACTTGGAAAGATTATGCAGAAGTCGTAGTGCTTTGTCATGTACTTGATCTATGTGGTGATCAAAGCTAAACTTCCTATCAATGTATATACCAAGATATTTAATAACATCCACTTGTTCCAGAGTTTTATTGTTCAGATATATGCTGATTGCTTCATTATGATTAGTTTTCTTCTTTGATATTACCAAAACTTTTGATTTTGAGTCGTTAAACTGGATTTTATTTTCTTTAGCCCATAACTCAATTTTCTTTATGTCCTGATTTGAAAAATTTTCAGCATCTAATATACTTTTTCCTTTTGTCATGACAAGTAAATCATCAGCAAATGCTATTACCTCTGTCCGCGTTGTAAATTCCAATTTTAGCAAAGAGTTATATAGTATATTCCAAAGTCCAGGCCCACAACAAGATCCTTGCGGACAGCCTCGCTGGACCTGTACTTCAGTCCTGAATTCATTCGTAGAGAGAGTTGCTTTCCTATTTTTAAAATAATCCTTTGTAAGTTGGTACAAATTTCTTGGGCACTTCATCTCTCTTAAGTTATTTAAGACACTAGGCCACCAACATGCATCAAAAGCTCCTTTCACGTCCAAACTCACCAAAACAACATAACCAAAAGATTTTAGCTCATCTTCAATGAATACCTTCAGCGCCATTGCTGCATCTGTCGTGCTTTTCTGAGCTTTAAATCCAAATTGTCTTGTACTGTAAAGGTTTCTCGTGTTAATATGATATTCAATCCTATTTATCATTAACTTTTCTAAAACTTTACCGCATATGTTCAACAAGCTGATTGGTCGATATTTTGTTATCGTTACACTATCTTCTTTGCCTGGCTTTACTATAGGAACTATAGATGAACGCTTCCATCTTTCTGGAAAAATTCCTTCCTTAAGACATTGATTATATATTGCTGTAAAGAAATATGGGAACATTTTAAAAGCATTTAACAGAATATCACTAGATATTCCATCTTCTCCCGGTGACTTTTTTGGATTGAAATTTTTTAATACAACCCAAATTTCATTAGGTGTAAATTCCTTGTCATCTGGGGTACTAATTACTTCCTCTGCAAGCCTCCTTAGGTCTTTTTGTCGTTCAGTATCATCTTGTACCCTATCCTCCGGAATGAAGTTCTCCAACATATACTTTAATGTGCTTGGTATATCTTCAGTGTAGGTTCCATCTTCTCTTTGCAATGTAGTAAGTGAATTCTGATATCTTATTTTATTGGCTGCGATCTTATAGACTACAGTCCAAGGATTAGTCCCATCAGTTACATTACAAAATTCCCTCCAGGATTTAAACTTTTCGTCATTTATTTTCCTTTGGTATTGCCGATTACCTTCCAAGTACTGGTTCCTTCTTTCTTCTCTTAACTGCTCATTATTAATAGTTCGTTGATATCGTCGTCTTAATGCATTTACCTTTTTCCTCAATATGGTTAGTTCAATGGTCCACCAGGGAACTGATTTGCCTTTAATTGCCTGCTTCTTACCCCTGCTTACTCTAAACGCTTCCCTGCATGCAGCTTCCATACTATTGTAGAACATTTCAATTGTATATTCAACATTATTTTCTTTTACTTTATGGGCGAGCTGTTCATCCACACTCTGTCCATTGCCCAGACAATTAAAATTTTTGGTCAGCTTTCGTGGCAACGTTTCCTCAAATGTCTTATAATTTTCTGGTCTAGTTATATATTTAATTCCCTTTAATGTACGAGTTTGGGTTTTGATTGCATTTCCTATTGTGAACGATATTATCTTATGATCAGAGCAGCTTTCTTGCTCTCCAACGGTATGTATGTATGTATGTATGTATGTATGTATGTATGTATGTATGTATGTATGTATGTATGTATGTATGTATGTATGTATGTATGTATGTATGTATGTATGCATGCATGCATGTATGTACGTGTGTATGTATGTATGTATGTATGTATGTATGTATGTATGTATGTATGTACGTATGTACGTATGTACGTATGTATGTATGTATGTATGTATGTATGTATGTATGTATGTATGTATGTATGTATGTGTGTATGTATGTATGTATGTATGTACGTATGTACGTATGTATGTATGTATGTATGTATGTACGAATGTACGTATGTATGTATGTATGTATGTATGTATGTATGTATGTATGTATGTATGTATGTATGTATGTATGTATGTATGTATGTATGTATGTATGTAGGTATGTACGTATGTACGTATGTATGTATGTATGTATGTATGTGTGTATGTCTGTATGTATGTATGTATGTATGTATGTATGTATGTATGTATGTATGTATGTATGTATGTATGTATGTATGTATGTATGTATGTATGTATGTATGTATGTATGTATGTATGTATGTATGTATGTATGTATGTATGTATGTATGTATGTATGTATGTATGTATGTATGTATGTATGTATGTATGTATGTATGTATGTATGTATGTATGTATGTATGTATGTATGTATGTATGTATGTATGTATGTATGTATGTATGTATGTATGTATGTATGTATGTATGTGTGTATGTATGTATGTATGTATGTTATTATGTATAGTTCAAGAATATAATTACGTAAACAGTACCATATGTTTGGCACCACACTATCTGAATCTTTCCCTTTGAACACTAACTACTCATTCGCGTGTTACTTTCTTATAAAAGCAATAACGGTTTAATAGCTTTCCTTTCCCCTAAAGGAAATACACAGACATTTATCTTCAATTTGAGTTACTTAAATATTTATACAGCCAAGTACTTTATTTCAAAGTAGTTACTTTTAGCAGTCTGAAATTCACTGAAAACCTCGTATGCGGTTAATAAATGCTTATTACAATATTAAAATAAATATTTAGAAAAAATTCATAATAACAAATCACGCCACCAAGTTTCTGTTCTTACTATTTATCATTTTCTTCGCAGCTTCATTTTTTTCGGTACACGCTGAAACAGTTGTCAGGAAATCTTCAGTATATGCGGCAGCTACTACAGATTTGAAACAAGTTTGAAAACCTATATATAATGAAAAAGGATACAACCGATGTGAAAGGAAAACCTCAGATTTACTTACGTTTTCATGCGAGAGAGGAAGGGAGATAGAAAAGATAAAGTTAAAGGAAGGTACATACCAAGGAGTGGGACCGAAACAGAGGCATACATGACATGTGTAGTGTTTAACGCCCGCTTTTACTACATACGGCACCGCAGGCGGTGACACTGGTGATACATGAAATGAAGATGGAGCACCGGTGGATTGAGATGGCGGGGGAAACCGGAGGTTCCGGAGAAAACCCGCCCCAGCGCCTGTTGTCCACCACAAATCTCACTTTTCGGTCACCTGGGATCGAACCCGGGCCGCCTTGGTGAGAGCCAAGCGGTCTAACCACTGAGCCACGGCGCGGTCGGAACAGAGGCCGAGCAACCACGAGGCAATGAGGCTGTTTCTGCCTCCAGAGGGACACTTGGAAGGGCGAGAAGGAGGCAGAGACTCCCCACGTCCTCGCTCTCCCCCCCCCCCCCCAAAAAAAAGACCAGATTGGAAGGCGACAAGCCTAAGTGTGGACGGGGTCACTCATGATTCTAGCTGGAACGTATTCGACACTATTTGAACTGCTTAAGAACTCCGAGCCACCTGAAGGCACTTTAAGGGATGTTGACTGAATGCTCTAACTTGTGCTTTTAATTTCAAATCTATTTGCTTGAAAATTTACATCTGGAAAAATGTTAAGAATTTCAGATTTTACATCATTATTTTGTCATTTTCTTGTATTTTACTTCTTTATTTAGTAATTTCCTTACATTTATATTAAGTATATAACATTTTTATACTACTGATTTTTTCACAAGAATTACTTTTTGAAGAAAGAAAACTTATTCGCCTTCTGGGAAATAATCATTCTTCTTTAACATTTAGTTTACAAATGGTTGTTTGTGGGTGAAGGTGTAACTATTGATAGGGAACTATGTATAATTACTGTTATTACTTCAAGTGCCAAGCTATGAATGAGACAGAACACTTTTCCAATTTTCACGTTAAAATGTGCATTAAGTTAGATTGCTTTTGTCCTTATCCCTATGTGCCGTCTTAGGCTATGAAGTCCTCTTCACTTGCTATAAGTATTGCCTTATCTGAGAACTGCGAAAGTTAATGCTACACCTTTGAGGGATCTGCTTTAAAGCATCGTCTTAATATCATGTTCACATTCCTCAAAGAGGTAGATGGAGCTTTCCGATAACTAATTATGACAAATTAGACAAATTTCAGCTTTAATACGTCTTTTGTTGCAATTATTGTGCCAGCTTTCAAACACTTTAGATTAAACAAATCCGGATAGTAGGTATTACTTTAAACGTAATAGTTTACTGTAAATTTAATCATACTCGAAAAATTCACTTTCTACGTTAGCATCCGCATAGCGCACGGAGCGGAATGGCTCAGGCGGTTTCGTCTGTGGTCCGCATTCGGAAGGCTTGGGTTCGACTCCCGTTGCCGACCTACCTGACCTATGGGTTTTTCAGGGGTTTTCACGGGTCGTTAGCCGATAGGTTAATTACATTCCCCGAATTTCCTGTCCCTCCACTTCATCTCATCATTTCATATCATCTCTCATGTGGTGGTCTCTTTCAGGGTAGAAGTGTCCGGTCTCCGAGCCGGCTTCGTGGTGACTGCTCGGGACCACGGTAGGTGTGATGACGATTATTCTGGACCGTCAGGGAATTTCTATATAGTATAGTGTGGAGACCCTGCCCTCTGTACTGTGGTGACTCTTTGGGATTGACCGCCATCTGTCTCGCACTTCTCAACTCATCCTTCTTCCCAGGGATGCCCCACTTGGGGTATAGGTACAAAAGACCAGTCTGGTAGCGGTGCCGAATCCCCTCCGAACAATCCAATCCAATCTAATCCGCATGGCGCTGTTGTCAAAGAACAGTAATGAAAATCAGTATATATGTACACACTACTCTCGCATTCATGCATGGTAATTCATGCAATTGTGTGGTGAACATTAATACAACATTAATTAAACAAAGCGAGATATCTTTGTGATAACGCGTGAAGCTCACTTTCCGGAGCTATGGGTATGAATGTCATCGACCTCCGAATTTGACACTGTTTTTTATGGTTTTCGCTGGTCTATATGCATATTATAGGCTGATTCTCATCGACATGATTTCGTTTCCACAGTTTCCATTTCGTTCCGTTTCTTTCTCACCTTTCACGTGTGTTTCTAGGTTTCGTGGCGTAGGTATAGCGAATTCCAATAGTTGGTTTGGATGCTTGCTCAAAGAAAAGAGTACACCCAGTGGAAATTCGAGGGTAGCTTGGTCAATGGGTCATTGATTGCCCTCTTAAGGCAGCTCATGCACTGAGACAGTCTTCAAGTCTAATTTTATGGGCTTTTGCACATCCCTGCAGCTGACTGCCACCTATAGCTTTCTGCGGTTCCTTCATTCACTGCTAATTCTGTTCGGTGTTAGCCAAAGTAGTTTTAATTAGATGGTACTCTGCGAGATATTATTCTCTATTGTGATACAATACAATGTGTGGCGCACAGTTCCACGTTCACGCTACAGATTGAAGTAAATAGTGTTTAGCTCAGGGTAAAGCAATGAGGTTTATCTCAGGGTATGCGTGGATATGTATGAGAAGGGTGGTTTTAATGACACTGGAATGCCCGTTTCAAACTGGTTTAATGACTGCTTTTTTATCATTACATTAAACTCGAAGTTGCAGACCAAGGGTTACCAATATCAATGTTTAGATCTTCTATATGTGAAATGCTGATTACTCTATAAAATTTAATTCGTTCTTCACGTATATATGAACCGACAAATATCTTCTGTTATCGCTTCTGCTCTGCCCTCGACCAAGACATAGGCGATGACTTTCTTAATCGGCTCCAAGCCACCAACTGAGTGTCCTCCACAGCTGTGCGTGGGTGTATAACTTTCTCTTCTGGAAGCCCTCTTTTCACACAAAGATTCCCTTTGTAACTATTTTTGTCAATTGTGATTATTAGACTCGGCCACCATTATTAAGGGTCCGAAGAATGCCTTTTCAAACAAAGTCAAGTGCTATCCCTTAGAATTCTGTTTTTTCCATGTCTTTTGTTACACGACTCAACCAACTGCACCTGTTTGTGTCGTAACAAATATACAATTCTCCTTTGAAATCCATTACGCTTCTTTGCTCATTGCAATTCTTAATTTCGGTATCAATTGGTTAATGCATACTTGCACTATGTAAATTAACAAATATTGTATATTAGCGGCATTATTGTGTCATTTTATTTAACGTAGAACAATTTTATTTCTTTGAACTTTTGCTCCGCAAGTGTCCTTCATTTGGACGACGACAAACTCTAAGACTAGATGTCTGTCAAGCGATCTTTATAATATTTCAACTGTTTTAAGGGACCTTAATTATTTTTATTTTATTCCTTTTTTAAGGAAAAGATACTCGTACATCTCGTTCTGTTCTCTGTCATTCTACCTTAGAAACACCTATCTCTGTAAAGAAAACCCAGATAAACTCAAACTTGTAATTAAGCTCAGCATTTTCCAAACATGCGAAACGGAGAATATTTAAGTTACCCTTCATGTGGAAAATATCTAGTTATGATTTATTTCCTCTAACAGTTCAAATTAAAATATATAACCTCTTATTTGAAATATTTTCATGACAAATAAAGCGTACATCTTGAATTTTCTGCGAATAGTAGTGATGTTCCACTTATTTAACTGAATATTGCATAATTTATATTACTAGAAAGGCATAATATATACAAAGATATGTAAAATCATTAACCT
Source organism: Mantis religiosa (assembly GCA_030765055.1). Taxonomy (NCBI): domain Eukaryota; kingdom Metazoa; phylum Arthropoda; class Insecta; order Mantodea; family Mantidae; genus Mantis; species Mantis religiosa. Next base: position 192,677,674 of record CM060948.1, on the reverse strand, counting down.
CGAGTATATTTTTGCGGTAAAAATGGTGTTAAGTTTTGAGTTTGAAAATAATTTATAAATATCTGAAAAAAGTTGAATATTTAGGTGAAAGCTGTTATTGTCATTGTCAATTTGTCATTGTAAACATGTATTTTCTTCAATAACAACTCGCATTATTAATTTTTTCTTTGTGAATGATCGGTTTTATCATCTATAGCCCCAAAATTTGATATAGGTAAGAAATATAGTTCATAGAAGAAATATCTCCTACTTAATTTACTAGTATGGTTTTGCATTTTCACACGTTATACTGAGGTGAAGAATGACTGAGAACAGAAATCAGTAATCCATTCACGGCAAGTCTTCCAACGAAGAAAACTATTTTGATATGTCTGGTAGTAAAAGGTAAAAGATTGGCTTTGTAGTTTGTTCTACTTTTCATATAAGCTGCTATCAAATTCTGATTGGTGAAAAGTCCCATAAACAGCTTAATCCCATTAAGATTTAAGTGTCTTGGTGTAACAATTAGAGCATTAAGTAATCAAAATCTTGCATTGAGTGTAATAATTTACAGACTTCAGTATAAAAGTGAAACTTACTAAGAGACATTTATAGTTCATTAAAAATCCCAATTAATTTCAATTATTATTTCCGTGGTGTTAGCGTTCCGAAGTATTCTTTGGCGGAAATTTTCAACCTTCTAAATGTGAATAGATTGTCGGGTAATAGATAAGATAAGGGGATTCTGGCGCAGCAGCTTATGAGCAAGATGGCGGCCATGCACAATCTATGTATTTAGGATATTTTGACACTGTTCAGAGGTCTCATTCAGTCCTCTTATTTTGCTGTAGGTCATGGTGTTTTACAAACATTTGTATACGTCTCTCCTAATTTTGTAATTATTTATACTACACCTTCAGTCTGACCTAACCTAACCTGACCTAGGTTTCTCCTATCCCTAGGAACCTTTACTCCATCTTAAACGTTGTGTTCTTTGCTCCAGGAATCCTTTGTTTCATCTTTTAACCTAAAAGTTCTCTTTTCTTAAGTTCCTCTATTCCTCCCCTTTAACCTAACCTAATATAGTCGTTTCTGCTTTCTTTCATCATTCATTAACCTAGTTGGTTTTTGTTATAGCCATCCGCTCTCTTTCTTAAGGTATTCTATTCTTACCTCTTCAACCTATCATAGGCATGTTTTTTTACTTCCTCAACTAACCCATATCCTTTAGGCTCAGTTATTCTGTATCATGCTAACTACTTGTATATAGGGGTGTAGAAATTCTTGAGAAATCTCGATGTTAGAGATGCTAGTACTATCTTGGTCACTGCTAGAGTTATATATGCTGATTAGAGATCCTTGTACAGTATGTTTTGTGTGTATCCACATCTGTTTTCCTATAGATAGAGGTACGTTTTTGTTGCTGGGGATTTTTGTTTCTTCATATCTTCTCTATCGTTTCAAGAACTCTTAGGTCCAGGATGCTGTCTTATGATCTTGAACTATGGTCTAAGGGTCTGTAGTTTAAAAACTGTAGGATTTAGAGGATCTGGAAGCTAAAGGCTGTAGAGTCTAGTGGATAGGTCTTATGCATTCGAGGTTAGGTCTCTTGCTATAGAGTTAAAGGCTGCAGGTCTCGGTGTTGTCTTATAGTCCTAAGATATGATCTTACGGTCTGGGGTTATAGGATGTTAACCTAGAGGTTAGGTATTATGAACTTGAGGTTAAAGGCTGTAGTTCTCGTAGCTAAAAGTCACAGGTCTGGAGGCTGAAAGCTGTCGGGTCTAGTGGATAGGTTTTATGCATTCGAGGTTAGTTCTCTTGGTCTAGATCTAAAGGCTGTTGTTGTTGTGATGTTGTCTTATGGTGTTAAGGTAGACTTATGATTTGTGGCTTCGCTGTATGTGTTTGAGAATTGGTCTTTACGGTCACGTGATAGTTCTCTTGGTCTAGAGCTAAAGGCTATAGGTCTTAAGGCTAGGTCTCTCTGGTCTTGTGGATAGGTTTTCAGGCCTTGAGGCTAGGTCTTTATGGTCTTGCGGTCTGTTCTTATGGTGCTGAGGTTAAAGGCTGTAGGTTTGGTGGTTAGATGTTATGGACTCCAGGTTAGCTGTCTTGGTCAAGGGCTAAAGGCTATAGGGCTAAATTTTTGTCTTCTGGGATTGAGGTATTATCTTGGAGGTCTAGGGTTAAAGGCTTTTAGTTTTGTGAATAGATCTGCAGGCCCTCATGCTAAGTCTTTCAGGTCTTTTGATGTAGATGCTAGGTGTCATGGTCTTGTAGCTCTGAAGTATGGGTTGGAGGTGTGGTCTTACGATATTGTAGCTAAAGGCTTTTATAAATAGTTTTGTGAGCAAGTCTTTTTAGGTTTGAGGTTATGTCTTGGCTAAAAGAATGACAGCTAGAGCTATCGTCGTTTCTGTTAGAGGTATATATGTGCAGACTAGAGATTTTTACAATAAATGGTCTAGGTGTACGGTTTTCGTGGGTTTCTTTCATGCAGATCGATGTCTTCATATTCTGATGTCTTTTTCAAACGTTTACCTTCTCTGCATCGTCTTGTAATATTTCGTAATACTAAACCAATGTTCTAATGCTATTTTCAAGCTTTTTTCAATTGTTCTGAGGTTTTATGTCTGTTTCCTGAATTTTAAGAGTAAGTTCAGCTATTTAAAGGTTCTAAGGTTTCAAGGATATTTCAGATTATGGGGTAGGAGTAAGTTTTTCAATGTATATATTTTAGCATTAATTAAAGTGCGTTCAGTTAACTTATGTCGCAAGGTAGACGCCCCTCGACTTTTCTCTGGACTTGTGAGCAGCGTTAGAATTTGTCTTTCTGAACGGTAGAGTTAACGCCTTCCTCTGCTCTTATTAATCAAGGTGTCTTCATGATTAGATATCAGCTACGTACAAGAGTTTGTTGTTTTCTTGGGATGAAAATTGTTCTTTCTGCTCTAAGTATCCATATTTTGTTCACTGTTAACAACTAAAAGCAGGTAATGTCCGTGGGCCTATGTGGATACTCCATCATCTGCAATTACTCTTTTGTCATCATGTGGAGAGAGGAAAATTTTGTTCACTTCCACTGACGTAACATGTTGACGAGACAGAATTAAGTTCATCGGCCTTCTTAATTAAAAAAAAATAATTTATTCTTAAATGTTTAAATTAATTAATGTATTTATTTGTTTATTTATAAATGTATTTATTTATCAATTAATTTATTTATTTATTTGAGTTAGTCATTTTCGATATATTCCTCGCTATTTGTTAAAGTTTTCAAATGTTTGATATTTGATATTTTCTCAAGTGACAGAAATGCGTTCATGTTTCTCTTTCTTTTCGTCTCCTCCTGACTGTGCAAAGGGAACCGAATTTAAAAGCCATCACAGAATTACCCGCTTTTGAAAAAACTTAATCATCGCTTAAAGTTTGCTGCGTCCTATATCCCGCTTGTACCATCAAGAAAATATAAATTAAGACAATTTCTGTAAATATTTATCTGGATTAACCGGAATTAAACAGAAAAGGAGTTGCAAGAAATCTTTGTGAAATAAAGAGTAGAGAAGGCAATTCGAGCGTAATGTATAAGACTTTTTTTCTAGTAGTATTTAACTTTGTTCTGCCTATGGCACCATAGGTGATACTTAATGATGATACACAAAATGAAAGAAAATTTGGAAAAGAGGCGCTCTAGACCTAAGTTTAGTGTGCTTTTCCCGCATGTGCCTGTTATAAAGAGTGAGGAAATCCCTGATAAACCACAATCAGAGAGTATGGTCCTGGCAGAATTGTTCCCTGAACCTCTTGTTCACAAGACTTTGCCTTGAATAATTGAATGTGTAGTTTTTAATGTCCGCTTTTACTACATATAAAACACCGCAGGGGTGACATGGATGATAAATGAGATGAAGATGCAGCTCCGATGGAGTAATATGACGGGGGAAACCGAAGATACCGGAGAAAACTCACCCCAGCGCCGTGTTGTCCATCACAAATCCCACTTTGAGGTCGCCTGTGATCGAACGCTTGGTGAGAGTCAAGCGGTGTAATCACTCAACCATGGCGTGGCCTCAGACTTTGCCTTAATGACTTTGGCCACCTGTGTAGGACAATTTCATTAGTAGCATCTCTCATTGTAATGATCATATAGTAGTGCTGATAGGTACAGGAAGAAAAGTTTGATGTAAATGTTTTATTATGCTATTCACACATACACTTAGACGTACACATACTCACAGATATGTTTCTAAAACAGCTTCTTTTTGTTCCAGGGCGTTCGAACATATGTTATTTCCGGTGAAATCTCCATGTCGATTTATGTTTGTAATGCAATTCTTTCCATACTTACTATAGTAATAAAGAATGTAAAAAACAATATTTTATTCTGCGAGTGCGTATGATTGGAAATGCATAATAACTTAAGTAGTCCTGCAAGTAGAATATAAGTTACCTTGAACATATGTGTCATCGTTATTTTTTAAATGGTCGCTAATAATATTGTGTGAGACTATAGTTTATGAATTACATTTTTTACCTGTTTCCCAACTGTGGTGATCAGCGCAGCAGCTTTTGTCACCTTTTAACACCAGTGCTGAGAACATGAGAATTTCAAAAGAAGAACCCATTATACAAAAAAGGAGTCATGAGGACTATTGGACTGTAATCTTCATATATCCTTGTCAAGAATGATACTGCTTTAAGTATTTAATAAATGCCTTTGTTGCCATTATCACTGAGGCACACTTTGGTTATAGAGAGTTTCCCTTAATGTTGAGGATATTCTTGGTCTGCCTTTATATTCAAAGTATGTTAATTTTAAATTTTCATTATAATTTGTTTGTACATTTCATAGAAAACCTGTTGTATGCTATTTCTGCTGTTTCCCCTCACGTTTTGGCAAATTCTGTTACGCTCTATGCTGCTTGTAAAATTTCGACTGGTTCTTTAAATGAAATAATTTATGCCTTAAAATTATCTGCCATTGCATCAACTATACACCTCTTGGCTATTCATCTTCATATGCCCCTTGAAATCAAAGCTGATTGCCCTGGATTTTTATAATGGTATATATCTCAGTGACTTAATTTTCTCTTTTTAATTAGTATCACCTACTGTTAAAAGCGCTTCTTTTACGTTCAATTCTCTAAAAAGAGCCTTTATTGTGTAGAAGAAGCCTCTGTCGGACTCTTGGACGGTTTTTCCTTTTACTATACCACCACTTACACAAACCAACAAACCTTCCTCGTTTTCCTTCCGCAGACGAACGGACGGACAGTCGGACAAGGGATGTGGTGGTACTTTTCAATTCGCCAGCAAGTGCAACTGACACACCATTTGGTGATATATACCTCATTAATGGCAATGATTGAATATATTCACAGCGAAATCTGATAACAGACCCTCTCTCTCGTGCGCTCTATTGAGGCTCCGTGATGGATTTTCTTGCAGAAAAGAGCCCCCTCTAGGGAGGAGGAGGGATTCTGGCGTGATAGAGAGTGTCCGTACGTCAGGAAAACAAAAACCCACAACCCCTACTCCAACCTGTCTAATGTTCGTGTAACTACGGAATGAGTGACACAAGGAATTCGCTCCCACCGCCTCTATTTTGTTCTGCAACTGATGTGATTGTGAATGGGGTGAACAGTAGGAGGAGACGGGCCCAAAGAAGAAAGAAGGGAACGAAATCAACAAAAATAATCCAACACATTTTCAATAAATTAAAATAAATATTAAAATAACCAATTACTTTATGTCTTCGTAGCTTCCTAAGAATATTGTTTCCTCGGATGATGCACCTATTTATGTTTTTGTTTCGCTCCAATTAGTTGCCGCCTTTAACATCTAAGATCACATCGAGGGATTAGACTATGTAACAACTGCTCATTGGCAATGATTTTCACTCGTGTACAACTGAAATCTTTGGGTTTGCTTACATTGGGTTTTCTTTACAAACTTTAAATTCATAGACAGATTTACACTCTCATTCACACTTCCATACTGTATGGAGATCGGAGAATAATTTTAGATAAAGAAAAATTGTCATCCACTTTGGTAAACTTCGAATTTACATTTACATATTTGTAGGTTTAGGTAGATACCCGACCGTAAGATTTTTGCAGTGTCGTTCTGGAATGACTGAAATACTTCGCACTTCCATGAGATAAAAAAGTAACGGATTCAAAATTGAGGAAAGTATAGGTAATAAAAATTCATATTGATAACAAGGAACATTCTCGGAAAGAGTTAACCCCACATAACGTTATAAGACACATTTTGTCCTTTAACAAGATCTAATTTTGTTGGGCAATTTGATGTTGTAGTTTTCTTATGGTTTGCCAGTTATACAAAATTCATTCACAACGAAGAAGACTTCACAAGTTATTCCTAGTAAATTAAAGATATAAATTGGGATTTCAAGAATATACCTAACGTATATGGTAAAGTAGTCAGAATCATTAGAGCTAGTTTGGAGAAAATAAAAACAACACAAGATTTTCCATGTAAGGGATAGCTTGGAGTAGCGTTACTTTCTTGTAAATCTGTGTCAATCTTTAAAAGATTCTGAAACTAAATATCCAGATTGATATGCATGAGACTTACGTATTTGGTTCTTCGTGTTCCGGAAACACATACATTTTTCTAGTTTTCTTTACCGCAAGAAAAAAAAAAAAAAGCGTACCTATACCTATTTCTGGTACCGAATTCTTGGGCGGAATACAATACTTTCTGTTACCCACTACGCGGTAGTGACAAAGGAAGGAAAAAATCCTGACCTTTACACCCATTATTATTTAGTTTTCCATCGGTTCGAAAATGATACAAAAGTTTTCTTTTCTGCGTGGCAGTCATGACAAATATTCGTCAGAAATGTTAAATACACGTTTTATTAGCTTCATAGCAGTACACAGAAGGCTCAAATTGCTGTTAACTTTTAAAACGTGCCTGGCTACATCATGTTACACACTGCATGTTTCACACTTTGTAAAAAACAAAATAACGGTCACTCAACATTTGTCTTTGATTAGCTTAACAGCCTTTTACTACAATATGAGTGTAAAGAGGTTATGCCAAATCTTAGAAACCACCAAACACATTTCAAAGCGTACTACTTACAGATATACGCGAAAGCTTCAAACGAACGTTAGCGCATGATTTCTAAACGAAGTTTTGATCTGCCTATTTAGATATTTTTAATAATATCAAGATAAAACAATTATAATATAGAACAAAACACTAATCTTATCTCCTTAAAATATTGTGATTAATTTCGAAGTTTAATATTTGCCCAGACGTTGATTGTTGAGTTATGAACCTATACTCCAATCTATATTTTCTGTATTTGCTTATGTGCACTAAACTAACTATAGACTTCATTATCTCTAGTTTCACATATACGTTTGAATTCATATCTTTTTGGTTAACTTTCCGAAATATTTTGATAATGTGTTCTGTTACAGCAAATGAGCAATATATTTTGATAATAACCATCGTGAGTTCCGTAAGACTTAAGCAATCCAGAGCATGATAGCCCAGGGAGAGCCAATCAACAAATCCGACTGTCGGTCTCTCATCACATACATATATCAGAGATAAATGATTAATTGTTATCTGGGGGATGCAAGATTATGTATCAGTATCATGCATCCTTCAGCCAGAAGGAAGGTTCTTTTTTTTTTTTTTTTTTTTTGGCGTTAGCGCTTTTTTTCTCCAATTTCCGTTCATGCTGTCATTGCGGAAAGTTAAATTTCTTACATTCGCAGTGTTACCATAGCAATCAGTACTTTTACTTTTTATTACTGTGCATATTAGCATGAGCCACATCAAATAATTGAAAATATATATATATTTTTTTTATTGGAGCAAAGGAATATAACTATATTTGACAGTTTAATTTTACTATTTAAATCTTTCCTTTGTCTTTAATTCCTATATTTTACAGCTTGAGTCATGTAAGTTATGTGTTTGTTTAAGAGCGACTACCAGGTGGTTCGCCAACTCAAGGCCAAGGTTAATTTTGGTAACTTTTCAACTGGAGGTCAAGTTCCCCGATGACAGGTTCAGGGAGGGGTCAAGGTATCTATACTCCTCCACAGGAGAGAAAGTCTAAGAGGGATGAGACTCAGGGGGTTTGGGGAAGGTTCCCACACCCTCCACAGGTTTATGACACCCTCTGTCGGTACAGTTACAGACCAATCAAAAACATTCTAACGGCTTCTACTTTTGTGAATGAATCTTCTTGGTTTTAGTGTACAGAGTGAATAGAGAGCATGCTTTTTAACGGTACTACTCCTTGTGTAGCATGCGTTCCCTGCCACACACATTCGCTGTCCTTGTACCTTGTATAAGAGAGCACATTCCTTTCAGGAAGCTTCTTTGCGTTGCTGGACTGTACATCTATAGAAGATATTTGTGGCCATGACCCTGACGGGTGAACCTCGAGTGGGGGTTGAGATTTGGGATACTAAGGGTGACCGACATGAGGAGAGACGACGAAAGAACGCAGGGTCCTTAACACAGCCTTGAAACTCCCCGATGGCGGCTCATACAACCGACTTTCGGCATGAGTAACCTTGCAACGCGCACATGGCTTCCCCTTACAGCAGTAGTCACTTCCATTACAACTGCACAATCAGTTTTAGCGAAAAGCAAGCTACCAATTCTATGGTCAAAACAAATACGTGACATAGAGTGTAGGACATTTGGGCGGCTTTTTGACATTCTTGGATTCCTTAAAACAAACCAGTCATAATCAAGTATCAACATTGTGACCGTTTATTTCTCTGAACGCTCATGTCCCTGACCCCCCCCCCCCATATACTTATTCAAATCCTCAATTTCAATCTCTGCAACACAGATCACAACTGTGTTACTATTCGTTTTAAGACTCGGGTTTATTTTCATTCTCCCCATATTTTAATAAATAACACTCCAAATCAAACTTATTCTTAATGTTTATGGACAAATCCTCAAGTATTGAAAAATGAAGCTTCAATTGCCATTTTATGCATATTTACATACGCACATACGTATGGTGAAAATATTGTGCAAATGAAGCTTTATTTTGACGGAACCTTCTTTTATTTAATTTGTTCCATTTGTTCCTTTAACTCCAATGGTCATATCGGCGGCTGTTCTCCTTTTGGAACACGTTGAAGGTGTTAACTCGTAATCGTTGGCTTTTTTTTAATCATTAGATCACGCATACATTCACACTCTCATTCATACTTTCAGACTCTGGGGAAGATGAGGAATTATCTTGGTCTGAAGAAAATCCCCACCCCCAATCGAACCCGGGACCACTAGCATTGCAGGCAGGTACTCTAACGATTGAGCTACAGGGCCAGCCTTTATTTTCACGTAATCTTGTTTTCTTTCCTGTCTGCACTCCTGTCCGCTTCGGCAGCGTGGTGTTAGCATGTCTGCCTCACGTTCAAGAGGTCCCGAGTTCGAATCTCGGTCAGGGTGAGTTACCAAGATAAGGTTTTTCCCGGGGTTTTCCCTTATCCTGAAAGACGAATGTCGGGTAACTCTAAGTTCCATGGATTCCGGGCTCATTTGAGCATCATTTAACCCATTCCATTCATCGTTCAATATGACTTTACGTTGGAGGACGTAGATTTAAAAAAAAAAAAAAAAAAAAAAAAAAAAAAATCTGCACTCCAAAACAAATTTTGCTTAACTTCCTTCAGTATACGTTCTTTACAATTTGATCAAGAGATCTAAAGAGCTTTGTATTTATATCAAGTACACTTTGGATATATCGTATGTAAATCTAACACAGGTTAAACGTATAACTGTTTAATATTTTATTATTTCTCTCCCACGGAATGTTTTAATGTTACTCAAAATTTAATATTTGGTTGTATTTAAGGAATTCTATCCAGATTTAACGTTTTTATCACGTGGAAGTGACACAAAATTCTTTTGGAGAATAGTCCTTTATTTGAAACGTCCGGTACATAGGATCATCAAAATGTACTTTACGTTATACATAATTGTTATTGAAAATATCTATAATAAAACTTTTAGTTAAATTGCTTGAAATTCGCTTTTGCAATTTCAGTAGCCAATTTGCTTATACAGCATTTCCATATAAGCGCTTTATTTATAATGAAAAATAAAACAATAACATTATATTGATATAATAAAACAAGAAGCACACCAGCATATATGACAAACTACAGAGGAACTGTCCTAGTAATTTCACTAATTAACCGCTAATTATTCTTTAAAATACAAAGTAATCAAGAATTATAGAAAATCGGACAGCATTATTGCGATAAGTAATGATAACCTGCTTTTTAAGGCTTAGGAGACAAGGGAAGAAAAGGGAATGGAATTGCCAACTACCATGTGGATGGAAACTAAGGAGCACGATAAACATCTCGAGCAGCAATTCTGTCCAGATGGCATGTAAGGCAAGGGAGGAGCGGCTGATGGGAAGTTCTTTATTGACTAGAATGATTCGGCAAAAGTGAGAGGCTGATGACCATCTGAAAGCAGCACACTGTGATGCACCCCTTAAGTGTTACTTGAAAGAACCTTTCGTAATTCTGAATTACAGTTCGTTTAATCTACGATCTTGAGAAATGTTTAGGGCGCTTAAATCAGATTTAATGGTAAAGCAAACAATAACGCAACGAGCCAGTGGTTTGTATAGAAGTGCTGAGAAATGTTTGGTTATTGGGGCAATGAGGACCACAACAATAACAGCAGGTGATTTTGAAGGAAGGGAAATTTTCCCTTTGTTTGTGTTTGAGACTCAACAAATAATGGTTTTAAGAATATAACGGAAATATTAGCATAAATTGCTATTTCTCCATGAGTTTAGTAGTTGACAACATGTGGGTGGGCAGAACATCGAATGATCCACTTCTCGACGAAGCTTTCAGATCTACAATTTTTAAAAATTTCTTATGGAAACAATATTCAAATGTAGAAATATAACAAGTGCTCTATCTTCTGGCTCCATTTACACAACTGGCAACCCTTCTTAGGAAATATTTATCTAGAATTACATAACATGGATAGAAAAATGACCTCTCATGTGGGTACGTAATACGTAGGCGTTTAGGTACTCTATATTAACATTTTATTTAGCGGTAATATCTGCAATATATTTTAAAGGGAAGCTTATAATTTAACATTTATTTGGAAGTTCACAGCATTTGTGAATAATTTGACTTCCCGTTCAATAACATATTACGCATCTAATATCTATAAAGAAGCCAAACGTATTGTTGCCACCTTTGAAACTGTTTTCTGTAAAGGCGTAAAGGGTAAAGAGAGGGAAGGCATGCAGGGAGATATCTAGCTACCACCACCCGGTCTACTGCAGCTAACATTCCCCAGGAGGGAGGGACGAAGTCATAGAACGACAGGAGGTCATAGCGTCGCAGGCAGATAACTAATAGAGAGGCGCGGAGGTCCCTGTTGTTTATCCCGACGCTAGAACGTGTCTCACAACCATCAAACAGTCCGAATTGGGTATCGACAAGGGTCCCCTCTTCCCAAGATGAGTACAACGACTTCACAACACCCTCAATCACCGAGAACAGAATATACAATGCGCAAGAACCCTCCTCCTCTGACTAGCACCAACATACACCACGAACCTTAAAGCGTACTTGAAAGATGATGAAAACGGTATGAAGAGAAATGACGGAAAGGAAATCGTATGTAAGTAAGCACCCCAATAATCGCTTAAGTGACATTTGGAAATCCCCCCCCCCAAAAAAAAAAAAGTTCGCTTCGCTGAGGATCAAATTCGGGACCTCCCGAATGCGAGTTGCACACGTCACTGTGGTATCACCTCGTTTAGTGAATATTTTGTATAATCCTAAACCTTAATACCATATCTACATTTTTGTTTACCTCTTAGTGAGCTGTCATCTACTGCAGCCATTATCAGTGGTGTTAAGTATATTAAGGACTACGAAGTTTTTTCTATCTGTTTTTCAGTAGTGTGGTCTTCTGTTTTAAAAATAGCTTACGTACGTACAAAACAGTTTAGTGTACAAAACAATTGAGCATTAAAGTGAAATTAAACCAAGATTAACAGGAATTAGTAGGATATAAATTTCAGTGATGATTAGAAAAGTTTAAATACAGAAGCATTCAATGAACTTTTAAAATATTAAGGAGCTCCATTTGTTTAGCAACAAGTTGTACATTAACCTTCGGTTTAACAAGAATCGATGAATTTCAAAAGGGTAAGAATAAAAAAGAATGTGTTCTACACATCTCAGAGATATGCTGTTTTAATCAACGTAGTTTACTTTCTTCTTTCTTTATACAAATACAACATAACGAACATATTCCATTTGAAGGATTGTCTGGAATGCAGTATTTCACCTAAAGTATTTGTTTGGTGTACAGGCTTAATGTTATCGACCCAATATGATGTATTTGTACAATCGTTGGTCATACTCTTCACCAAGGCACACATAGACTACCTTACGCATGCATTTTCTACCTTACGTAAGCGGTAGACGAAGTAAAAAGCCTATAATTGATCACAACTCTATGAAAATCTTATTGATCAGGAGTGTCCGTAACAATGGAAAGATTTCCCTTTCTTGTCATTTTTTGTAACCGAAATGTGCAAGTGACCGCAAAGAATGATGGGATCTGGTAGAGGTCAATCGCAGCTGTTTGTGAAACAGGAACGATATGTTAAGACTCAGACATGAAAGTAATCTGTTTTCCCTGTTTCCCTTCACTCCATATCTTCCCTTTGGCCACCTTTTCTTTCTGCAGAAGGAGACGTCATAAGTGCATTGGCATCGCAACGTTAAGATATATCGAACTTATAGGGGAGGTCGGCTCAATATTGACCAATTAGTCACGCTCAGCTGTTTGTACAGCAAAGTAGTCTAATACTTCTTATATTAAGGCGTGTAGTCAACAAGCATACAGTAAGAGTAACTGTATTTCAAGATAATGGTACTCTGAGGCATTCAGTATTGCCCTTGTACAAGAAAAATCCCAGAAATAATACACACTGCAATGCACAGTCGTCTCCATAGGGATAATTGGTTATCATTCACCATTTATCATAATGATTCATTCTAAACAAGTGTATGCAAATTTAACTCAAGTGCTTAAAATCAGATTGTGTGCAACCCACTGAAATGGTCGACTAGCGCTAATGAGCGTGCCGTTGAGCGCCCATAAACACCACCTTGACTAAAATTACTCATATTGGACTTTGATAAAAAATCCTTCATTGAACCTGAACTTTTAGGTACAGACCAAAGGAAACATCATTATCTTGCTAAACGTGTTACAGTAGATCATAACATTATTTCTTGCTTAACCTAATTTGTTTTTAGTAAGATAGTATTGGCAATCAACTCACCGAAAAACGAAATCACTTGTGGAATTCACTGCAAGGATTGTCATATTTTAGAACCAAAGAGAACAGAGACGAAAGGGATCACAAATGTAGAACCATCGATTGATTGACTACATTTTAACAGAACGTCTTCAAAAGAAATTGGAAAGAAACCGCTTTGTATTTTAATTCTGTAGTTTATAGTACATCTATTGTTTTCTATTATTAAAAATATATGTGCTTCGTCGCAATAAAATATAAAAGATCGTTCTTAAATGTGGTTTTAATCCATTCCGTAACAGTTTTGGTGACCGTGACAGGACACGATGATTAATTTAAAGAAAGAACGATCGAGCATGAGAAGATTGTTTACGCTAACGGAAACGAATTTTAAGAGAAATTAAGGGACAAGAATTCCACAACTCATGATGTTGCCGCAAGCTTCAAAATACTGGAAGATAAAGTTGAACGACTTTTTAGAAGGGATGAGCTACTGCAAGAGGAATGTCGTACGATTGAGAGAAGGGAAGAAGAAGAAGGAACACAAGATTTGGACGAGACCGAAAGTTATCGCGAACGATGGCTGATTCTAAGGAGAAATTACAAAGAAATTTTGAAAATGGGTGCGGACATGGTTAACAGTGGAAATACTAACCCAAATAGTATGAACGTAGGTGCTAGGAGAAGCCTAAAGTTGCCAAAGTTGGAACTTAAAAAAATTGATGGTACTGTCAAGAACTGAATAGCATTTTGGACACAGTTTCAACGTTTACACGAAGATGAAAGTATAGAACCTGAAGATAAGTTTTAGTATTTGTGCCAAGCTACCATAGAGGGTTCTTCTGCGAGAGAGCTGGCTAATAGCTACCTGCCGTCAACAGAGAACTATTCTAAGGCAATTGAACCGCCGAGGATGAGACTTGCACGTGAGGAGCTTTTAAACGACATTTACGTGAGAGAGCTATTACAATTAATACTACAAAAGGTTTCGACGCCTGAGGTATAACTACGTAGTCTTCATGATAAGCTTGAAACTCAGCTGAGAGCACTGGAAACGTTAGGGGTAACAGCAAACAAATACGCAGCTATACTCTATGCATTAGTTGAGTCTGCGTTACCAGATGAAACTTTAAAAGTATGGGGAATATTACAACCTCAAGAAAGAGAGAGAGAGAGAGAGAGAGAGAGAGAGAGAGAGAGAGAGAGAGAGAGAGAGAGAGAGAGAGAGAATCCTGACAATCTGGAAACATTGTGGACATTTTTACGCCAGGAAGTCGAGCAAGAAGGAGATCTCTCCACAGGAGAGATAGTCTCAGACGCCTGAGACATAGGGGGGTTGGCGAAGGTTCCCACACCCTCCCTGGACAGGTTTATGACACCTCATGTTAGTAAAGTTACAGACCATTCAAAAACATTCTGACGGCTTCTACATTTGTGAATGAGTCTTCTTGGTTTTATTGTACAGAGTGAATAGAGCGCATGTTTTTTTAACGGTACTAATCCTTGTGTAGCATGCGCTCCCTGTCACACGCATTCGTTGTCCTTGTACCACTGTATAAGAGAGCACATTCCTTTCAGGGACCTTCTTTATGTTGCTGGAGAGTACTTACAGCGCGTGCTAGTTTTTCTTACGGTGACTCTCGCGATACTATGAATCAAAATAAAATTCTCGCAGCAGCAGTTTTGCATGCAATAGGAAGCAAGAAATCGGAGAAATTGCATATTTTGTGCAAAAAAGATTCTCTTGCCTTACAAGATTGCTTTAAGGCAAAGAAAATGAATCACAGTAGAAAAGGTAGACATTTTAAAGAAAAAAAGTGCTTGCTTTAATTGTCTTAAGATGGGGCATAGGTCAAGGGACTGCAGAACTGTGGTGAAATGTTTACTATGCTGGAAGAAGCATCAAGTCGTATGTCCTAGGTTAGAACAGTCCAAATGACATGAAGAGGAAGCAAATGAGGTGGAGAAAACGCGAACATTGCTGTCATATCAGCAACACCAGACGCAGCTGCAGACCTTAATCGTGAAAATCAATGATGACAAAACAAAGTGTTTAGCTAGGGTTCTATTAGACTCAGATTTACAGAGATCCTATAAAACCAAGGACATAAATTAGAATTGAAAAAAGTAAAGAATGAAAAAATGATGCACTATCTTTTTGGAGGGGTGAACACTCTCAAGAAGTCTATGGCTTGTACAAGGTTACGTTACGCAGCCTGACTGAGAAATTTGAATGCACCGTTTCGCTGTTAGACAAGACATATTCTTATGTTCCACGATTGGAAACTTAATACTATATTCTGCTACTAAAGGTGAACAACATAACCTTATCTGATGTACGTTATGATACACCAGAAGTGAAGGTTCTTTTGCGAGCAGACGTTTTACCTAGGCTGTTGACAGGAAGGATTGTGGAACTGGATAAACATATGTCTGCACTGGAAACTAAGCTTGGTTGGACACTAATGGGGCAGAGAATAGTGAGTACTAGCTTAGCTACAACCAGTACCATCAGTTATTTGAGTGTTTTGGATATTTCAGATTTGTGGCTACTAGGTATCAGAAACTCTGTTGAAGTGAAAACAAGAGGGAACCTAGAGAACCTAGAGAAGGAAGTTTTAGAACTTTTCAAGCAAACTGTCAATTTTAAGGAAGATGGGAGATACGAAGCTCGACTGCCATTCAAAAAAGGGCATCCACCGTTAAACAGCAACAAGGAGATGGCAACAAAGAGACTAATCAAAACTACATAGGTTAAAGGATATGAAGATTAGATTGCTGTACTTCTTCATTTGTTAGATGGTGGAATAATTAAAACTGCTCTCAGTAACAATGAAGGAGATTACTACTTGCCTCATCGAGCAGTAATTAAAGAATGCAGTTTGACAACTTAAGTTAGACCAGTGTGTGATGCTTCTGTGAAGGAAAAGTGTGGTAATTCATTAAACAACTGCCTAGAAGCAGGTCCAAATTTAATAGAAACGATTACCCAGATTCTGATACAATTCAAGAAACACGGGATAGACGTAATAGCTGATATCGAGAAGGCCTTTCTACAGATTGGCTTAGAAGAAGTTGACAGAAATTTCTTAAAATTCCTGTGGTGGAATAAAAGAAAATTAACGGAATACAGGCATTAGAGGGTAGTTCTTCGAATTTCTTCAAGCCCTTTTTTCCTTGGCGCAACAATATCACATCATTTGGAAGGAGCTCCAGATAACATGAATAAAACTACAGTGAAATTGTAACAGTCATTCTATGTAGACAATTGTGTCACAAGCGTTGTGAATGAAGAAGAGCTGGATCTATTTGTGAAAGAAGCATTGAAACTGACGTCATCTGGAGGCTTCAAATTGCGCGGATTGATCAGCGGCCTTGACAATTACCCCAGAGAAGTTTCAGAGAGAAAATGGGTTCAAGTGCTAGGATTAATTTGGGACCCAGAATCAGATAAACTTTATTGCAATACTTATGTGATATCGGCATTGTCACGTCCGATTACAAAGAGGAGGTTATTCTTAGTTTCCCAGAGAATATTTGATCCCATCGGTAACATATGCCTTACAACCTTAATTCGCACACTGTTACTGCAAAAAAAATTCTGGAAAGACAAGTATTGACGGGAGGATGAGTTTCCAGATTATATAACAGATGAGTTTGTGTTATGGACAAAGCAAATACATTGGCTGAAACAGTGTGGTATTCCGAGAACACTTTCATCAGACATCGCAAGGGCAGATGATATACAATTGGATATATTCTATGATGAAAGCAAACATGCTTATGAAGCCTGTGGCTTATTGAGATCTGAAACAGATGCTGTCAGTAAAGCTAGTACAAGCCAAAACTAGGATTCGATCGATACATCCAGTGACCATACCTCCTCTGGAACCTTTGGCTGCTGTCATAGTAGTCCGTATGAGTACTCAGATGAAGGAAGTTTTGCAAATTGAACACCTAAAGGTTATTTATTCGTTGGATTCTGCTGTCGTATTGGCCTGGGTCAAGAGAAATGAAAACTGGTACAGTTTTGCTGGCAACAGATAAGGAGATATGTTCTTTCAGTAATCCAAATGATTGACATCATGTACCTGGTGATGTAAATCCAGCTTATTTGCCACCAAGAGGATGCAACCCAAAGGCCCTTCTTGACAACCGTTGATGGGAGGGGCCCCAATGGCTCCAGTACACAGCAACAGAGTGGCCTCAGGAAGAATATATTGCTTCAGAAGAAGAAGTGAACTCAGGGAAAAAGAAAAGGATTGTCGGAGCAACAGTCACTTCTAAAGTTGGGAATTTTGTCAACCAACTGCTTCATTTCTCACAGTACACAAAGGTTATCCACATAATTGCTTGGATTGTGAGATTCTATTGTAATCTCATTCATCAGAGAAAGATAAAAGGAGACTTTTGGAGAAACTCAAGAGGCAGAGTTTAGATTACTGAAAGTTGTGCAGGCAGAATGTTTCCTAATGGGAAGCATAGCCTTTAAGAGTAAGCAACTATTGAGAGACAAAGTTGGGCTGCTGAGAATGAAAACTAAACTTGACTCCAGTGAGGAAACAGGATGTTCTTAAAACACCTATATTATTTCCAAACAAATATGTGATTACTTCAATATTAATAAGAGAACAGCATAGACATGCTATGCACTCTAATTTGCAAATATTCCTGGTTCTACTAAGAGAAAGCTATTGGATTATTGGTGCAAGGAAAGTTGTGAAGCAATTGATTAATGCATGTGTTATCTGCTAGAGGCCTTGAATTACTGCACTACAAGTACCCTTTGCACCGCTACCAAAGGAGAGAATTGTACCTTCCAAGCTATATGAAGTCACTGGAATAGACTATGCTGGACCATTATTTTTAAAATCAACAGAAAAGGCATGAATTGTCTTATTTATTTACTTGTGCAGTATACCGTACCGTACATCTCGAATTAGTTCAGTCTATGACCACAGGAGCATTCATCCAAGCTCTAATGAGATTTATAGCTCGCAGAGGGAGAGTCTCGACTACCTGGTCAGATAACAGTACCAACCTCACTGGTACTAACCGAGCACTGCAAGAGCTGGATTGGAAGGACATTGTGAATAATGCCTCTATCAAGAAAATCTCAATGCAGTTCAATCCACCTACTGCTTAATGGATGGGGAGGGATGTTGGGAGAGAGGAACTCTTGCGTCGAAATCTCGGTCAAGCTTCCTTGCAGTAGGAGGAATTATACACAGTTTTATGTGATTGTGAAGCCATTATAAACTCTCGACCACTTACCTATGTATTGAAAAATTCAGATGAGCTGATTCCACTGATTTCAGCAGATTCTTTCAGGAAATTCCCTGTGGTGAAACCTCAGACCTGGATGATATTGATGGCTTAGATCTGCAAAACCGTGGAGATATACACAGAAATTGAGGGAATATTTAAGAAATAGATTCAAAAGGGAATACCTAGCTCTACTGATCCATATAGAACAACGGAAAAAACATGCACTCAGCATAGGGGGTGTTGTAATGATTGTAGATGACTCTACGAAACGTATCAACTGGTCACTAGGAATTATTTTGGACCTATATCCAGGGACGGATGGAGTATCAAGAGTAGCTCGAGTGAAGACATCCTGCGGAGAACGAGTCCGACCCCTTCAAAGGTTGTTCCTTTGGAGATTTCCTCCAGAGAAACAAAGGAATTGAGCAAGTGAGTGGCGAGGATGTGAAAACTGGCCAGAAAAGTGAAAGTTCCTGAACGTTTGGACCTATAATGAAAAAATAGTGTTGTGAAGGTTTGGAATTGAAATGCACATAAATTTTAGTCATGTATTTAAAGTAGTGTTGCAATTCAAAAGCCAATGTTTTAAATTACCAGGTGGGAGGATGTTGACAAATGGAATTACACATTCTGTAATTTGTAGTAATTCTTTTGTTTTTTGTTGATTATTGAAAAAATATATGGGCTTCATCGTAACAAAGTATAAAGGGTCTCTCTTAAATGTGGTTTAAATCCATCCCGTAACAGCTACTCTCAGAAAATAGCCTTATAGTTACTAGCCAAGTTCAAATGTATAGGTTATGCAGATCCACATATTTTAATTAATTTTCCAATAAGAACGATTAATTTATAGGAATGTATAGGTAACGCTATATCATTACTGTTCAAGCAAAAGAAGCATGAGACGAAGACCGGAAGAATTTCGAACTCAGTTTATGATAGATGAACAAATAAAACGTAAATGGAATTAAGACCTCTGGATCAGACCCATGCATATAAAGATCTAAACATAAGCCCAAACTACACATACCAGGTAGTAGCCACAAGCAATTATCTCAGTTGCTATCCCCCTTATGAGTTTGATAAAGTAAAGAGGGTGGCATTTATGTTGTTATGATGATTTCAAGATCTTCTGATATTACTACTACTAAATTCAGTATTTGGAAATTTCAGCACTCCTCTTAAAGTTTTGGATATTTTAATACATAAAAGCATAGAAAATATCATTTTCCAACCAATCAGCAAGTGTAGTAGTTGCATAATGCAAAATATGTAATAGGAATGGACAGAAAATAGCGTAACAATTACACTGTAAAGGTTCCTTAATCAAATGGTTATTGTAGAAATCAATACGACGCTCGCTTCGGTAGCGTAGATGGTAGCAGATTTGTTTCATGTTCAAAAGGTTCCGAGTTCGAATCTCGCCCAGGGTGATTTATTTTCATTTGGTTTTTCTCAGGTTTTCTCTCGTTCTGAAAGACGAATGTAGGTACCTCTAAGCGCTTAGGACCCTGTGCTCATTTGAGCATCATTCCACCCATTTCATTCATGGTCTGATATGACTTAATGGTGGAGACGTAAATTAAAAGAAATGGAGACACACTGCAACAGTAACGGCCACGAAAACACAAAATACAAAGTAAATTGTTGCACAATAACGGTTACTAATGTAACAAAGACAGTAAGTAGCTATTCGTAACGGCTAACTAGTTTTTATGGCATCATTCACTGCATGTGTATTGGTATTACTTGCCAGGAACTAGTTGCGCAGTATTAATCTCTTCTGAAAGAGATTTGAGTGACTTATGGATCTAACATAGTTCTGGCGAGAAAAATACCTGTTAATTTTCCTCTTTGCTATACATACTTATGTGCAGTCAAAGAAGATTACTATCCACAACGTTTGTTAAGTTAAAATCTCCCTTCTCTGATAACATTGCCTTTCAAAATTACTAGGTTTTATATACTGTCCAGTGAATAGTTAAGTTATAGTATGCTTAATTTCAGTCATATTGCTCTGACAGTAATTGTGTATTTTCTTTTTCGATATATATAAAATTCACGTGAATTATATTCATGCTCTTATATAGCTCAGTTTACATGTAAAAGCTGTATATATGTTTAGGAATACGGAAGCAAGGGGGAATAGTATCAAACACAGCGAAGTAAATCTGAGTTAACATACTTCACATAGTAAGGGATACAGCTAATCGTTACTGGTAACCTTCGACGTATTATAATTACGTATGTGATAACGGTGATAACGATGAAAATGAATAACTTAATCATTAATAGTAACCGCTGGTAATTGTTGTTCTTTTTTCCACAAAGCCAGTGAGGATGACGCTTTTCACAACGGAAAAAAAAAGATTTGTCGCCTCTATTTACCGGCCGACGTGGCCGTCTTTTACTCGATATAAGATACCCTTCAGATTTCGCTTACATTGTTCCAAAAACAGCGTAATGTAGTAATATGAGCAAACGTGGCACCATTTTCAATGTATCATGGAAGATAGTAATTGCTGTTCTTGTCCACATATCTGTTGTTATACATGGCAGAAGGCCCCATTAAGCTTTCATCTGTTCGCAAGCTTTTCAACTAAAAGTAAAAAGCGAATCACTTCAACAATACTGCATTTTTCTCATTTTAGCAAAAACAAATTAAAGGAGGCTGGCCACGTAGCTCAGTCGATAAAGTGCCTGCCTGTCGTACTAGGGGTCCCGGGTTCGATTTCCCGCAATGGGAGTGGGGATTTTTCTCCGACCAAGATAATTCTGCATCTTCCCACGAGTCTGGAAGTATGAATGAGAGTGCGAATGTGTGCGTGATCTAATGATTAAAAACCCAAGGAATACGAGTTAACAGCACCGATGTGTCTGCTAAGAAGAACGGCCGCCGATATGACCATTGGAGTTAAAGGTGGGGTATAAATGGAACAAATAAAAAAAATGAAGGACTAACAAATGTCTGCGCAATGCAAACTATGAATCAGTAACAAATTTGTTTTGGTGACGTGTAACAAGTAAGTGTACACGATGGTAACACCGACTTGCCTTAGTGGAAATTAAATTTTCGTTTTTTAATAGCCGTGTGTACAAAATTTGGCTTACGCACGTCTGGTGAGAAAGAACAATTTAATTTACACTATTAGACCTAATGATGATTGGACTATAAAGCCGGGTAAGGTATTGTAAGTCGCCATTAAAGAGTTTTGTCTTGTGTATATGAGAATTACTAGTGGTTTACCGGAACAGTACGAGTCAGTTGGAGAATTAATGTCATACTGACACGTTGGCCATGGTAGCTCAATGGCTATAGCAACCGGACGGAGACCAGCAGATCCGTGTTCAAATCCCGGCAATGGCGTTGAATTTTTCAGTCTGACTCCACCTGACCAAAACTTTCCTTAGCTTCACGGATGATTATAGAAATGCCTTCTTAATGGCCCACGCTATGTTGAACCTTGACCTTAAGTAGGAGGCAAATATGG
Source organism: Mantis religiosa (assembly GCA_030765055.1). Taxonomy (NCBI): domain Eukaryota; kingdom Metazoa; phylum Arthropoda; class Insecta; order Mantodea; family Mantidae; genus Mantis; species Mantis religiosa. The sequence goes on along the minus strand of CM060948.1, from coordinate 192,655,597 downwards.
AAATCACTCTCTTATAAAGGCTTAGCGAAACCGAATGCCTCAGTGTAGAAGAAGAAGAAGAAGAAGAAGAAGAAGAGAAGAAGAAGAAGAAGAAGAAGAAGAAGAAGAAGAAGAAGAAGAAGAAGAAGAAGAAGAAGAAGAAGAAGAAGAAGAAGAAGAAGAAGAAGAAGAAGAAGAAGAAGAAGAAGAAGAAGAAGAAGAAGAAGAAGAAGAAGAAGAAGAAGAAGAAGAAGAAGAAGAAGAAGAAGAAGAAGAAGAAGAAGAAGAAGAAGAAGAAGAAGAAGAAGAAGAAGAAGAAGAAAAGAAGAAGAAGAAGAAGAAGAAGAAGAAGAAGAAGAAGAAGAAGAAGAAGAAGAAGAAGAAGAAGAAGAAGAAGAAGAAGAAGAAGAAGAAGAAGAGAAGAAGAAGAAGAAGAAGAAGAAGAAGAAGAAGAAGAAGAAGAAGAAGAAGAAGAAGAAGAAGAAGAAGAAGAAGAAGAAGAAGAAGAAGAAGAAGAAGAAGAAGAAGAAGAAGAAGAAGAAGAAGAAGAAGAAGAAGAAGAAGAAGAGAAGAAGAAGAAGAAGAAGAAGAAGAAGAAGAAGAAGAAGAAGAAGAAGAAGAAGAAGAAGAAGAAGAAGAAGAAGAAGAAGAAGAAGAAGAAGAAGAAGAAGAAGAAGAAGAAGAAGAAAGAAGAAGAAGAAGAAGAAGAAGAAGAAGAAGAAGAAGAAGAAGAAGAGAAGAAGAAGAAGAGAAGAAGAAGACAGATCTCACTATGGGTCTCATATGATATATGAAAATCCCACCGTAGTTTGCACCTGTTAACCACAGCTTTGGATATAAATGTCTAATTTTTACTACATGTATATGTTCCAGTTTACATTGGATTAGGGAAACGAAAGTATTTTTGTCATGTTTGATATGGATCTATTAATTTAAGAGCAGTTTAAATGAATAGTGGATTTTTCCCTTTGCAAGACTAGTTTAGCCTTGTTTTAAAGCACTCCGATCTTTGGTGTAACAGACGTAAAGATTTTGTGCTACGTATAATATAATGGTGTAATATGTAAATACGTCTGTAGAAGAATATGCCTTTGTACAGATACATGAGTATATTCCAGAGCAGCATTAAAGGACTTACTTACCATTGTACAACCATGTTTACGAGATTAGTAAGCTATACCTTGCTAAATCCATAAAATGGTGCATTTAAGCACCTCATTACTAAACGGTATATTTTTATTTTCTCTACTTCTATTTACAGTAGCTAAGTAGAGAAAGTATTGTATTCCATACAAAAATAGATACCAACATTTTATCGGAAATATGTACATCTTAGATGCACGCTACAGCTCAAAAATTTAGAACAGGGTCTATGTGTATGTGTGTGTATGTGTCGTGTGCTTGCCTGCGCTCGTGCATCTGTGTATGAACAGCATAACTTAAAAATGAAAAGTCGGTTAATTTGTGCTTTACGTTCTGTACTTATAAGTATGGTGCAAAAAGATTACAAAAATGACATCCCCTTCAAACTATCCTTTACATGGGCTTTTTTTTTTTTTTTTTTTTGTTTTTTTTTTTGTTTCAAAATGATGATTTTCTCAAAAATGGCATTTACAGTTTTGATTGAATTTGCTGTATAATTTTAACGATAAATTAAATGTACATTGTCTGAAAACAGCTTTTACGGTCTACATTACTTTAACAAAACTGATAAACATAGAAGATAGGTAAAATATTTCTGCAGAGAAAATACTGATTTCACTAAAGCACAAACGTCAAACACCTGTTTTTAAAGCGGTTAACCATTTACGAGATATCATTGTTTGTGTTTTGAATTTTCAAGTACTTTATATTCCTCAAATGGGAAGTTCATTTTTATTATGTTTTTCTGCTGGTTGTGCAAAGAGGGTGGAATTTCAAGGCCATCACATAGCGACCACCACTTTAAATATTTGGCTAATGTTTATACCTGCTGTATTCCCATTGCACCTAAAAGGAAATTCGTAAAAAAGCTGTTTTCGCCAATACCAATCTCTATTAACATAAAGTAGAGAGAAGAATAGGCGTTTTATAAGAATAATTTGTACATGAGTGAGTAGAGAATGTCATACGAATTGAACACATACTTTTAAACTAGAGTATCCACAAGAAACAAGAAGCAAAAAGAAAAAGGGAAAGAAACAAAGAAAAAGCAGGTAGCAATTCAGTCTGTTTGCATTTTGTGAAGTATCATATAACTCCGGCCTGAAAACCTGGGCACACAGCAACACTGTGGGCTGTGTACAGCCTGTCAATACCACGGACGGACCAGACGGACGGACGGACGGACGGACGGACGGATCTGAATAAAGAAAATTAGTCCCATACTTGAGTATTTCAGAGTACAGAACTGTAAGGATCGCAGTTTTAGGGTAGTGTCTGTTTTCCAAAATGGGACTTTATGGAAATTCACATATGCCAACTACTCTTTAAGTCGTATGCTCCACCGATACTCAAATTGCCGTTAAGGAGTAGGTAATATATTTAAAGTTTCTTTTATTCGTAGGTACAGGTATGTATTGTATGTTTATTGGGAACATACAGGTATTTTTTATCAAAACTGCAGTTCTTTGATAATTGCTTTATTAATAAAAATTTTTAATTGATAGGTACCAATGAAATGCATTTAAACATTAATACAATAACAAAAACCAAGTCTCAAGATTGCACATTGTAGAGGATAGCCATTTAACCCATGGCGCTCCTTTAAGTTGCCTTACACCATACCATCCAGGAATTTATGAATAATTTAAAAGAAATATATGTGCTGATTCTTACTATGGTCTTCTAACCCTGCCTTATTAACACTTACTTTTTGCTCTGTTCTAGAAATTTAGTAATTGAAAAACACTATAATTAATGCTAATCCAGTCATTTGCTCATCTAATACTAATCCAGGAATTTGTTAATTTCCTCAATTCAACCAATTTTTATTTATTATGAATATAAGTACCTGCCTGCTATTTGAACAATGACATTATATTAAAGAGTGGGGAAAGAGATGCAATTACTTCGGGTTCTCGTAGATTGCATGCTGAATCATATGCGCAAGTGACGTCAGCGGATTGTCGGCGTTCGCGGACGAGCTTAGCGGGAGCAGTAGTGTGTTTTACGGTTAAATAAGTCTGGATCTCGTGTAGAATCACCTTTCTGCAATTCTAAATTTGGAACGCTGCGCGGAGATTTCTTCTGTTGCGATTGTGTATGTACTTCTTTACTAAGGGGGTTTATGCGTGTGTGTGTCCCCCTTCTTCTCTGGAGCAGCAGGCTAACAAGTGTCCATTCAACAGAAGCGAAGTAGAAAAGAGATTGAAATAAGCTTTAGCTGAATGGATTTCTTGCCAATTGAAGTGTAGGAGAAGGAGAGGGGGAAGAAAAGGTATAGAAAGAGAGATTTTCTTCCTTACACACATACAAGTACAATGCCACAAAGGAAGAAAGAATGAAAAGGTAAAGAACGAAATATATGTATCAACATTACAGAAGGAAGAAACATGAAATGCTACAGAAAAGAAAAGGAGAGAAAAATGTTTACAGGGGAGATTTAGAATAAGAAAGGGCGGAGGGATCAGTTGCTTTGCTTGCACTTTGTTACGCGCCGATCCGTGCGAAAAGATGCGTGTTTGGTGTCGTGGTCTACTTGATTTTCCGTGAGTGGTTGCTTCAGCAGGGATGTACACTCGAATGGACATCACTGGCCCCAGTATAATGGTAGAAAAGCGTTTAATAATTTCTCTTGTACGCTTCTTTCTCATTTCTGACTTGAAGTAGACAATTCAAGTCTTTTATTATTAATTTCACCTTGGAACAATTTAAACTTGAAGAATGGATTTAAGAGCCGCCAAAATAAGTCACCTTAAAATGCTGTAAGTAAAGGTCGAAGAAGAATATAAGAAGATTTTTAGTCGATGAAATGATTTAATTAAATGACTATGTATTCCGGCTTAAGCCTTGACATCTAGTGTGTCTTATGTAGAAGGAAGTTGCTATATAGATAACCTTAACTCTCAATATTTACATTCAAAACACAAGTTTTATCAAAACTCAAATTGAAGAAACACCTTGGAAGTTACCCTATTAAACGTCTTGAATAATAGATCTATTTGTTACCGACACTTCAAGCAGGCAGTGCATTGTTTCATCTTCCGTTTCTTTATTTGCCACAATGACGTTCAACTGACCCGACGGAAGGACCAACCCATAAAATTGGCAGATTTAGGATTTATAACTGTGTGCACGTCACGCATTATTGAATCCAGTAACTGGAACTTCGTGAATTCTCATGAATTTTATAGGCGTGGACCCCTTTATAAATGTATTCTTGCAGCATTTTAAATGTTTTACTTTTACTGTAACTATATTTTGGAAACAGACAAACCGAGAACGAGATTCGTCCGTTATGCTTCTACAAGATGAAAATATTTTCATTGTTGCTCAATAAATTAAAAATCTGGAGTGCTGCACTCAGATGACTTTCTCCACCCTTATAAAAGCATTTCTTACAAACGCTTATTATTTTACCTGCTTCACGTTGAGATAAACATTTGCAGAAATAAATGTATGTATTGCTTATTTTCCTTGTGAATACTGGGGGAAATAAGAGAAATGAAGTAGATAATCAATTCATTTTAAGAGCTGATGGCTGTGTGATAGCCTTGATATTCTCTTGAATTTCCAAGAGATACATGGATAACTACTCTCATTTCAGATAAATATTGATAAATTAAATAAACAACACTCGAAAACGGTCATCTCCATACCATTTTTGACATAAACCACATGCTTTAAAATGAAACACAATAGAGAACGATTCTGTTGCAAACATACGGAAGGTTAGATGGAGATACTGTAAACAATTCTCTTAGTTCGCACATTGCGTAGCGAAATTGATAGGTAACAGCAGCCTCGTAAATGAATTTCCCTCCACCAATCAGAGGCCTAAGAGCCTTTCATTAGCTGTCTGTTTCTCTCTTTTTTCACTTTTT
>CM060948.1:192547876-192649594 GCA_030765055.1 Mantis religiosa | reverse complement strand
CATGTCTGCCTCACGTTCAAGAGGTCCCAAGTTCGAATCTCGGTCAGGGTGAGTTACCTAGATAAGGTTTTTCCGGGGTTTTCCCTTATCCTTCAAGACGAATTTCGGGTAACTCTAAGCTCCACAGACCCTGGACTCATTTGAGCATCATTTCAACCAATTCATTCACCGTCCGATATAACTTAACGTTGGGGCGGATGTAAATTACAAAAAAAAGAAAAGACTTAGGACTTTAGGACTCGGCTTGTACTTACGCATGCTGTGAGTATAGGAAAAGGGGCGTGGTGAACTCCAGTAGTAAACAAGGTCGGCCCCCTTAGGGGTATACAAATGTACTAACAAACTGTTTTAATAAAACAACTTATTGCAGCGTATCACAGTATACATTTTATACTTTTCAAAGATGAATTTCCTTCTGTCACTCAAGCAATATTTGTAGCTTGGAAAACTTCTCTCGACATTAGATGATATAACAGATGCTGACATAAAATACTGCATATCACATTACATTGTAAGCGCTTTTTTCTGGTGTGCTTGCAAATTATTTCAATGTTTACCATTTTAAAATAGCCTGGGTTTTTCTCGAGTACGGTTTTCACTTTTTATTTGTTTATTTTACCCATGACAGGTCCAGCAGCTGCTGAGTCTATCTGTTGAGCTGGTTCGTCTATGAGCCCTATGCATGACGCACTTTATTATCCCTCTTTTCTAGCTGAACAGTGGTTTTGGACAGATCTGAAAAACTATTTCTGATGAAGAGCAAATCTTCATGTAATTTGCTTGAAATGAGGGACTGAGTGGCTCGTACTGCAGAACTATGCTCGTTTACTGACACACTAAGAATTTCAATAGCTGTGTCGTAATGCTGCGTATAATACATAGCTGGATCTAAACAGGTGCCTTGGCTCTCGCCAAAGCGGCCCGGGTTCGATCCCAGGCGACCGCAAAGTGAGATTTGTGATGACAACACGGCGCGGGGGCGGGTTTTCTCCGGGATCTTCGGTTTCCCCCGCCATCTCATTCCACCGGTGCTCCATCTTCATCTCATGTATCATCAGTGTCATCGCCTGCGGTGCCGTATGTAGTAAAAGTGGCGTTAAAACACTACACATTTAGACAGGTGCCCAAGCAAGTTGTAACTGGCTGAGGAGGAAAGGCGTCATTTCTTGCAGGGCGCCACTTTAACGTTAGGCGCCATTTCTTTATATTTACGTTTTCTGCTTGGAGCTTTCAAAAATATATCTTTTACGTTTGCAATGAAACGGTCTACATCACTGTAACTTCTGCGAATTTCACGATCTTACAGAATTCTGAAAAAATCGGACTGAGATGGTGAAGCTACACTTGGCTCTCAATGTTCCTCGACCTCTGTTTTTGCTAAAATCCTTGCTTGATGTTTCTTAGTTTTACAGTGCTGTCTCAGTCATTTGGGTTTAGTGTCCTTTATTTCTATATAGCATACCTTGCATTGGATATTTTCTCCCTTCTGTTTGGAATATCACCTCTTGCTAACTCTTCGTCCATCGTGCGTTTACATGCTTCTAACTTTTATGATCTTCACTATCAGCGAACAAATCACTGTCTGCAAACACCGCCACTCTACCACTAACGGCAGGGCGTGCAGTGTTTGTACGGCCCTGAGCGTCTTGACGCATGGCGTTGTAGGATGCATTACGTCGCGTAGCATTTAACTGTGTTCTCCTGCGGGGGTCCTAAAAGTCCTTACTCTGCTTACATATATGCAAACATTTTACATGTATGTGCAAAAGAGAGCAAAGAATATATAGGCATATTTTTTTAAATTCTTTATTAATTTTATAACATATTGACCAAAGCATTATTGTAAGTTCCATTTAAGAAGAATTTAAAAACAAACGTGTAGCGTTGCCTTAGTATACTAAGTGAAAGACATAGTAAATTTGAAAACTAACGCTGAAATCACACATGTCTTTTTCTACCATTACCAATACACATGTAACCCTTTCTCGTTGTAGTAATAGCATACAGTGTATTTTTCTACCCATTTTACGATCCTCGCGGAACTTGTGGAAGCAACATGCAATTGATCACATCAGAATGGATTATTGTGAGTATTGAGCTCGAAGAGAGAAGATGAGGCTTACGTATTACAAAAATGTTAAGTAAGCATTACAAAAATATTACAAAGTTTGCCTCAGCCTAAATCAATTTAAAGTGAATAACGAATATTTAGATACGAAATAATACTGCGAATATTATCCATTTAACAAAATCTGTATATTTTAATTAGGTCTAGCATTTTGTCTGCAGTAACTTTTTGTCCTATGTGCATGGCTTTCCTGTCACATAACGCACACATTTAATAAATAGTTCGCAGATGTGTTATCTATACTAACGTAATAAAGAGAGATAATTTGTCTGTAGAAATGCAGAGTAATCACGGAAACCAGTAAGTTAACTTTGATAAATTTTTCAGTAATGAAGTTACGTCTGCCACGTAAATGACATATAAAGTTCATAACAGCCTGGATCTATAATGCCTAAAATACAAACAAACAATAGCTGTACAGTTACAAAACAACATACTTGTAAGATAACTTTTGACCTTTCGTTGACAATACTATGGAGTAGTAGACATTTACGTTTGCTAAATTGAAAATGTATACGAAATAACGACCGCAGATATTTAATTCCAAAAGGAATAAAGAGGCACGTAGGAAGGAAGATAGGTATTTAACTTCTTTGTGCGATTAATTGGCAAATGAACAATGGGATTGTGCCACTTTCTGTGATGTTAATTAAGCAGCTGTAGTTATTGTTTCTTCTTTTGTACCTATCTTCACTAAAAAGCTTTTGACTGTTTAATTCGACGCCTCTCCCCAGATACTTGTTTTGTGAATTTTAGTTTGAATGTGGCGAGTGACGACAGATTTTCCACTAAGCTCATTAGAAAGTTAACAGAAACAAAGTTGTCAGAGTATTTAACAATGGATTAAAAAGGGTGTGTATCTGTTGCAGGCACGGCACTTCCTTTTTGCTTTTACATCACTAGCAACTAATAAGCGAACTTCTGCACATTTGAAGTCATTGAGGGTAATCATCTATACATATTGTAATGAACACTCATTCTCAATTCACTGACCACTTTGTCAGAAAAGGCAACAACAGGAATGTTTTATCATTACGTTACGTAGGACTACCTTTTCCTGTTTCGGTTATTGTAATTCAAAACTTTCTCATAGTTATTATTAAGACTGTCACCGCGCACGGGGCAAATGCATTTAATGTAGGTAACAACATTAACTTTGATTGTTTCTAGACCTATCACAAATTCTATTATTATTACGTTTGTAATTACATTTTTAATATAGATACTAATATATTCTCTAAGACATTACATTAAAATAACTGTTGGTAATAATAATAATAATAATAATAATAACAACAACAACAATAATAATAATAATAATAATAATAATAATAATAATAATAATAATAATAATAATAATAATAATAATAATAATAATAATAATAATAATAATAATAATAATAATAATAATAATAATAATAATAATAATAATAATAATAATAATAATAATAATAATAATAATAATAATAATAATAATAATAATAATAAGAAGAAGAAGAAGAAGAAGAAGAAGAAGAAGAAGAAGAAGAAGAAGAAGAAGAAGAAGAAGAAGAAGAAGAAGAAGAAGAAGAAGAAGAAGAAGAAGAAGAAGAAGAAGAAGAAGGAAGAAGAAGAAGAAGAAGAAGAAGAAGAAGAAGAAGAAGAAGAAGAAGAAGAAGAAGAAAAGAAGAAGAAGAAGAAGAAGAAGAAGAAGAAGAAGAAGAAGAAGAAGAAGAAGAGAAGAAGAAGAAGAAGAAGAAGAAGAAGAAGAAGAAGAAGAAGAGAAGAAGAAGAAAGAAGAAGAAGAAGAAGAAGAAGAAGAAGAAGAAGAAGAAGAGAAGAAGAAGAAGAAGAAGAAGAAGAAGAAGAAGAAGAAGAAGAAGAAGAAGAAGAAGAAGAAGAAGAAGAAGAAGAAGAAGAAGAAGAAGAAGAAGAAGAAGAAGAAGAAGAAGAAGAAGAAGAAGAAGAAAAGAAGAAGAAGAAGAAGAAGAAGAAGAAGAAGAAGAAGAAGACGAAGAAGACGAAGACGAAGAAGACGAAGAAGAAGAAGAAGAAGAAGAGAAGAAGAAGAAGAAGAAGAAGAAGAAGAAGAAGAAAGAGAAGAAGAAGAAGAAAGAAGAAGAAGAAGAAGAAGAGAAGAAGAAGAAGAAGAAGAAGAAGAAGAAGAAGAAGAAGAAGAGAGAAGAGAAGAAGAAGAAGAAGAAGAAGAAGAAGAAGAAGAAGAAGAAGAAGAAGAAGAAGAAGAAGAAGAAGAAGAGAAGAAGAAGAAGAGAAGAAGAAGAAGAAGAAGAAGAAGAAGAAGAAGAAGAAGAGAAGGAAGAAGAAGAAGAAGAAGAAGAAGAAGAAGAAGAAGAAGAAGAAGAAGAAGAAGAAGAAGAAGAAGAAGAAGAAGAAGAAGAGAAGAAGAAGAAGAAGAAGAAGAAGAAGAGAAGAAGAAGAAGAAGAAGAAGAAGAAGAAGAAGAAGAAGAAGAAGAAGAAGAAGAAGAAGAAGAAGAAGAAGAAGAAGAAGAAGAAGAGAAGAAGAAGAAGAAGAAGAAGAAGAAGAAGAAGAAGAAGAAGAAGAAGAAGAAGAAGAAGAAGAAGAAGAAGAAGAAGAAGAAGAAGAAGAAGAAGAAGAAGAAGAAGAAGAAGAAGAAGAAGAAGAAGAAGAAGAAGAAGAGAAGAAGAAAGAAGAAGAAGAAGAAGAGAAGAAGAAGAAGAAGAAGAAGAAGAAGAAGAAGAAGAAGAAGAAGAAGAAGAAGAAGAAGAAGAAGAAGAAGAAGAAGAAGAAGAAGAGAAGAAGAAGAAGAAGAAGAAGAAGAAGAAGAAGAAGAAGAAGAAGAAGAAGAAGAAGAAGAAGAAGAAAGTCCGTCAGCCACAGTTGAGTGCACGGAAACGTGCTCATGCTTCCTGGTCTCCTAGGTCCTATAGTGTTTTCCTTAAAAAAATACACAGAAATCTGCATATACGTGTTAGTCACCACTGTAGTGTAAAGCAGTCTCATATTAGCTAAACTTAAGTCTGACAAGCACCCATTAGCTTGTGAACAAAGAGTGGGGAAGGAAAAGAAAAATAGCATCTCTCCTAAATGGATGAAAAGCATGCTTCCTACGACGGTCCACACCAACCTCTGAATGACTCTGTGTCATATTTGTTGGACAGTCAAACAAGTATGTTACAGGTCAATTTTAATTTTGGGGTGAAAGAAAACTGAGAATAAGACAAAATATCAAGTGCAGTGTTGAAATTAGTTTAAATTCGCAGAGACGAAGTAATATTTTCTTACCAATATACGCACAGCGCATTATATAATCAAATTGCCATACACTCGACTTTAGATACATACGAAGCTGTGCTTTGCGACTGCTTAGGGCGGCAGTTTCAAACGAAGAGTTCGCGAGTTCGAGTCCGGCTGCTGTTGCAGATTTTATAACTGTATTTCATACTGCACTTCACATATAGAATTGAGAGGGAACAGATGGCGCATCGTGTGAGATAGTTCAAAGCAAGAACCGAAGAGCTGTTGTTTTCTTTGTAGAGTAGACGACATAACAATAAGTGTGTGGTTTGCTTGCAAACTGTTTAGAAAGACCTAGATCAAAGGAGTTACTTCAGACCTCTGTTACGTAGAACAAGTTGTTAATGTCTTGTACCGCTTCTTATAGCTTTAATAGAAGCTATAAATATATCTTTTGTAAATAAGTGCGGAAGGTCTAATGCCTATCCTTTTTAACTCATTTAGCTTAACACTGTTATTTTGTGACCACATTGCAGAAAAAGGGAAAATAAAGGTGAATTAGCACACAGGATGTGGGAAGTGCGTACGCAATGGATTCAGGAAGGGGCATGCACGACACACTTCTACTGCTATGGCTTGTACAAATCAAACATTTACACTAAACACTAAAAAAACTTTAGGAATGTTTTCTGAAGTTCCTCTCGTGCCATAAGCAGAAGCTTATGAAAGAAAGCAATCAGCGAAATCACCACAGAAGCAGTCTTTATCGAAATCAAGCGAATGAAATCGAATAACACAAAATTGAAAAGTTAAAGCCAAGGCCTAGTGGGAAACAATATATCAGCGGAATCCTTAATTTAATTACATGGCAGCAGTGATTCCTTGTAGGGATGAATGTGTTGCACCATGAAAGGCAACATACAATTCAGATCGGACAATAATGTGATATATTCGCTGTGTTTCCTTTTTATATTTTACTGAAAGTTTTGTGTACAAAGTAAAAAGTTTTGACAATCAGTGTTATGTTATTTGATAGAGAATTATGTGCTCAACAAAATAGTATATTCAACTTTTGAATGTTTTTATATTGTTTGTTCTTTTCAGATTGATATAATGGAGAGTCATGTAATAAGAAAAAGCTTCTTCGACATCTGCAACATACAGTCAACATTACCTGCACTCTGGGTACATCTGCAAGATATAACCTCAAGAAGTGGATGAGGATTTGGAAACACAGTGTACGAATACTATGAACCTTGATGTATATTTAGGGAATAAGACGAGAATCGTCACATGTTCAAATTGAACAGATGACCAGAGTGGTACACAATTTTGCCACTGCCTGCAACCCCCCCTCCTCCACTATAACAGTAGATTTTATATGAGAGCAAATCGCCAATTTCCATCTTAGCTTTTGCGTCTTGTCAATACATTCGCGATTTCTTTCCTCAGCTAGTTGGATAAACTGTGCTTCTTTTAATCGAGAATACTTCGGGACAGACAAGGAAGGGCCGCGCCGTGGCTCAGTGGTTAGACCGCTTGGCTCTCACCAAGTCAGACCGGGTTCGATCCCAGGCGACCGCAAAGTGAGATTTGTGGTGGACAACACGGCGCTGGGGCGGGTTTTCTCCGGGACCTCCGGTTTTCCCCGCCATCTCTTTCCACCGGTGCTCCATCTTCATCTCATGTATCATCAGTGTCACCGCCTGCGGTGCCGTATGTAGTAAAAACGGGCGTTAAACACTACACACACACGCACACACACACACACACACACACACACACACACACACACACACACACACACACACACAGACAAAGAACAACACATTTCCGATTAAGGTCAACCCTAATTGAAAGCAAGTGTGGCTTGAAGCACTGGAAGAACTTAAATATATTACAAAATATATCTGAAAGTTATTGCATTGCTGCTTAAAAGTTATTAAGTTGCTCAATTTAAATAATTCTCTCCCTGCCTTGAATATACAAAATGTAGACAGTCAACCATAATTTCTGTTTTAATATAATACCTATTGATAGGGTTAAGAGTCGAATATCAACAAGTTGCTGACGTAATTGTCAAATCTGCAGTCTAACTTAACAGATCATTTTGCATATCCAGGCTATTTCATTTCCATCGGGGCCCACACCAACTTTACTTCATGTTGGACACGCACGTGAAGTTGTTTGTTATGCGCTTTGTAACGATCAGTTTTACTTTAAATTTATGAGCATAAGCATTAACGTAATGCTTGTTAGTTGCTGATATTTCTTTCACTCCTTCTTTGTTGAGTTTAATGTCATGTAATTATTAATTAGAATATTGTCATGGAAGTGTAAAACAAAAATACCTAAATATCGTGAAATATCTTCTCTAATTTATCTAGAAACACGGGTGCAGGTTTAGCTCTCAAGAAATATTTATTTCATCATTCGTGCTGTGGTGAGTTTTGAAGTTCATAAACAAAATTAATCTATTTTAACTAATTTTGTTAACAGCATCTTGTATAACCATTTGAGGTTTCGAGTTCGAACCTCGTGTACCTACTGATCTAACAAAACATTTTTTCCTTCCTGGTTTTCCTCTGTGCCAGATAAATATCGGATTTTTTATCAGATACCGTAATCCAAATTCCTGTAAACAATAAATGAAATATAAATAAAATAAATACAGATATAGGAAGGCGAGAATGCAACAAAGGCAGCCAGTCCAACAGCACAATAACTACTTTATCACCAAAAGAACAGCCAGAACCTAGCCATAGATATGCGTATGATAGGAAAGCTTTCTCAAGCAGATCGTGCAGGAGACAACTACGTAAATACGCCGACTATATCCTGACTCATGTAAACCAACCAACCTACAATAACCTTAATTAAGCTTTCTTCATTAGTATTTACCTATCTACATATTCCAGTGTTCACTTCTATTAGGAGATACGGATGGCACAGAAGGCTTTAGAAGTTGTGGCAAGATTTGAACTACTGCGACTACTACTACTGCTACTACTACTACTACTACTACTAGTACTACTACTACTACTACTACTACTACTACTACTACTACTACTACTACTACTACTACTACTACTACTACTACTACTACTACTACTACTACTACTACTACTTACATAGCCATAAAAGGCCATATAAAATAAATTATAGTTGGGGTAGACTTTAATGCTAAGTCGTATGCATGGGTATCTCCAGTTGACACTAAAGGAAAGATTATGACTGAATAGTTAGCGGAAGAGGGTCTGGTGGTTCATAATCAGGGAAACGCACCTATTTTTCTCCAACGAGCAAGTGAATCCTATATAGATGTTACATTTAGCACACGTAAAATATCAACTTATATAATTAGTTGGAAGGTGCTGAAAGTGGAGAGTCTCAGCTATCACCAATATATCATTTTTATATTTGTATACCATTAGCTAAGAAGAGCCAGTACGGAATACCTAGTAGTAAAGAATGGCGTATAAGGATGGCGTATGGAGGATATGATTAATCTTAGAGAAGAAGTTAGGTGCTTACTACAAACTAAACAAAAAGGAAATGTTGAGGCACATGATCTAACAGATATATTACAGTCGGCATGTGACAATATCTTACCTAGGAAGAACCAATTCAAATACAGGAAGCCTGCCTATTTGTGGACTGATGCCATTGCAGAAACTAGAAGAATCTGCCTAAAAAGCAGGCGTGCCATGTTTAGAGCTAATAAAAAATCCGATGAGTTTCAAAAAATATTATGTTAGGAACAATACCGTCTACGTAGGTCAAATCTTAAGAATGCAATAATGGAAGTAAAAAGAAAGGCCTTGAAATTGCTTTTGGAAGAGGCTGAGGACTCCATAATATATGGAGTCAAGGATACCAACTTGTCACCAAAAAGTGCAATACGACCCCAAGACTGTGTTTGGAAGACAGCAAACAACTAAAAATAGCAAAGACAGTGCTTCCTATGTATACTCCCATTACATGGGGCAAGGAGAAAGTAGACCCGACACAGGTCCCCTTATTTACCAGAGATAAACGCACAGGGATATCAGGTCAAATAAAAACAAAAAAAGCTGCAGGGCCAGATGGAATACCACCAGAAGTGGTAAAAGAAGTTATAAATGATCAAGCTGATATATGTTCAGAGATACATAATAAAGCACTAGCCACTGAAAAATTTCCAGATATATGGAAAGTTGCAAAGTTATTGCTGATAGAGAAGCCTACAACTAATCCGACTGAAAAAGCATACCGTCCAATATGTCTACTAGACGTAATGGGGAAGTTGTTTGAAAGATTAATTTTAATAAGACTAAAGGGTGAAATAGAGGCACATGGCAGTTTTGCAGACGAACAAAATGGTTTCCGTAAAGTAAAATCAACAGTAACAACTCTCAAAAGGGTCCAGGAAATTGATTCAGCGAGACTTGCTGCCCACGGAAGAAAACCACCAAATGCACTATTAACACTGGATATAAAAAATGCTTTCAACTCGGCTACCTGGGAAGGAATACTCGCAGAGCTGAAAAATAAAAGTGTATCTGCTTACTTGTATAATATAGTGGCCAGCTACCTGGAAGACAGAATCACACTGATAGGGGAAAATTTCAAGATGAAAATGACATGTGGTGTGCCCCAAGGTTCGGTCTTAGGACCTACCCTTTGGAATGTTTCGAATACCTATGCCACCTATGGCTATGCAGACGATCTAGGACTGATAGTAATTGCCAGAGATACGACGACAATAGAACAGAAAGCTAATGAATCACTACGATGTATTAAAATCTGGTTAAGTAGCAGGAAGCTCAGTCTGGTACCACATAAAACCGAGATGGATTTATTAAAAGGAGCTCGAAAACCTGGAACGATCACAGTCCTAGTGGACGAAATACCAATAAATAACTCAAGTATAATAAAATACATTGGTGTCTATTTGATGCAAATATGGGTATGGGCTAACACGTACGGAAAGTAGGGTTGGCAGTAGCACACCTCAATAGACTGTTGCCCAAGGAGGACCAAGTGAAGGAGCTCGTCGAATACTGTTTTCAGTAGCCACTTCAATGGTATTATATGAGCTACCATATGGAGCAGAACACTCGATAAAAAATATATAGAATTAATCTTACTAAAATTACAACGAACTATCGCAATAAGAAATATTAGCGCATACAGGACAACAACTACAAAGGCTTTATTAGCTCTTTAAAGAACACCTCCAATAACCCTAATGGTGGAAGAAAGAATTAAAATTGAAAACAATTTGGCTCCCATAGATACTACGAACGAATTGATAAAGGAATGGCAAAAGTAATGGGATGAAAATATCGGAACAGCTAACTGGACCAAACGATTAATATCAGAAATAAAAATATGGTTAGAAAGGAAACATGGTAAAATGAAGTTTTATTTATCCCAGGTATTTATGGGACATGGATGTTTCAATGTCTATTTACATCTATTTGGCATTAAAACAACAAAAGAGTGTTTATACTGTAGACAGACTGACACAGCAGAACATATATTCTTTATCTGTGTCAGGTGGCACAGACAGAGGAACAAAGCTGAAAATTTAATAGGGGAAATAACGCCAGAAAATCACGTAGCAAAAATGTTACCTCTCGCAAAAATTGGAATACAGTAAGTGAAATGGCAAAAGATGTTTTGTCTATAAAAAGAAAATAACAAGAAGATTAACTAAATTTAATATCAGCCGACATAACAGACCATCTATAAGCCGCTTCTCTTGAAGTACCTGTTGTTGGTAGTTCCAAGAGATGATCATTGAGGCTGGCAGGGGTTTCTTAGTTGGTGAAAATCCAACTCGCTATATGCATCTTTATATAAAATTTTTCCCTGAAAAAAAACCCAACTTACATATTGAATGAGGGGTATAGCTATGAAGTTATGAACATCTTTTAAAAAATCTGATGGGTTGCCTCACATGACCTTCTGTACTCCTCTACAAATTCTCCTTATAAAAGCTTATTTTTCTATAATTTTCTGTTACTAGAGGCCATTCCCAGAAATTGCCTTATTACACATTTCCTTGAAGAACAGTGGGAATAGTGGAATACTGCAGGCTTTAACCGGCCGTCAACCCTGTTCTTTTTGTATGATCGAGAGAGGGAGAGATCAATAACGGCTTCTCCTTTGAGAAATGTGTATTTTGAAATTCAAAGCAATTACAAGGAATATTTCAGAAATGGTTAACTCTACAAACATGGAAACTATATTTGACGTAAATTATAATTTTTGAGATTTTCTGCATCTTACATTTTAACAGCTATACAAAAGTCATTCAGGATGAAAAGGACTTCAGAGGCAATTCCAAGAAAATTAAAGATATATGCTTCATTATATTTGCGAAAAAAATCTCTCAACTGTATGGTATTTTAATCAAAATCGTTGTATATTTTTGAGAAAATCAAAATTATAGAATAGTTTGTAGAGGTAGGTTTCTTGAAAATCTTGGTGTAGTGTTGAAGTTAAATAACGAGATGGTATTTATCCACCTTTTCATCTTTGGGTTACACTGTTCACAGACAGACGCTATCACTATTAATACACCACACACATTTTTCTAAACATTGCCTTTCTTATCGATTCAAGTGGTATAAAACATGTATTTTTGTTAAAATTTCTGTTGAAAGTCTTGAATGAAATACAACACTATTTCTACTTATTACACCTACGTAGTAGAGAAAGTACTATCTACCAGAATCAAATGTTATGCTAAAATACGAAAGAAGTAATAGCTATGCACAGTCATTTATTTTTCACCTCTTAAAAATTGCCATTCTAGCACGTTTCTTTTTTGTTTCTTTTCTTTTCTTTTTTTTCATTGTTTAGCCGCTTTATATTTCTGTACTTTACTGTTCCTCGTGGTTATTTTCTTTTCGTTTCACACATATACACCATACACAGAAACAACCATCCCCGAGGCGGAATATGAAACCGCGACCCTCTGCACGGCGGAACGCCAAAGACATAGACTCAAGGGACTTAAGCAAGGGCAGAGCGTGTATTAGTCAGTAATTGCAATAAGTAAAAACAGTATGCCATATTAACATATAATGAAATAAGTCTGAGTTAAATTCATTAGCCATACAGTTTAAGAGTTCGGGCGAAGACATTTAGTTAGAACACTCTGGTCAGGTCAAAAAGGTTACATTGAAACGCAGTCAACGGGAATACCGAGGCGTTCTGAGAATTCAATATGTCCAGCTTTCACAGATATTGCCGTGTACGCACCTAAAATTCTAAACATGATAATGGGGACAATCTCTCTAGAATTTAGCTACTCACACAATAATACAGCCAAAGGGAAAGCTCAGATTTGAGGTGCTGTAAGATATGCAGTATAAGATAGAAATGTTGGTGGGTGTAATTCTTGTAGGCGGGACTTAGGAAAAACGTGTATTGATAAAATTGGTCTTTATCTTCGTCGTAGGTAAGTATTTACTCTGGTAGATTATCGGCATCCACCAGTAATGTGGAAATATTTTGTGTTGTTAACTATATTAGGGAAATTTCTCGTTATTATTGACATTTTCAAATGCTTATACTTTCTGAGCTAGGCAATCCCTATTAATTTCTTATGTTTACATAGTTTTGTAAAAATCATGAAATTTCATCAGATATCTATTTTATACGCATCTATTGGTGGAATAAGAACTAATTCTTTCCATTATGTTTTTGAATAAAACTAAGGATGAAAAGTATCTTCACCAGTATTTTCTTTTATTTCTCCAGCATGTTTAGGGAAATATTTATAGTAACTTAGATACTGATGTTTCCTATGTATTTATGATATTAGTATAAACTGGAAGGGTAGAATCAGAGTGAAAAATTTAATGCCGTAGCCTGGATTTGAACTACGGATCTGCGGTCTCCGTCCGACTGCTCTTAACCATTGAGCTACCATAGCAACATACCAGCATGACAAATTCTCCAACTGACTTATGATTTTCCTGGTACACCACTAGAAGTTCTCACAAACACATGAAACGACTGCCTTAATGGCAACTTACTGTGCTGTAGGTATCTACTTTGTGGCCCGGGCTTCATAGTTCGGACTTAATAGTAAGTTGGCATTAAGGTAGTTGACTCATGTGCTTGTGGAAACACCTAGTCGTTTACCACGAAAAGCATGAGTCAGATAGAGAATTCAATTTCGTGCTGGCTTGTTGGCCATTGTAGCTCAGTGATTAAGAGCAACCGGACGGAAACCGGAAGATTCGTGGATCAAATCCCGGCTATGACAATGAATTTTTCATTCTGACTTTACACTTCCATACTTTGTTCTGAACACGGCTAGTGTGAATAAATAATTATTTTCCGTTAGTATAGACTATTACTTCATAGGTGTGAGAATATTAGAATCACATACATTTTAAGATATGAGTTTTGAAATTTAAGATAATTTACAAAAATCTAAAAGCAAATCAAAACCTTAAGTAAAAATATAATTTATCTGTCGGGAATATTTGTATTCCTTCAATTCCAACATTACATTAGTAAATATTCCTAGTGAAACTTCGCTTTTCCAATCCTTGACCTCAAACCGATATATAATATAATATATATAAAATATTATATATAACATATTGTTATATATTATATACACAAAAAGTAGGCATCACAGAACATACTGTCACGGCAACGGGCATAAAAGTTTCGGCGCAAATAGATAACAGACGGTGGATAGTGTTTTACGGTAATAAAGAGCCTGCATAAGAAGTTAACGATAGCGCGGCTAGTGTACACAAAGAGCCGGCAAATAAACATAGCTGAGATAAAGGACTTGCCGGCACAGATAGTATTTCACGTTTGGAAGGTTCTAGTGATATCTTGATTGACAGAGAAAGGTTGTTTTCTTATTTGTACCAGAAACCTCTCGAATCTATGAATGAGATATATACGAGATGGTGACACGCCAGCGGAATGTTGTAACATGAGAGTGAGTCACGAGAGGTAAGCAGAGAACAGTTGAGAGTGTTGTTGTAACGAGACCTGTTGTTGTAAACTGAACGCTGTTTGTTATTGTCATCGACCTTGGAAGATTGTGTTGTATATGTGATGTAATGTTACGTGAGAATTAAACAGTGTATTTCTACGGAAATAAAGAACATTTAGAATTTCGGCAAATTGGACTTTTAATTCTACTCACCCACAAAGTCACAATGTACTCTACCATTTAGATTCTAGGCGTAGTCTTGAATTTTCACTGATAATTCTCCTATGAATAACGATGAATACCTACCTACCTTATATGTATGTAGTAGATAAAACAAATATACAAATTGTGCTCAGAAAAGCGTATTTATACACGATTTTAATAGAAATAAACTTTACACAAAATAGCTTCATTAAATATTTTATTTTAGCTACTAAAATTGATTAAGGGAGGCCTCAAAACCTGTAATTGTCACTGAATCTCGATATCAAAACTTTTACTGGAATAAAATACATCCAGTACCTTATATGTATGTAGTAAACAAAACAAATTCACAAATTGTGCTCAGAAAAGCGTATTTATATACGATTTTGATAGAAATAAGGTTTACACACAATAGCTTCATTATATATTTGACTTTAGATACTAAAATTGATTAAGGAAGGCCTCAAAACATGTAATTTTCACTGAGTCTCGATATCAAAACTTTGAATGGAATAAAATACATCCAGTAGGTAATGACTGAAGACAGTAATCTAAAGCATTTTGTCAAATCTAATCCACCGAAGAAAAATATTTAACTCTGTCTGAGATAATTAGCTCTTCCTGTGATTTTATTCTACTTTTTATGTAGGTAGTAAGTTATCAAATGAAATGACCCCACAGTAACGCACAAGACTGGCATTTGGGAAGTTATGTATTCCATCTTCGATGGCCAAGAACGGTTTTCCATGTTTTTTTTTTTTTTTTGTTTTTTTTCCCCTGCACGTCGAGGCGAGTGCTGGAGAAATGTCTTCTGCCACGGCTCCCCCCTGTTTCATTTTATCCCCATCTTTCAGTTACTGCAGCACTCCAGGATTGTAATTCAGTCTAAGCTGGGCAGATGGCGCGGAGGCTTGCGATTTGGAATATCTCAGCTCCGGCAGAGTAGAGCTTTCCCCGGTTCTCCCTGGGGGTACCACTGCGCTAGGGTGGGTCACCGCTGAACCGGGTAGTCAAGCCAGTAATTGCTAGGAAACTTTGCCCGTCTCTGCCGCCTACGTCGTCCATTTTTGTAGCTCATACATCTGCTGCTACTCATCCGTTCTGCCGGACTTGCATGCAAGTAAAATCCAATTTTATTGCGGGTCAGGCTGCTAGGCATACCCTCGGTTACCTGATCTACCTACACCTCACCTCCCCAGGTGATCATTTAATTATGATTAAATTCTGCAAGCATTTTATCACCTGTAATATTATGAAGACATAACCTTGAGTACCAAATAACAAAAATACTGTTTTCAGTCTAATAACTTTCACACTTGTGCATTATTTAAGTATTCTAATGCCATTCCTAGGCAATGCAATGGGAATGTACTGTTCGCAAGCAGTATTAGGTGTGTATGTCTACTTATAAGCCGAACGCTGTGTCTTTGTACACACAATTGAGGGGTTGTCTTCTACAACAGGTTTTTATGATTATTTTCCCCCCTCAGAAAGCGATTGTGTTTCAGAGGGGGACCCGCGCACAATAGTGAATCCCAGGACTTGAATGTCATCCACATGCTTTGGTTCAGTTTTCTCAGTCACTCGTACTTCCGATACACACACACACACACACACACACACACACACACACACACACACACACAAACACACCTTTTAAAGGAGAGACCGGGAGGATTTTTCTTTTCAGAGAATAAAGGCCCTGTAAGGTATAGAGCTACCTAATTTCATAGAAGATCGGTTCCGCTCAATGGCAACAGATAATGCTCACGTGAACAGTGCGGGGTTTCCAAGGGGTGACTTCCCATTGATATTACCTAGGTGAAGTCATTTCCTTAGACCAAATTTACCTGCAATCGCACTCGAAAGAACGCGATGCGTAGACAAAACACAAAAACCTCTTCCCTAATAGGGAAGAAGGAATCAAGTTTGAGCGTTTCCTACTGTTGAACTACATTCGAGGTCTTCGAACGTAAGGAATCATATTTAAAAGTTACGTGATAATTATAACTCAAATATTTACATTTTAAGCTATGCTTCATGCTGCGACAAATAACCTGTACAAGACATCTGTATAACTGACAAAACTTTAGAAAATTTAATGAATTCAGTTATCTCGGCTTTTAAAATTACTTCTTAATCCATCTGGACATGTATCGGTATTACAGAAACTAAATTTAATAAGTATGTTTGAAATATAATCAGTGTAATGAAAGCTTCTTGAATCCTAAAACGTACCCGTACATTACTATACAAGATCTTAGCAAGACCCGTTCTCGGTGTGATAGCGAAACCAGGGCCCTTCAAAAGTATAGTGAAAATAGAATTACTTACTGGAAGTGTAATGAACTTTATGCATTAAGAGTAAGCATCAACAAAATGAAGATATTCTACACGAACTAGGAATGGATCCAGTCATGCACTATATTCATCAATATAATGAAAATTGCTTTCATCAAGCAAAGGCTACAACCAGAATCAGTCTCTGGAGCACTCTTGATCTATAGACCACCAGGGTCGCCCTGTATAGTGATGGCGGGAAAAATTTATGTAGGAATAGTTCTTCTACCACCAATTACAGAAGATAATGATGAACTGTATGTCCTTACCTGTCTATCAATGTTATTCCTGTATCTTATTTATCAGATGAATGTTCATTACAAATGAATGTTCTTTGGATTACCAGAAAATTATATGATATGTTAGATTCATATGACTCCGTAAAGCCACCATCGTTTATTTTTATAAAAATATCAACTGTTACAATGAAAGTTTATTTTTTGTTGGTTCATGTTCAGTGGAACCAAAGTTTAATGGAAATAGTTGCATTATGCGCTACTTTGTAGCTGCTACAAGCGAGATAGAGTATATTAAATCGATATTCAAATGTTTTACGGACACCTAAATGCTGGCCTTGAACTTAAATAACACTCTTTCCACGAGACAAAAAAAGAAAAAGAAAAAAAAAACAACAGATAGACAACAGTACTTAAAAATGACAATGTATTCCCAAATTGAAATCTGTAATAATGAATTTAGGTATCTGAAATGGCTGATTCTGCAGAAAATGATATTTCAAATTGAATGTATACTTTTAAGATATATAAGTCTAAATTGCATCTTTTTGTCTATTTTTCAAGGTAATTTGAGGTAGACAGAAAAGTAACGATGATTTGCCGAATATATTGACCTAACAATGAAAGATAGTAGATAAATAAAACATATGAATGTTGACACCAGAGCACCTTGCTCACTGTTGCGGTATAGGTATGAAAGTTGCGTTTTTTCACAGTACATTCCTTCGCGAACAGTAGGCAACTTCTTCTCCTTGCCTCGCCTGCCCTACATTTCTAGCTAAAGCAGAAGCAGGTAGAGACATACGCTCTGATGTCACAGAGTAGTCAGTTCATTGATTCAGTTTTACATACTCTAACACATACGAGAATTTTGTGACATTAGCGCTAGATATGAGCCCAATATCGTGCACCTTCCTATATCGTGTTCCATATAACTTTCCCTAATGTTTTATAGCTGATGTTCAACTTTTTTGCCTCAAGATGATAAGTAGTTTGAAGCTGCCTTTTGGCACGATGTGACGCCAATTTAAAACTGGAATACCAGCTCCAATTTGAAGACTTAAAGTTTTCTGCTGCTGTGTTTGCCTAGTTAGTGTGATGAGATCCTTTTCTCAAGGTATGCACGAGTGTTTACTTAAAATATGGATTCCACAGATACTTAATATAAAATATTTAATGATAACTTGACATGTTTATTATTGAAGCGTTGCTGAACTTATTGTTTTGAATATAATTGTAATTACCGAATATTTTAGCTCAATATAATTCTCAGCGAATATTCTGAATTACTGCGATAGATTTCCCAAAAGTTATGTTTCTGATACCAAATCGGTGCAACTTTGCTCCTAACTGATCACCACAAATGAAGTTCTCATCTGGCCGGTCACGACGAGAGACATTTCTGCATGTGTCTACGTTGTTATTGACTTGCGTTGGGATTTTATTATGGAGGGGATTCGGTACGTAGGCCACCATGCTGGGCCCATTGTCCCTATGCACCTAAGTGGGAGCACCCCCCCCCCGGGAGGAAGGATGAGGCGAAGGCGACAGAGGGCGGCCGACCCAAGGAGCCACGACAGTACAGAGGACAGGGTCTCTACAGTTTCCTTAGATAGAGACTTCCTCCGACAGGCCAGGACAACGAACCTGCTCCCACGCAGCGGGACGGCAACGAGCTCAGCAGCCAAGCCCTAATGGTCCCAGGCAGGCGATCCGAGCCCCAGAGGTCCCTGGCTGGCGGTCCCGAAGTGGTCCCAGCAGAGGAGCTGAGGCCGGCAACCGATCTACCGGAGGAGGAAGTAGTTTTCCTCACAGTATATCATCCTGCCATGCCCCGCCGAGACACCCGGCGACACTTCTACCCTGAAAGAGTCCACCAGATGAGAGATGATATGAAATGATAATGGAGATGAAATGGACGGACAGGAAATTCGGGAGAAATAACTAACCTACCCAGCATTCGCCTAGCTACCCGGAAAAACCCCATAAAAACTCATGGAACAGGTAGGTCAGCCGCGGGATTTGAACCCAGGCCTCCCGAATGCGGGCCACAGACGAAACTGCCTGAGCCATCCCGCCCGGTATAGCCTTGCGTTCCTAAAGCCTCCCCCAATCACCAACATCAGCTTTCCTTTCTTATGTGTAACAGTAATATCACTCTTCCCTAGATAACTTCTCTCAAATGGTCTACGCGTCTATCTAGAGACATTTTCCATGAAAGCTCCTCATTGAAATCTGTGTTCCTTTCACCTTCCCAATAAGCACTTAAATAGCCATTATGCACGATTCATGAATCAAGCAGTTTTCCAAGAATTTCACGGGATGAATACAGGACGTTAATTACCTTCTTTAGTCCGTTTCCCATGGATCCTCATGTCTAGATAAACAAATTTTACGTAGTTAGCTTTCCACAGGAATTTATATAATATTATAGTGATTCTTAATTCCTGGTTTCTTAACCTGTTCCTTATCATTACATATTATTATTATTATTATTATTATTATTATTATTATTATTATTATTATTATTATTATTATTATTATTATTATTATTATTATTATTATTATTATTATTATTATTATTATTATTATTATTATTATTATTATTATTATTATTATTATTATTATTATTATTATTATTATTATTATTATTATTATTATTATTATTATTATTATTATTATTATTATTATTATTATTATTATTATTATTATTATTATTATTATTATTATTATTATTATTATTATTATTATTATTATTATTATTATTATTATTATTATTATTATTATTATTATTATTATTATTATTATTATTATTATTATTATTATTATTATTATTATTATTATTATTATTATTATATTATTATTATTATTATTATTATTATTATTATTATTATTATTATTATTATTATTATTATTATTATTATTATTATTATTATTATTATTATTATTATTATTATTATTATTATTATTATTATTATTATTATTATTATTATTATTATTATTATTATTATTATTATTATTATTATTATTATTATTATTATTATTATTATTATTATTATTATTATTATTATTATTATTATTATTATTATTATTATTATTATTATTATTATTATTATTATTATTTTTATTATTATTATTATTATTATTATTATTATTATTATTATTATTATTATTATTATTATTATTATTATTATTATTATTATTATTATTATTATTATTATTATTATTATTATTATTATTATTATTATTATTAATATTATTATTATTATTAATATTATTATTATTATTGTTATTATTATTATTGTTATTATTATTATTATTGTTATTATTATTATTATTGTTATTATTATTATTATTGTTATTATTATTGTTATTGTTATTATTATTGTTATTGTTATTGTTATTGTTATTGTTATTATTATTGTTATTGTTATTATTATTGTTATTGTTATTATTATTATTATTATTATTATTATTATTATTATTATTATTATTATTATTATTATTATTATTATTATTATTATTATTATTATTATTATTATTATTATTATTATTATTATTATTATTATTATTATTATTATTATTATTATTATTATTATTATTATTATTATTATTATTATTATTATTATTATTATTATTATTATTATTATTATTATTATTATTATTATTATTATTATTATTATTATTATTATTATTATTATTATTATTATTATTATTATTATTATTATTATTATTATTATTATTATTATTATTATTATTATTATTATTATTATTATTATTTCCTTGTTCACTATTAGATCATGTTTTATTGAAGTTCCCAATAATTACGGTATCATAACTGTTACGTACACTAGTCATCTCTCATTGGCTACCGCCGTGAAAATTGTTGTTGTGCAGTACGAAGTAGTCTCCTGTTTAAAATAGTTGTTTGCATTGATATATTCGAATATAATTCTCAAATTTACATGTTCATAACCATATGATGATAAGTATATTGCGTAACAGAGTTTTTGGATCTGGAGTGCGTGTAAATTCTTATCCATAAATAGGTACATAGGAGGATTTGTCTGTTTAAACGTATCCCTCACGATGAAAAAGTATGTACCTATATCTATCATTGCAGAATGTTTTATACCTTGTATCACCCGACCTTGCATTAGTTACTCGTTTGCCACGCAACGCCATTCTAAGGTGTACATTAGGGGAAAGGGTTAGGAGAGGGAGAATGGAGAAATATATGCCAGTAGTGCAAATGTATAAGATACAGCGTTTAGCATGACTGCAGATTTTTTATAATCCACCATAGGTGGAAATTTTTAGCTTTCACGGCCGCGTTTAAACTTTGTGGTTTATAGAAAAATGGCTGCAAATGGCAGTGAAAGTCTCCAAGAATGTTCCCATTTATCTATGAACTTCTGCAGTCATACACTTGATATCCAAATAGTATTCATTATTTGGAGCTTCTGCATAGGATGGTATACATAGTCTGCGCTGCAACAAACAGTAATAGGTATTAGTATTCCTGACAAATTTGTGTATTGCTGCCAGAAGCTTCAACGAAAAAAAAAAAAAGTTTTTTTGGCAAATGAGTCTTGCTCTGGAAATATTACGTGCATAAGTATGGGTGGATTATTTACTGCCAAAATGATGTATTCGTTGTTCCGGTCTGTTCACCTTTGTCTCAGTTTTGGTTTTGCAAATGCACGAAAGAGCACTAAACATTACAGTAGACGCTGTTCATCATCTCATTTGAATATTCATTACAGCAGTGGAACGTTAACAATTAATACAGATTTTATTCGTTAGTGACACTTAAATGTATTGTCTGCTGGTACCTAGGATACCTATGACCTCATTCATGACTGTCACTTGACTATTAATTCTGATACCAGACGTTATTCATAACTAACACTTGACTTTAAGGATTGGCCTTACGTACCTAGGTAAGCGTAGCTGGTGACAACCCCCAAGCATCCCGCGAGCTTAGCAGGTAGCAACCCGCAAGCTTCCCGCGAAACCAAGGTAATTAGCCAGCAGGAGGGTGGAGTGGGTATGCCTAAATGTTTCCTTGATTTATTTCAGTGTACAGCAAATAAGTTCACTGTTAACATGTTTTCCGACGAGACTGAAATTACGGTGAGTAGGACAGGAAAGAAAATTCTAATTCGAAACGGTTACATTTTTCAGATTCCGAAAGTGTTTAAAAAGGGGGATAGCGCGATGGACATGTAATTTAAAAAGTTGCAAAAGTGTTATTAAAACATTTTCCATTGAAGAAATAGATTTCCTGCACATTCAAGAGGACCATAACCATGCGGCAACACCTAGTGAAAAATTCAGAGACAGAAAGTGCTTTGTGATCTGAAGAGAAAAGCTACAAAAGATATATGCGAAAGACAATCAAAACTAATATACCAGCAACTGAAGAGAGAAAACACGAAAGAAGTAACCTCATGAGATTCCACAGTTTACGAATTCCATATACAAAGTTGGGCGTAAAATTCTGCCAAAATTACCCACAAGTATAGAGGAGGTTCATGTTGTTCTGAACACATTAAATATGAAAACTGTAGATGCAGCTGAGCTGTTGCTACACAATGATGCTACGAAGAACGTTGTAATATTTTGTGAATCCCGAAATCTCAAGAGTACTCAGTCAGTGTGGCACAATATATGTTGATGGAACTTTCAAGCATTCAACAAGGTTTTTTTTTTTTTTTTTTTTTTTTTGGCCAGCTATTTACAATCCATGGGCTCGTTAATGGACATTACGTTCCAATGGTATTTTCTTTGTTGAAGGACAAGAAAGTTTAATCATCTCAGCAGGTATTTTCAACAGTTGTTCATAAATGTCATAAGCTAGGTCTGAAATTCTCTCCGTCAAAAATGTTTTCTGACTTTGAAGAAAGTATCATGGATGTGTGGACTAATGTTAAAATTCAAGAATGTAAATTTCATCTGACAGAAAGCTGGTGGCGAATGATACAAAACTTGGGACTTGCACATGACTACTATTCCAGAAATGAAATCGGAAGGTTTCTGAACTACATATTTGGTTTGCAAATGCTGGATCCTGATATGGTTGGTGACTGTTTTTCTGAAGACTTCATGACAGTAATGCCTGTCTGGGAAAAACTACAAATGTTTTGCGTCTATTTAGTGGAAACTTACAAAGACGAAAATGCTCTCTTTCCTCCTTCCATGTGGGCAGAACTAAGTTGCAATAGACAGAACTACCAACACTAGCGAAAGTTTCCACAACAAATACAACAACCAGTTTTACTCCAGCAGCCCAGATCCGTATAGATTTCTTGAAGTACTCAAGCAAATGCAACTGGATACTAAAATTGCAATTAGTTGCTCAAGAAATAAAAAAAAAACAAATCAGGAAAGGTCTTATCCCACTTAAAACTTATGATGCAGCAGGTAGAAAATTTAAAAGCTGGAAAAATATCAAGAATGGAGTACGTGAAGTCAATTTCTAATAGAACCAAACCAAACATGGAAATAAAATGTAAAAGAAAGAATAGCACTTATTTTAAAGAAAATAATACGTGTTACTGTATGATATAGGTTTAACATGTCAAAATAACGAAGCATTTAAATGTGGATCCATTGTGAGTAAATTACAGAAAATAAAGAAATAATGAGGAAGCTGTTAAATGTGCAACCTTTTAGGGTACGAGCCAGTTCGCCTCCTCATAGTGCACCCTGGGTAACGCTAAACAAAATGGAACAAGTACTAATTCAAATGTAAGCATTAGAGGTTCATTTGGTACTAGAGCTGTGTTTCTTCGTTATTAATCATAAAGGCAAAAAAAAAAAAAAAGTAACATCTTCCACTAGAAGTATATAATGCTTCATCAAATATTATAAATACCAAACTGGTACCGTTACCTGTTTCGACCGGGAGGCTATGGATGTATGTAATTAGGGACTGAAACCGGGAGTCTTGGGGGCTATGTAATTAGGGGATCTTTAAGGGTCCGGTAGGCTGCGAGGCTATTTTTCTGACCACGGGAGGCTTTGGTACCGCACCCTAAGGATTATTGACACTTGACTTTATTCATTACTGCCACTTTATGCTATTCGTTATCGACAAATGACTTTGCATTAACATCTGACTTTATTGTTACTGATTCTTGCCGTTTTTCATTATTGATGCTTGAGTTGAATGACATTGAGTTATTCATTATCCATAATTGAACTTATCGGTTGTTGACTCTTTATTGATTAGTGATGACTGATTTATTCGCATTCAAACCCATATCACTAGGGCCAGGAAGTTATTGACCTAAAATTCTCTAAGAATTAGCTATAAAATGCCCTTAAAATATAAAAAGATGCACAAAAATGTAAAAAAATGACCTTACAAAAATTAGCAATTTCTTTCATGATAATAAATTATTAACTGTCATAGACAAGTAATGTATATGGTTCGAATTACCACATTTTAAAATTAACTTTCTTAGTAAATAATGCAATTATTGATAGTAAATAATAAATAACTTAATAATTCATCAGTCATTTTCAATTTTATAAAATATAAAACAATGAGTTATTGTACGCCTTAGCCAAAACATACTTTACTTAGCTTTACAGTACACCATCATTGTCATCTGCAAGTTATCAAAAGTAAAGGAATGCCGGTTGTCAGCTAACATTTTTTATACTTTGAGAAACTTCACTTCACTTCCACAGATGTTATTTAGTGCATATTTGAAAAACACTATGTCACGGCCTGTTAAAATCCTGTTCAAAAATATCAGTTGTGAATTTTTCTCCTGACCAGATATCGGCAATCTGACAAACTTTTTGGATCCTTTATTTTTGTCCAACACAAATTTTAGTTTCTGTCTAATTTTGTCCCCATTCTCACTTTTTACATTTTGTATCCTCTCTTCCGCAATCTTCACTAACTCAAGCGACTTGTCCAATATAATGCCACTTTCTTCAAGGTGGGTTATGGTTTCCGTCAAAAATGTAAAATCTGATATAATGAAAGCTAATTTATCTTGGATTTGAGTAATAGAAACATCCTGTGTGCTCTCAACTGCCTTAGAATCTACCCTATCAAAGCTATTCACTACTTTTCTCACTGTTTGAGAATTGTGACAGTGGTATATACATGCAGTTAACCATTCACCACACCGTATTGCAATTGGTGCCGTGGCAAAACTATATTAGGGGCTTTTCCTTTGAAATGCATAGTTCGGGTTGCCGCTTTCAAAGATATTTTTTTTTACTGTGGAAATTAGTGTATCTACTTCTGGAAATGTTGATCTGCCCTGTTCCACAATTCGATGAAAAGCATGGGCCAAACACGTAACATGCACCATCTTATTGTAAAATGATTGGATAGATTTTGTCGCCTTTACCATGTAAGGCG
Organism: Mantis religiosa; assembly: GCA_030765055.1. Taxonomy (NCBI): domain Eukaryota; kingdom Metazoa; phylum Arthropoda; class Insecta; order Mantodea; family Mantidae; genus Mantis; species Mantis religiosa. Next base: position 192,624,141 of record CM060948.1, on the reverse strand, counting down.
CCGCGTGTGTTAGGAAGAGGAGCACGTTGTGATGCTGTATTCCACTAGACCACAATAAAGACATGGATTTATTGAACAGTTTGCATATATGACAGTGGTTAACAACTTCCATAACCTCGGTCAGAAGAAACATTTGTCCGGCAGTAGTAGCTTCTAGCGTATCTATCACTACATTGGCGACATGACACCCCTCTGAATCTGTTGTCTCATCAATTGATACATAAATTATTTTCCCATTCACACATTCACGTATTCGGTTTAACGTGTATTCATAATATTTTTAGGTAACTTTTACGCAAAGTTGATTCATCTGGAATTGTATGACGAGTGTGACGTTCAAGAAAATCTCGTAATTTGGAATTACTTAATTTCCTAGCGGAATATTTGCACTAACAAACACTTCACATAAATCTTTATAAAAGGAGGATGACTTGTTACGACGTCGTAGCCGTTTCTTTTAACAGTAACTGAGACGCATGTCTTTTTTTTTCACATTCTAAACAGCTCGCAAATGTTTTTCTCGACCAACATATTGTACGGTGAATCGTTTGTCAGCAGAGACTTTAATTTCGCATGCTTTACAGAACAGTATAGTTCCATCAGTAGAAAATCTGTTTCCACCAAACTCTGAAACATACTGTTTCAAACGGGACGTAGTTGACTGTTTTTGTTTCGGCATTTCAATTCCACAACACAAGAAATTTACACTCCTCACAAACTACTCTCCTTACTGCGACATTACTATTTCCTGAAGTCCTGACTGAAGCAATCCACACTTATTGCATGACGTAATCGGCGATTCCTCGAACTGATGCGTCATAAATTCACCAGCACTATTAGGTCGCTGATCTGTGTTAATTACATGTTTACAACATTTACAAAGTTACTATTTCATATAAGATGATGATATAAACGAACTTTTAATTACAGATTATTTTAAAACTCCCCAAAAAGCTCATGGGTCAGGGTCAGGTCGACCACGGTAATCGAGCCCAGCCTCCCGAATGTGGGCTACAGATCAAAATGCCCAATAAATTCTTGTAAAAGAAAGAAAATGTCCTTAAAATTCACCTAAAGGTTAAAAATGACTTTATTATAACCCATGTGGAAAAATGGATTTTGATGACCAAATGATGATGATGATGATGATGATGATGATGATGATGATGATGATGATGATGATGATGATGATGATGATGATGATGATGATGATGATATGAAAACCACATATATCTAACGCATTTTTTCCAGAATGCACAAGTTCCAATAAGCATCGCCTGTGACTACTCAGAAAAAAGATGACTTTTCATCAAAATCCGGGCCCTACTTATCAGGCATCATTCTTTTCTACAACTTAAACGCTTCTCCTTGTAAACGGATGACAGCACGGAGCAAAAAGAATATTAGCAATAACCAGTGTTTACTTTCGCACCCACTTTACACAATATTAGCTATGATGCTATTTTTCTCTGGCTTTTAGATAAATTCCTGCTCATTTATATATTTTAAACTTGTTACTGCTACTCCCGTTTGCTAAACTCAACCAGCAACTTTGGGAAGATATTACAATCTCTCTCTCTCTCTCTCTCTCTCTCTCTCTCTCTCTCTCTCTCTCTCTCTCTCTCTCTCTCTCTCTCTCTCTCTCTCTCTCTCTCTCTCTCTCTCTCTCTCTCTCTCTCTCTCTCTCTCTCGCTCTCTCTCTGTCTGTCTGCCTCTCTCTCTCTCAATGGATTCTCCACTGATTTGAGAAACGTATTAATTCGTGTGAAGGATGGTGAGGGAATTTTCTTGGAAGTCTTCGTGTAGTTTTCCTTGAGGTATTGAACTTAAGCACCATTTTTTTTTTCAGAACATGTACGGTATTTCAGATCAAAGCTGAATATCAAATTTTTGAATCGAATAGAATACTTTCTCCAGCTACTATTTAGATGGGATAGAAAGTAATGACTATTTCAAAAAATCTCTAGCTGCCATTTAGTACTTTATTCAGAGAATTTTTAAAATCACCCAGAATAGGTCTGAAACAACAATAGCTATAACAATTATGACTGTTAAACACTAGATCTTTATTTCGATGCAAAAGTATTATGTGCAATAGATAAAGAAAGAGAGTCTAGACAGGCAGACAGATAGACAGAAACTGGCTGGACTAGTTCGTGTAACCTGTAAATTGTTGCGTCATTATGTGTGAATGAAAGCTTCAAAACGAAGGTTAATACTTTTTCAAAAGTGTTGTCCGATTTCACACTTTAGCAGTGCTGAATAGGCAGTATCCTGAACTATGTATTCATATGTTCCCATTTATTGCTATGCAAGTGGAAGAATGTCTCTAGAGGAAGGGGATGGAAAGAAAAAGATATAATGCCTTGTCAGTTCCCATTTAATGGACACAATGGCGATAGTTTTAACGTTGTTCTTTGTATCGATATATCATATCCCGTTCCCATAGAGGCCGTTGAAATGGAGTTGCATGTATGAGCACGTTTTGAAACCGATCCATAAAAAGATTAAACCTGAATATGGAATTATCTGAAGGTCTGACTATTAATTATTGCGGAAGTGCTACTTCTGCACTTCAAATAGGCGGGCTATTGAGGCTCTTTGATTTTCCTTTGAAAAAGTTTATAGCTTTCTCTCCATATAATACGCTTACTTGTATATATGTATATTCCGTACGAAAATTAGTTAAATGTGGCTGTATGCATTTTTTTAAATATAAATATCCGATCGTCATGAAAAAACATTTGCATTCCACTTAGGGGGATCGATCGGTGAAGACAGAACAAAATGGTTAAAAACTACCGTTTTAGGTTATATAATCTCTAAAAACGTTTTCAGGTAACTGATTTTATAGTGAAAATGAGAGAGTTACGTGACGATTTAAAGATCTCTTGGTGGATGACTCGGTTGCATATACTAAGCTGTATGTGATATTTCTTACATTTTTACTAAATTTCTTTGAATTATTGTAGCAGTAATAAAATACTAAGTAAAATAATAGCTTTGGAAATTAATTATAAGATGTTCTTTCCTTTGAATGTCTGAAAGTGGAATCCATTTAAGTTTTTAGTATTGAACTGTTGAAACATCAATGTTAATAATGTTTTATTTTATATTATTTTGTTTAATTTAATAGTATATTTCTTACAAAATGTAATTTTTAGTACAATAAGGAAAATAGTTCTCGAATGTTGAAAAGTTATGGAAACTGCATTGTATGGAGCATTTTATTTTTCTAAATAAATAAAATTTTAAGTATTAAAAATGCATAATCCAACAACTTAACACATATGCTCTGAACTTTGCAATTACATTTTTTATATTTTCCATGAAGTGGTAAAACATTCAAATCACTCTGGATAGACCACTGGGTTAAGGAAAAGATCCAGTTCGGTCCCTTATATCGCCAATGTGTTCACAACCAATCATCTAATAATTAATTAAAATATCACCTAAAGTTTTCACAAAACGCAGACAAATGTACTATAATCACGCTGAAATTATTTATAAAATTATTTTTAATTAAAAATCATGCTTTTTCTAAGTTACAGCTCTTTTGATTAAAATGTCAACAACTCCTTTAAAAAATAGCCCATTATATCATTAACATAAATGTAGGTCCACAATATCGCTTAAATGTTTTTTTTTTTTTCTCTTCGTAAAATTTGGTTTAGTGAAATTAAACATTTTCTGAAAAGTCACTTTACTCATCAAAAACTTTTTCCAAACAAAATTAGAGAAAACAAACACTAAATTTTGGAAATAAAAATTCAAATGGCTGGGGCATATACAGTTGCCACATTTAACTACAGTACTACTTTTTAGAAAGAGTCTAAGATATACGTTTTTCAAAGTATGTCTAAAGTTATCTCCCAACTCCAAAATATATAGCAACTGACATGTTTTTTCTGGTGTAGAATTCGTATACAACAGGCAGGTGCAGCGCCATTTTAAAAATAATATAATTTATACATATCGTGGTCTACATAACGACGTCATATGTTTACTTCACGTATGGTTGAGCAGTAACAATATTAGTATAGATTGATAATATAGATTGCATCATTTCCGTGATGTCTATACTCGTAAGACTATTTAAGGGTTAAAACTATCACAAACTCTACAATAGTTTCTCCACACTAGGTTGGTTTTTGCCTTGTAAGTTTTCTGCTGTTTACTGGCACACTCTTCAATGAAGAGCAAAGCCACGGAATAGTTATACCGCTTGTTGAGCAATACCTATACCTTTTCCTGTTTCTGGGTTTGGGGACAAGCCGAATGCGTCTTTCTCAGAAACGTTTCTGAAACAGGGATGAAGGATGGGGTTGTAAAGAGACAATGGCCGGGTTAGCAGCAGGGGATGTTCCACACAATGGGAGCCGTCACCCCAACCAGACAGCGGGCCGCCTCAGGTAGGTAGATAGGTAGGTCGGCTGCCTGGCTCCCGCAACTTTCACGCTCGGTTCAACCCCACGCTGGATACTTTTGTAATTACAGTAATACAACAATGAATTCTCATCAATCCAAAACATCAGTGCTCCTCACACGTATATTATGCTATTTATAAATAGGTAAGGTGATTAAGAAGCTTTAAACCACATCCTACTACAATAACAGCTGTACTGAATTTTCTATGAATACGTTCTATCTACAGATATATACATATACACATACTTAGATTAAGAATTAGCCGTACCAAATTAACTTACTCCTGCTGAACATCAAAAAAAAAAAAAAAAAAAAAAAAAAAAAAAAAAAAAAAAAAAAAAAGAGCTGTAGCTCATGTAGAACACTCCTAACAGAAAACAACCTACATCTCTGCAGTAAGTACCACATACATTCATGACATGTGTTAATTTAAAGATTTTTCTAGGTTTAAGTTAATTTAAATTGTAACACTTCACTTTGTGTTCATTAATAAGTTGTCATGCTATTGCTAGATAGATACTTAATAGATTTAGTTGCTTGTTTCTGGTGGGACAAAAATAACCAAAAAATGTAAATTAACCGAGTGAACAGAATCTCTATCTATTAAATATATTAAATATATAGTTTTGAAGGAGTTAGGATGATGGTAATAAATTTAAGCTTAGTAGAGTCATATCTGCTGAAGTCAGAGCATTTTCTAATCGCAGAAGATTGTAAATATGGCACTGCGTGTTCTGTTCCTAGATTAACTTAAGATACACATATTCCAACTCTAATACAGTCTGCTGTACAACGAAATCGCCTCCATTTCGGGTATTACAATTTGGAAAAAAAGAATAATTGGCTATAGAATAAAATATACCTTACATTATCTGAGTGTAAAAAAAAAGGTCAACTCTGGGAGAAAACTGATCTCTACTCGCTCTTCTAGAAACTGCTTTTAATTTTTTTTTCAATTTACGTCCTCCAACGTTAAGTCATATCGGACAAAGAAAGAAATGGGTGAACTGATGCTCAAATGAGTCCGGGGTCCATGGAGCTTAGAGTTACCCGACATTCGTCTATCAGGATAAGGGAAAATCCGGGAAACACCTTATCCAGGTAACTCATCCTGACCGAGATTCGAACTCGGGACCTCTTGAAGGTGAAGCAGGCACGCTACCACCACGGTACCGAGGCGCGCTTTTTAGAAAAACGCGATATTGTATACTCTTGTTGTTTTTTAGGTAAACTGTAATTCACATTTCAACATCTATGTGATTACTTTGAAGTCCTATGCTACCTCTATGACAGCTCATTTCTTACCGGGTTCGATCCTAGGCAACTGTAGGTATGTGTCAGTTGTGATGGATGAAGTGGCGTCTAAGCAGGTTTTCTCCGCGTTTCCCCGCCATTCATTCCACAAGCTGCGCCATAATTGCCTTGCTTTCAACCATTTCATCATCCCTTCATATCAACCATTTCCTCACTCTCATGCCGATTTTGTGCTATCACACAAACTTGGACTCTCTCTCTCTGATCACAGGCATCACTAGGTATATCAATCATGAACACTTGCACAGAAAAATCCATACTACTAAACTGATAGGCCATTTATCCTATCCGGAAAACCCGTGGGAACTGTTTTCGCTCCTGGATCCTGGCTCCAACTCCTCTACAAACGAGCGAGGTAGCGTCGCTGTAATATTTGCGACTCGCATTCGAAAAGTCACGGGTTCGATCCCCATCGAACTCTGGCTTGACTTTTCGTGGTTTTCCCTTGTCACTCACGTGAGTGCTTACTTTCATACCACGATTTCCTTTTCCATCATATCCGTCCATTCCCTTTCCTTATGATCTTTCAGGTGTGCTTTAAGCCTTGTAATCTATGAAGTGCCCGGCACATGGCACGGATGCTTACGCACTGTAACTGCTGTTCTCTGTGCTGGGTGGCGCTGTGTGTACGCTGGATAAGTAGAAAGAGTCAGCTCAACTACAGTATCAGAAGTCAATTAAAGTTATCAGCGATGGTGGTGGACAAATTCTTTTAAAAATTCAAACCAATAACCAATAGTATCACGCAAATAACTAACAATATATAAAAATTGCTTGACAGAAACTACTTTTTTTTGCGCAAGCTATCTACACCTGTAGTAGTAATATTTTGTCCCTGTCTTAAAATTTACTAACTAAACAAAAGTAATTTAGAATGCAGAGAAATTCGACCCATAAAATTAAAGAAAATAGATACCTATATTTAATTTGTTCTACAATTATCATAAACATGCCCAAGGTATTTTAATCCAAATTGTTAGAGACATATTCGAGAAAACAAAAGATAAAAATGTTTCCACTTAAAGGACCACGAACCTGAAAGGCCTTAGTTATAATTACACTTTCACTAAACATTACATGGTAACCTATAGGTTGGGGATTTTCATGAAGATCTTCAAGTGGCACAACTGGGTACTGTAAGATAGTAAACTCAAATATTGAGTTTCATGTTGTGCCAAATTTATACTTTCGTCATCTATTCACACACACACACACACACACACACACACACACACACACACACACACACACACACACACACACACACACACACACACACACACACACACACAAAATTAAGAAGCATAAAATAAGTAATCTAATACCGTATTTCTGCAAAAAAAAAAAAAAAAAAAAAAAGCATTCATAAGCATTTCGCTTAGAAATTCGGGCTCCAATAATTAAACTGTCAACGCAAAAAAAGTGTTTACAGCAGTAAAATAAAATTTTCCGTAATTAACTTCTCGCGAGGAAGATATTCCGATGTCTCTGATAGGCTAAAGTTGAATATCAATCGATTCGTGCAGGTTGGGAGAAGGATAGGGTCTGAATCCTTCACTGGTTGAAGTTGAATTCGTTGGTACACCACTTCCACCCAGTACGAATTGATTTATGTCTAACTTAAGCCAATAGAGACATCAAAGTATCTTCCCCATGAGAAGTAAATCTCGTTGTAGGAGCTAGTTTTGCTTTAATGTTGTAAAAATCTTGGTTACGATGTTAGCTTAATAAAATGGACTGTAATTGAGAATGTAATCGACAAGAATAGTACGCGAGGAACTATATACAATAACTCTGTAAAAGTGAATCGGAAATTGGATGGCTCCAACATGGATAGCAAGATGACCTCTGGACGCCCACCCTGCATAAAATAAAGTGTAGGACCTAATATAAGAACACAGACGTGCATAAAATAGAAAATAAAGAGGATAAGGATTAGGTAAGAATGGCTTAGTTACATAACACACATATGTGTTCTATCGAGTGAATGGGAAACAGCCTACAGAAGACTAAACTGGCTGCAGGGTTAGGCTTATGAATACCGTTGTTGTGAGATGTCCTCACGCTCGATATAGCCTGAACGGTGTATCTTTTGTCCTGCTATACGCTCTATAGTGTGGCAAGCTTGCCATTCTGTTGAAGAACCAGTTCCAACCCCCTTCAGCCACTCTCAATTCCCTTCGAATAATCATTATTATGACGAGGAGCGTAAAAAGTGGGTATCGTTTTGCACGGGATTTCAACTTGACTTCCCTTTTCCAACAGTCAATATTCCCTCGTGCTCATAAGCATAGCATTGGCCACATAAAAAACAGGCGCATCCAGCTACACATTTATTGATAATGGAATAATTAAAATGCTTGATAAATATAGGTATATAAAAAAGAAACACAAGTGATGTTTTACCCATAACAATAATGACATTTTACTACTAATTTCCAGTTTACTTTTTAAGAGCTTAAATTTACCCGTCTCTAGCGTTCATTTATATTTATAACTAATGAATGTGTAGCCCACTAATAACAGTAGGTAATCTATTTTGGAAAACACGGCACTGAAAACGTTAAGACAATAATTACAACGAAAGTAGGTACACATATATGTATCCTCACTGGAGTTTGATTTTATCAGCTATAACCGGAAGTCCAGTAATGGCTTACCATTTTAAAATTTCAAATGGTCAAATGAGATAACATAACACTGGACTCTTAAAAAGCAGCTTTCGTAGGAAATCTTTGAATTAATTCATATTCTTTAAAGGATAAACACATAAGAAATACCAGTGCATATAAAGCCAGATATTCAGATACAATATGTCTCAAACTAGAATGATTCTGTTTCAAACTTATAGGAGGGGAGAAATAGAGACAAAGATACATAAGATACATACTTTAACGGAACGCTCATAGGCTACTGCGGAATTCGCCTTTATAAACCCTCATGGATTTTCTTGTATTAATCGGCAGCCAAGAGCATTCCGTCTGTGCATATCTCTGCACCCTATAGGTAAGAACATATCTCCGTGCCCTCTTTTTCTCCTCCCATATGTTTGCAACAGGATTGTTCAACTTTGAGACAGATTATAACAACTGTCGTTAACTTAAATTACATAACGGAAAACCCTACTAACCCTCATGGAATTACTAAACTTAGTTTCAATCTTTTGTTAAAATAATCATACTTACCTATATACCTATTCAAATACCTATAAGTATTTTAAATTCAATTGTTAATCAGCGAAACAGCAAATGTTTCGTTTCTGTTTTTCACAATACATTGTATTATACATGAATGATATATATTATATTACTGAATAGAAAACCAGATTTTAATTTTTGAAAAGGTTGTAGATTTATTGGGCTACTAAGGTTTAATATGCTAATGGACGAAAGAAAATATCTTGAGCTTAGAAAAAGGTCTTTAATATTCTCTTTTATTTTGTAGCAAAATAATGATAGGTCATTTTTAAAATATTTTAGACCTACCTATTAGAGGAATGTGCCAAATATTACACTTGAAAATGTTTCACGAGAAGATTTTATTTTAAACGAGGTAAATTACTTTATTGAATATAAAATATAATGGAAACTCAATTAAGAATGACACTGAAATTCCATACGTTTACTGTTGCTGATAAGAATAAAAAAATATTACCTAATACAGAAATTTTAAAATATGAGATTGGGCAACTCTATTTGACTATTCTCATATTCTGACATGTGTGAAAAAATTTCCAAAATTTCCATAATTGTAGATATGGATTTTAGTGTTATTAAACTCTACAGACCTTCCGCTCTTGTCCTAAGAGACCTCTTATAGCATTAAAACTTCTCATATGACGATTACATGTCTTCTAGATGTCTACAAAAGCGTAGCAGAAAAAGTTTTGTAATATTATAATGAAATAAGCTAGACATTCAAGAGAGGCCTCACAAACCTTCAAATACGTATTAAACTAGCTACAGAAGCGAGGAAAATACTTAGGAAGTACTTACATGTGCATTGAGTTGTTTTTAAACAGCACAAAGTGAGAAAAAGTGCTGTTTCAGATCCTGTTACATATTTAAACTGTCTCTCTGGGGTATACATTTATCGGCATCTTCCAGATTGTTACACACGATGTATTTTTGAGTATAAATGTACAACTACTTCATACTTCCTAATAAAGAAGATAGGTATTGAAAACCCATCAGATGATTTTTTTTAACATTTTTGGTTATTGTTTTCTTAGGCAATTATATTCATATTGTGTAAGTTTAAGAAATATATAATCTCATATAAAACGGTATTTTATAAATGCTTGTAGAAAATTAACCATTCATATTACAGTTTATTAATAGATATATATTCTATTAAAGTTTTTAACTGTAAAATGCTTTCTTTTAAGAAATAGTTTCATCATGTGGAGAAAATTTTGTAATTAATAATAATAATAATAATAATAATAATAATAATAATAATAATAATAATAATAATAATAATAATAATAATAATAATAATAATAATAATAATAATAATAATAATAATAATAATAATAATAATAATAATAATAATAATAATAATAATAATAATAATAATAATAATAATAATAATAATAATAATAATAATAATAATAATAATAATAATAATAATAATAATAATAATAATAATAATAATAATAATAATAATAATAATAATAATAATAATAATAATAATAATAATAATAATAATAATAATAATAATAATAATAATAATAATAATAATAATAATAATAATAATAATAATAATAATAATAATAATAATAATAATAATAATAATAATAATAATAATAATAATAATAATAATAATAATAATAATAATAATAATAATAATAATAATAATAATAATCATAATAATCATAATAATAATAATCATAATAATCATAATAATAATAATAATAATAATAATAATAATAATAATAATAATAATAATAATAATAATAATAATAATAATAATAATAATAATAATAATAATAATAATAATAATAATAATAATAATAATAATAATAATAATAATAATAATAATAATAATAATAATAATAATAATAATAATAATAATAATAATAATAATAATAATAATAATAATAATAATAATAATAATAATAATAATATACACTTAAAGTAAAAGATTGATGAACTTGGTTTATCTATTATGTAACTAATTATTATTATTATTATTATTATTATTATTATTATTATTATTATTATTATTATTATTATTATTATTATTATTATTATTATTATTATTATTATTATTATTATTATTATTATTATTATTATTATTATTATTATTATTATTATTATTATTATTATTATTATTATTATTATTATTATTATTATTATTATTATTATTATTATTATTATTATTATTATTATTATTATTATTATTATTATTATTATTATTATTATTATTATTATTATTATTATTATTATTATTATTATTATTATTATTATTATTATTATTATTATTATTATTATTATTATTATTATTATTATTATTATTATTATTATTATTATTATTATTATTATTATTATTATTATTATTATTATTATTATTATTATTATTATTATTACTACTAGTATTATAAATGGATTCATATCGAGTGGTTGTAAATAGGACTATTTGGATGAAAATGATACATATTTTTTTGGTACAATATGTTGCCTAATACCAAGGATTATGTTATTTAAATACATAATTAAAGCCAAATGATACCAAACATTAATTTACTTAAAATGTTTAGTTTCTTTCTTATGATTATTAGAATCTTTGTAATATATTTAGAGATGAGTCTGGGATGCCTACTCATTACTGTCGATTTTTACATCCAACCTTTACTCCTGTCTTAAAAGTTCTAATGAGTGGAATGAAGTGTATTTTGAAATTTCATAGATGGGTATCCTTAAGTTGAGCTGAAGGATTGCCTTATACCCAACATACACAAACATGTTTGAATAGCCCCCACCCTCCCCCCGTCTCTTAGTCAAACATTCCAAATGCATGCACTGATTAGGATAAATAAATAGGCTCAAGTTTACGCCTAGTCTGAGGTAGGTGCAGCTGGCACAGAAAAACTCCCCAGCACGTAACCTTGGCTTATTAACTGGAAGCCGCTAACGAGCAACAATCGGGCGTGACAATGACGTAACACGCTAGCTTCCAAATGGCTGCTGTTGTTGGAACAAGAGTCGGGTTACCTCCCATTGTTTCCCCACCACTGCCACCAAAACACTTCCCCTCCCAACCGCGCATGGCTGTTAGAAACAAATGCCGTCTTTTGTGGCCCCGTGTTTCCTACAGCCATTGTAAGAATTCTTGGTCATTGTGTGGATGTAGTGAGGGTGAAAAACGCAGCAGGGGTACGAGAGGGGACCCTCAAAGACACCTCCCAGTCGCTGAATGACACCAACAAAAGAAACCTCTTATTTTCCTTTTCTATCAATGTGCTCTCCAAGATTTTTGACCGTAAGTTTACTGTTGCCATTATCTGTTACAGAGATATTCTGTCTAGTATTGACAAAAACGCTACAAGAGTGAACCACCCTCACAACTTACAAAATATCATTGTATCCCTTAAAAAGGGAAAAGAAAAAATAAGGAAACCCTGTCGCGTTATAAAACTCGAACCAATCAGACTAATGGGTGCTTTTAGACAGACGGCTAGAGTGAAAGTGGGGGTTCGGCTGGGAACACGCCTCCTTATCTGTGATTGGCCCGTCGCAGAGGTGATGTAATGGGGTGGGTGATGTTGGTGGGGAGAGCAAGACTTTCCTGGTTTTTGTGAGAGGGAAATAAAAAACCCAAAAGGGGAGATTTTCCCCACCCTTGGACTATAATATTGTGGTGTGTATGTGTGTACGGGAGTTGTATTCTTTTTCTAGAGGAAGGGGTTTGGCACTTTCCAGTCGCTTTAGTTCAGTAGGGGTTATTCCCCCCTACTCCTTACGTCCTAGACGAGAAGTGGGGGTAGGCCGTCGTTTGCAGGGTACTGGAAGATCCTTTTGGCAAGTTCAGTAGCCGGATCTAGCCGGTGTTGAATTGCACACGCTGCATTTTCCACAGAAGACAACCACGATTCGTCGCAGGTGGTTCTGTTTTATTGTCCTTTTGTTGTTATTTAAATTAGTGTAGTATTTGGACATACCTAAGTAAAAATATGTAGGTGGACAATGACTAGAGACCACTGTCTGTGAATAAAGCCGGATAGGAAATTAAACGTTCGTGTATGTGCGTGTGGAAGAACTGTAAGTTTACTCCCCTAGGAATAAAGGGGAGATAGAAATAGCATTTTGTAGCGGTGTGGTAGTTAGTATAGGGTGAGAGGAGCCAATCACAGCATCACCACGGATCTTGATCTGCATCAAAGGGCTACCGGCCACCTCATCAGGTAAACCAATGGGCTTATTTAGTTTAAACCTCTTTGTATAAGGCAGCTAGAATGTAATTATGAAATTAATAGCCCTATAATTAACAAATAATTCTATGTCAAGCACTTCATGTGATTTGGTTATTTGTTTCACACACACGCAGTTTTCTGAAATAATTCTCACAAACGCAACTCGTAATTAACAAAATATTTCTAAACCACATCTAAGGAAACATATGTTCAATGTAGGTACTTTACACCATCCGTAGGTAAACAAATTTTCAAAAATAAACTTTTTAACTCTGCCGTTTCTAACTCATTATTTACTATGTTTAGGTGATGCTGGTATTTAAATCCACTTGAAATTTTTTCCATCTTAGTCCGATATTCATTGGATGCAAAATAGGTTATGAAGTGAGATTGACTTGGTTTCCACTCTTGTTTTACTTTGTAATATGCTAAATAATTATAACTAAGCAACATAAAACGTTTATTTGATGTCCAGAGTGCTTAGACAATTCACATTAAGTAGGTAGGTAATGAGTTAATATTGGCAGAGCAATATATACTTATTTTTACACATCGTGCACCTAGGGGATGTAAATATCCAGGCATGGGTAACTTGGTTAATGAGAAGGAGTAATACTGATTTAGAAATAGCTTTTACTTTTAGGAATAATTGTACGGTTTTAAAATGATTTGAGTAAGGTCCACGTTTATATACAATATGAAACTCAATCTTTTCTAGCAGAATCGGATTTGGGATCTAGTCCGAACTGAATCTCATTTAAGTACATGTAAATACTGAGTACTGATAGTAGATTCAGGTCGATTTCAATACCCAATCAAAACGTACACAATTGACAATTTATTTCACTTTGGAAAGTAAATGAGGCTGCATATCTTATTTGTTTACCTTGAACAGGCATTTGTTAAATCAATTTATCCTAGAAAATTACATGGGACATTTGCGCTTCAGACAAATTACCTTACATTTTTGCCCTTCTTTAAGCACGCAATTTTATAAAAGAGAAAATTGATAGCGTCTCACTCTAGCGGAGAAGGTTAAAGATCATTTTGTATTAAAATACATACTTGAAGACATTGCGCTAGAACCATTCTAAACTGCTGGGAGGAATGAATGACATGCGTTTATTTCTGAGTTGGGGGCATAAGGATTGGCTCCATTAAAGATAGGCATCGCTTTAAAATTGTCTTGACAATATTAACACATAATACATACTATTACTTTTATATTTTGAAGTCAATATTAGATGCCCAGAATTATACACTGCCGCTGTATAATTGAGTATTGAATAGAGCAAGAAATGTAAATGCTGTAGCTTTATTTACAGCTGTTGATATTCAAATTAATTTATATAGAGATCTAGAATAATGGACACATCATTTGTGGAATTGCTTGTTTTTATTTAAGTGTAAGTATTTTAAAAGCTCGTTAATTATCGAGGACAGGAAAGGAGTAGCGGTAAAATTATTTACATTTTGAGTGGCATCTACACCATATTCTTTCATGTAGGTAATATTTTCTAGAGGTGAAAAAGAGGGTGTAACCTGTAAAGTACAGACTTCTTCTTCGTTTTTTATAGAAACCAATTCGCTTTACCTCATTTTATCTCTTAACAATTAATATGGTGAATTTAATGTAACTAGCAAGTATGTTTGATTAATTTCCTTAAAATAATGACGATCTATGCAGAAATAAGCACACAGTATTCGAATCACCAACTACGGCTACTTCCATTATATCTGCAGGTAAAACGCATTACTTGCGCTTCTCATTATAAGTAAATCATTATTTAGTTAAAAACTTAGGAAGTATACTGGAGTGTTCTAAGGCAAGTGTTAAATTATGCGGAGTGAAATGCCAAGCTGTATAACCCTTTGAATAAAGCAAATCAACATTAAATCTTAACGATGCATTTAAAATAAATCAGAGAGAAAATGTTCTAAATTTATTGTTTTATTTATCAACGAAAATTCTTTATAAAATTGTGTAGGTAGACATTCATAATTATCATATCTGTTTAAATAAGAATATGAATCCTGATATTTACTCGCATCTTAATATGTTTGAATTAATCTTCAACAAGACTTACTACCTACTCGTTTAAACTTCTCTTGCAGTTACAAAACAAATGTCTATCCAAATAGACACATTTGGGTATTATGCACAATTTACAGCTAACATTTCACATTGAAGGCAATTATCCTGTGTAAAATCTTGAAGTCTGTAGAAGTAGTTTGTGCGACTTATTTATGACAATAGGTGCGTAATGTGTCCAAAGAAAATATTAAAACATCAAAGAACTATAAGTGTTTGTTTCAGAAATATCTTTGCCGTTCTTTTGCTTCACTTTTAATTCCATATCCTTAAAGTGCTAATTAAAGGTATTTCACGTGTTATTGTTTGTACGTTTTAATAAAATTATTTTTTTAATTTAGCAGTGTGTAATAACGAAATTCATTTTACTAAGAAAGAGTTTCTTGAAATTGTAATAAAGCTATTCTAGAAAAAATAACAGATAAACTTTTTCCGTTTATAAATGTTTTGAATTATACGAAGTTTCAATTATTCGCTAAAGTAAATTAAAATAAGGGGCACGTTAACTTGTCTGAAGTTTTGCAGAAATTTTTAAATTAAACTAGTTAGCAATTATAATATGGTTTGAATGAATAGAGCCAGACTGAAAAATTAAATGCCACAGCCGGGATTTAAACCACGGATCTCCCGCTCTCCGTATGGTTGCTCTAAACCACTGAGCTACCATGGCCGACATGACATTAAACTCTCCAATTGATTCGTATTGACTCGTAATTCTGCAATTGGAAAATTTAATGTCATGTCGGTATGTTGGTCATAGTAGTTCAGTGGTTTGGAGCAACTGTACGGAGAGCGGCAGATCCGTGGTTTAAATAGAAATATTGGGTAGATATTTAAATTAACCACATGGAGTTTTAATTATTCTTCAAATAACTAAGTTAAATGCATCTAATTAAAATATTCAGGAAACAAAATAAATAAGATTCCAGTTGTTAGTTTTTCATTCAGTTTGACAAGTGTTAGCGCAGAATTTTACGGACCTTATTGGGTGAAGTGTGAATCAATAATCCTAAATACTGTTAGATTAGATGTTTTATTTGAAGTATTGACAAATTATGACTACTTCAAATCCATGTTCTCGTAGAAAAATAGAAATTACAGCCATAAAATCCGGCTCATGCTCTTAAACTATGCTAATTGACAGTTCTGTCGAATGGGAAATGAATGGAAGTCAACTGGCAGAAGTGCAAAATGCCAAACATTTCAATTAACCTCAATCAAAGTTCTTGTGCCGATGATAGGAACTAGAGGAAGTATACCCCCTTATTTACACAATTTTTCAGAAAGTTTCAGTTGGAATGCCTTTATAAAAAAATAAAGTTATGCGTTATTTAATCTCTCTATATTTAAATGAAATCTAGGCTTCTATAGCTGTTTTGGTATGTTGCCAGTTATTACTTAAATAATTTTACATCTTGGAAAGCGTTAGGTACAGCAGCCTTCATTCTAAGAAAGCATACATTTTTCATTAACTTTTTTCATTACGAGAGTGGGAATCCGAAATCCTAACGTGCTAGAAAAAGACTCATTTTAATTCATCATAAACATGGATTATACTCAAATCTGTCGCTAGTAGAACCTGAACTTCTTTTCATGTTTTTATTATTTAGATAAATCTCCAGTGAAAGGGAACGGAATGCAAGACGTACACAAAGGTGTACATCTAAATGCGGATTGCACTGAGTACCGAATGTAATTCAAATACATTTAAATATACCATGCATATGCGGTAACAGATTATTCACTGGTTATCGTATCATGTAACTCACAATGTTTCATTGGTTTGCATTGTTTCCTAAAAATCAGGAAATATTTGGTCAGGCCAAATTTACGAAACTAAACTATAGACAGCGATATTAAAATGAATTAACTGAGAAAATTTTTTGCTTTATCCGTAAATAAATAATAAATTTAGCCTAACCATAAGCAGGGCAAAAGTTAATCCTATAGTATCTGATAATGCCAAGATTGTACCAACTAACAATCTTTACTCTGAAAGTTTAATTTTCCACCTCTAAATTAGAAAAGTCTTGTTAGATGGTTAAACTTTGTTAAAAATGAGAAAAATTTGGGAGAAATTTGATAAAACTATTAAATACCACTTAAGTTTTGTTTAAACACCATCAATACAGTTCTCTTCTATAGCAAATATATGAAAATTATAAAAACACACAGCAGAATAGAGCACGTATTTACCTCAAACATAGCAGAAGAAGGTGTAAGGTCTATGGAAATAGAAATATATATTTTAACGAAAGGAGACCAAACTTTAATAGCGGATGATCTAATATAAATGAACTGTTTCAAAAGTGTATAGTTTCCTCCTGAAAACACTTCTGCAATCTGGTAAACACTGGGGAGGTACCGTAAAGCTAGTGCTGGAACGTTACCTCCCCAAAATTCCTTTCTGGAATGTTTCACTACACATATCGCCGGTGTTCACCGTCTGGTGCCGGTGTAACACGAATAGATGTTAAACAACATTATTTTAAAAAGTATTCTAACCTCTACTCAAAGCTAGAGTCAGACATTGGAACCCGATCTTCTTCGTATAATGTTAATAAACAAAAGCTAGGTAAGCGATAATTCAAAAGCAATAAATTAGTAGAGACAGACAATCATCACGGTGAAATGTTGTTGGAAGACTTGACATTCCACTGAGCAAGAAATATATCATAACTGACTTGGCGAAATGCGAATTAATTCTGCGAAGATAGCAAATCTGCTTCAAGTACGGAGTGAAATAGGAAGATATTGTGAAGGGGAGTGCAAGATATGAGAAGAGAATGAGAGAGGGGGATGAGGGAGAGAAAGATATGCATATTGAATTCAATAACGTGAGGAGACATGCAGGTTCTACTAGCTACTAACTATAAGAGGACTAAACAGTGTATTCCTAGTATAGGTATGTAAGACATCGATTACTAAAACTGTATTTGAAATTATACACAGGATTATTTTACATGAAATTTGCTGATCTGTTTGAATCAATAGATAACTACATATTTGTTCAGTATATGTCAGAATTTTAATTACATATTATGTAGGTACATTTAATTATATACATTTATTGCTAATTAAATAACAGTTAACCATTTTTTTAATAAAAGTAATACCATTTTTTTAGATTATTGCGTTTATGATTAGGATTTTATGCACCAAAATATTCTCTTCAACCCATATCAATATACTTGATTGCATTTAGACCAATATACTTTAAATAGCCATTTTTTTATAAACCATTTATTAATAAAAATTGCATGGTGTTTAAAATCACTTTGCAATATACGATAGTTAAACAGGTATGCTGAAGTTAGTGATACTAAGAATATTCAGTAATATGTCGTGTTCTGGAAAAAGTCGGCTCGCTCGTTCCCTAGTCTATCCTGAAGGGTCACTGTTTCATGCTGACCTTGTTAGGTATGCTTAAACTGTGGACTTCCTTCCGCGCTCTTCATATTCCACCCACAAAATAACTTTTTAATGCTTGTAAATGAAATTTATGTCTACTTGAAGTCCATTTTATAATTTAGACTGACATCACCATAAAGGTTTCATAACAGCAAAGCGTAACCAGCTCTTATCATGCCGCGCCGTGGCTCAGTGGTTAGATCGCTTGGCTCTCACCACGGCGGCCCGGGTTCGATCCCAGGCCACCGCAAAGTGAGATTTGTGCTGGACAACAAGGCGCTGGGGCGGGTTTTCTCCGAGACCTCCGGTTTTCCCCGCCATCTCATTCCACCGGTGCTCCATCTTCATCTCATGTATCATCAGTGTCATCGCCTGCGGTGCCGTATGTAGTAAAAGCGGGCGTTAAACACTACACATTTCAGCTCTTATCACGTGATTTACTCCGTGTGGGAAGGACATTATTATGTCTCATTGACTAGTTAATATGAATCGATTCGACTGCATCCTTCATTGGCAGCAGTAGAGTTCGTCGCCACCCTACTTCCATTTAGAGACAGAAATCACGTCATAAGATTTGGTTACGCGTTTCTGCTCTGAACATCCTAGTTGAAATGCCAGTCTAATTACAAAATTGACATTATTCGTACTACATCGTCGATATTATTTTGAATAAGGTTATTTTCCATTGCTATTTTTTGCCTTTGTAATCTTTGAAATGCACGTTTAAATTCGCGTGCTTAAGTGTGTACAAAAATAGCACGAAATATTAAAATATTATTTTCTGGCAATTCTTTCTTTGTAGTTTTGGCCGCATTAAAATGTTCACTATTCATATAAAAATGCATCAGTTTCTTTCAAACATTTGATCAGATACTTTCTTTAAAGATTGTCAAAGAGAGAGTTTAGAATTTTGATAATTAAATACACAGTACCTTTCCATACCTTGTTTCCACGAAAGTTTTAAATATCGTACAAAATATAATTTTTTTATTCTAAAGACTATTCGAAGAGTACTGTGCAAAATTTAAATGCTTTAAAATTAAGTTAAACTAATTTTATTGTAACTGTTTTTCAGTTAAATTGGATGGAATTAGAAAATTTGCGATTTCAGTATTCATTGCTTATTAACGAACATTTTTTTTTTCTTTTCTAATTTACGCCCTCCAATATAAGTAGGGCTGTGCCGTGGCTGAGTGGTTAGACCGTTCAACTCTCATCAAGGCGGCTCGGGTTCCATTCCAGGCAACTGCAAAGTGAGATTTGTGGTGGACAACAGGGCGCTGGGGCGGGTTTTCTCCGGTATCTCCGGTTTTTCCTGCAATCTCATTCCACCGGTACTCCATGTTCATCTCATCTATCATTAGTGCTACCGTCTGCGGTGCTGCACGCAGTAAAAGCGGGCGTTAAGCACTACACATTTCACATTTCATTTCCAATGTTAGCAGTCATATGCGATGAATGAAATGGATGAAATGATGCTCAAATGAGCCCAGGGTTCATATAACTTAGAGTTACCAGACATTCATCTTTCAGGATAAGCAAAAACCCCGGGATAAAACCTTATCTGGATAACTCACCCTGGCCGAGATTCGAAGTAAGGACTTGAACGCGAGGTAGACACGCTACCATCTACGTAGCTACCATCTACCATCATTGTAGTATTATCTTTATCGCAGAATGAATTTGAGATCTACTACTTGTGGTTTACAGAAACTTTGGAGTTAATTGGGGAAATTTAATACCATGCTGGCATGTTGCAATCGGAGAAAACAGAAAGATCCGTGCTTCAAATCTCGGCTATAGCGTTAAATTCTGTCTTTCTAACCATATCCAGCACACTCATTGCATATAAGAATAATTAATTACTAACTTAATTTTAGTAAAACTTAAGAGCTATGCGAGAAAAAGAGTTCAAGACTTTAACTGAAACACCTGTGAACTAATTAATTTGGTTAAAATGACTACCGAAGTAGGTATTAGAACTCTGGAATAGCTGTAAATGAATTGTATTTCGTTTACGGCCAATAATTTCCCCCTAATTTTAGTCATTCTTGGATATATTCCTTGATTTTAGGATTTTATACTTTGTTCTCTTGAAACATAATGTAATATCTACATTTCTAGACATTGCGAAGGAAAGAAAATGTTTCTTGTTATATAAAATAATAAAAAAGTGCCTTCCCCTGCGGGATTCAAACCGGAAGCTTAGGGTTGGAGAGTCTGTAGAGACAGTCCAGTTGACAGCTGTCGTATTATATTACGTACAGAAGGAAAAAAACTTATCCAACAGAAACAGTTCGTTTTCTCTGGTCCATATGGTAGTGTAACGGGTATAAAAAACCGTATGACTATTACACATCAGATTTTTAAGTAGCAGTAAGTTAAAACATCTCTCTTCTCGTTCAGCTTGGCAACTTCAATAAGTTATACCTGAAACTGCAACGCTTCCGCGGTCGATGTATTAGGAAGAGTAGGGCCTGAAATAGTAATGGGCGAGGGGGACAAATGAGCATTTGGTAGGCACAGACGAACTCCCTTGCTAAACCTCTCGAATCACTTAGCGAATTTTCATGAAACGTGATTCTGTAACAGGGGTGGCCAAAATGTGAAACTACTTTTCCAATGGCAGACGTAGAAATTCGGCATTCATTTTAAAAGGATAATAAGACTGGTTGGTGGTATATTGTTGTTTTGGAAAGAATTCTAATTATTGGAATTTAACATTTCATTTCCTGTATATTACCCACCTCGGTAGCGTGGTCGCTGGGGCGGGTTTTCTCCGGGACCTCCGGTTTCCCCCGCCACCTCATTCCACCGGTATTCCATCTTCATCTCATGTACCATCAGTGGCACCACCTGCGGTGCCGTATATAGTAAAAGCGGGCGTTAAACACTACACACACACACACACACACACACACACACACACACACACACACACACATACATACACACACATACACACACATACACACATACACACACATACACACCTCGGTAGCGTGGTGGTATCATCTCTTCCTCTCTTTCAAGCGGTCCCGAGTTCGAATCTCGGTTAGGGTGAGTAACCTGGATAAGGTTTTTTCCGGTGTTTTCTCTTATCCTGAAAGACGAATGTCGGGTAGCTCTAAGCTCCACGGACCACGGACTCTTTGCGCATCATTTCACTCATTTCATTCATCCTCCGATATGACTTAACGTTGTAGGACGTAGATTACCAAAAAGAAAAAAAAAAGAATCCTGTATTGTAAGTTTGAATAAGTACGTCTGTGTGAATTAGTTGGTGCCCTGAACCAAAGGTATAGTTCATTATGTTATAATTCATATGATATTTCAATTGCAGCTCCAATCTCTTCAAGATGAGTGAGTGCCTTGTTCTGCTCTACCGAATTATAGAATACATTTGTTAATGTGGTTTGACACTAGGTGTTATCTCTAAGCCTTCTCATGTCCTCAACCCCTACCAATTAGCTCTACCATCTGATTTCCCCCATCATTCCAGTAGCTATGTCTCTAGTTGTGGCTTAGGATTGTAAGTTCTTCATCCCCCTTACAACCCTGGTTACAACAATATTGGAGAAAAGAAAACTGTCGTAAAAACAAGTAGCACAATTAAATTTGGCATTATTGACGCAGAAGTTTTATATTATTATTTAGCTGGAATATACATTTTGAACAGAAATTCCATGCATTACATTCAAATGACTTTCCCCTGCGCATAACAGTTTATTTTTATATATAAGCTTACAAATTATTCTTATGTGCTTCAGATCAATTCAAATAAACATTTGCATAAATCGTATGTCTACAATATATCTAAGTAAATTTCGTTATACTTAAAAGGGAAATTCAAATGCTTAGAAACTTGTCCCTTCATACTGGCCTTGAAGTTGCATATGGTGTTTCGTATTATTTGACAACGTTGCAGTCTTTATTTTAATTAATAACAATGGGACCAAAGAGAAAACTTTAAATTTTAGGTAAATGCTATTATATAACAGTAAAATGCTGAAGCACCTTACACAGAGCCTTAGCATAAACTGTGAACCAAAGGCAAGTATAAACTTTCCGCACTCCCAAACCACCAAATTTAACTTCCTTTCTGTAATACGAGGAAAATTTTGAATTTTAACTGAAAGCAATGTTCATTTCGCTATTCAATTACTTATTAGCATTTATTCTAAATACTAAGCAAATAAAGTATTGCTGTCGCATGCGTATTGTGCCTTTCCAAGAAGATTTGATTACTTTTTTTTCCTGTGTCTAAGTCGATAAAGCGTAGCCAACATGCTTGGAGTGAAATATCTACCCCATTTGTCCTCTTCTACGCGCATTTTCTGTGGAATAACGATAACTTCTCTGCTCTGTGACAATATCAATAAAAGCGTCAAAGCCTGCTTCGTAAGTTTTTT
Organism: Mantis religiosa; assembly: GCA_030765055.1. Lineage (NCBI taxonomy): Eukaryota > Metazoa > Arthropoda > Insecta > Mantodea > Mantidae > Mantis > Mantis religiosa. The sequence goes on along the minus strand of CM060948.1, from coordinate 192,601,070 downwards.
CCTTAATGGCTCCTATCTTTCCGAATTCTAGTGCACACTCTTTGTAAATCCCTTTTAATCTTATATTAATTTACCTACAATTCAAATTATAAGGTACTGTATATGCCATGTCCACCTGAACTTACCTATAGGATTTTCAATGGTTAAAAATCGAGTACATTTTGAGAATTTCCTATATACGAGGGCTGTTCAATAAAGAATGATCATAATTTTTTTACGGTCATAGTTTTTCGCACTAAAATTCAAACTTATTATATTCTGTTAGCCTAATGTGAAACAAACACACCGTAGTAGCTTCATTGTTGGTACTCCTGGTTCCCGCCTGTGAGAACCAGGCAAATTCAGACATGTTCAGTATGGCCTACCGCTGCAATGCAGGTAATATGCAGTTAAAGTTGATGTTAGAGGAAGATCCAGAGTTTCATTCAGACGTAATTAATGATGATGAAACTTGGCTACATCATTTTGATTCGCAAACAGCAAAGCTCGGTGTGGAAATCTCTTTCATCACCAACCCCAGAAAAAGCAAAAGTGGTTGCTTCTGCTGGGAAAGTTATGGTCATCTCATTCTTTGATATTCTTGGAGTGGTTTATCAGCATGTTAAACCTGCACACACATCAGTAACTGGACAATACTACAGGGATGTCCTGGAAACATTGCAAGTCCATATCAGGCACAAAAGACCACATTTCCATAAAGCAGGCTGGAAGCTGCACCACGATAATGCGCGACTGCATATTGCCAAAGTTGTTGCTGAATATCTTGCAAAAATCAACGTGAAGTGCATCCCTCAGCCTCCCTATGGTTCGGATTTAGCCCATGTGACCTTTTTCTATTCCCTAACTTGAATAAACGTCTTTGTGGGAAGCATTATTCATCATCAGAAGCAGTGGTTAAGGCTGCGGAGGTGATTTTGAAGGATCTCTCAAAAATTGTTTCCAGCATGTCTTTGAAGACTGGCAGAAATGCTGGGACAAGTGCATCACATTCAGGGGAGACTATTTTGAGAAGGACCATCAAAATTATGAGAATGAGTAAAGGCACGGTGTCAAAAAACATTTGTGATAGTTCTTTATTGAACAGCCCTCGTACATACCAATCTACTAAGGTTGGTATAATTGGACACGCCAACATAATATATTAACTTTCCGCTTCATACTCATTGACTTATTTTAAAAATGAAGCCTGAATGAATTTTAAGGAAGAGAGGAGGGTTCGTATTAGAACATAGTGTTTTCCAATGGAATCTTGTGGAAATGCAGAAATGTAAATTGTAAGGTTGCTTGTTTAAAAGTGTGTGAAATAAGCTACGTGGACACGCTAAACAAAGAAATAAGATAGCTATGTCGCCTGCGTGAAATGGTAAACGAACCTCGAAGTATAGAAGGAAAAAGAAAACAAATGCCATAAAATAATAGTAGTGTCTACCGGCCCCAAATCGACATAAATAAGGATTAGAACACGCAACTAAATCGTCCTGAGACATGTCTGAGGTGTTGCCTACAAGCTAACATAAAAAGTATGTTTATGAGGAAACTTTAACTCGAAGTTATGTACGTTACACCGAATCTTGTAACAACATTCCCTGTATAGAGTCAATAAAACCGAGCAAGATAAGTTGGTTAATAGTAATAACGCGTGAGGCTCGCTTACCGCTGAATTTCAGTTTTGAAACCGCCCCAAACTTGTATTTATCTATGGTTTTTCCAGGTCGTTAGGCGAAAGTACTTCTATCTCGAATTTCTAATAGATCATTTCCTATCCCGTTATTTCCCTTGATATATTTCACTTCTTGTTTTCAGAAGCAAAGGACAGCGATGGGTTGGGGGTGGCGTGACGGTGGAGCATACGTTGTATAAAGAATTTCTCTGCGGCCGTTTTTCTTGGGGTAGGTGCTCTTTCCCGGGAACCCCTGGTTTACAAGTGTCACTCTGCAATTTGCCCACCTTGGTAGCGTGTGTGCCTCACGTTCAAGAGGTCCCGAGTTCGAATCTTGATCAGGGTTGAGTTGCCTGAATAAGGTTTTTTCCGGGGGTTTCCCTTATCCTTAAAGACGAATATGGGGTAACTCTAAGCTCTATGGACCCCGGGCTCATTTGAGGATCAATTCACCCATTTCATTAATCGTCCAACATGACTTGACGTTGGAGACGTAAATTACAAAAAAGAAGAAGGAAGAAACCTCTGCAATCGGTTCTTGTCCTCGTCCTTGCCTTTCAAGGTCTTCTCTTTATTCCATAAATTACATGAGCCTACAGAGATAACCCAATTGCAATGCTGACCTCTAGTAGCTGAATGTAGTGGATTTAATATTTATGCTCATAATTAAATGGAACACAAAAATCCCTTTTTACTCAACACTAGAACCAGAAATATCGAAGTGAAAGCAACATTAGTGTGTCTACCAGGCAGTAATTTGGAACCTGTATATTTTTCTTACAAAATTGTGTTCCTTTTTTATTTAAAGACAAGGTTAGGATACGTATGGATTTCTATGATATTAAAATCCTTATATATATATGGGTAATAATTTTGCACTATGGGCATATTTAAAATTTTAAACTGTAGAAGAAACCAAAATCTGAGAATACGAAGCTTTTATCGCACTGTGTAGCTAATTATTATGAACTTTGAGACAAGTAAAGTATTTGACACTGGAGGTTTAGGATTGAAGTATTTGACCACAACACTATGGCTAGATTAATCAGCCATATTTCTGTCATCCGATATTAGGCTCTTCACGCACTACCTTCTCCAATCTTCCCTCTCTTCTGCATTACTCTGCATCTCCGCATATAAACTATGCTTCGTGGTCTAAACTTGGAGTTAGGGGAGGGTTGCAGTCGTGCGCAAGTGCCTCGTATCCCTTGGCATGTCTCGCTTTACTAAAGTACGTTGGGCCGAATATATACCTCTCCTTTCGACGAGTCGTTCTCTTCGGATTGTGTTGGGCTCGGTGAACGATGATCGGGACCTTGTGAAAGATTAAGTAACTCGGTGCTGATGCCCATGAGGGTTTAGGAGATGTCGCAATGTCCTAGATAGCTGAGTAATGTGTGCTAGCATTCAAATGTTATTCATCGAACAGCTTCCTCGGCCACAAAATATTTTTCAAGTTACCATTCATTCCAATGTATTGCTTAGCAAAAAATTTCCTTCTAAATATTTATTTTACTTCTGATTATTTCGCAATTGATCTTTCTACAAACTCGTTTAATCATTAATTTTATGTGCTTGACATTTCAAATCCCGTCAATGTTTCCCTCACTTCGGCTCAGCGTTCAAGTTTTCGTAAATATTATAATATTCATATCAATGTTTATTATTCTGTCTTAATAGCAATTAAGGCACCTGCTTGGAAATTATTTCAAGTTCAACTCTGTGACTTTAATTACGTGTTCCTTCTGGTTACATGCAAGTGTCGGTTGGGAATGTCACAAACTAATATTTCATTCCAATGAGTGTTCGAATCTCGGCCAGGGTGAGTTACCTGGATAAAGTTTTTTCCGGGGTTTTCCCTTATCCTTCAAGACGAATGTTAGGTATCCCTAAGCTCCATGGACCCTGGACTCATTTGAGCATAATTTCACCCAATTCATTCACCGTCCGATATGACTTAACGTTGGAGGACGTAAATTACAATAAATAAATAATAAATAAATAATTTCCGATCATCTTGCTATCAACCCTTGAGATTTGTTAATGCTGCAACATTTTACCGGGTGTAAAGTGGGTGCTCCAAACAGCTGCACCTTCTTCTGTGGTAGGTTTTTGTCTGTCTTATGCTTTCCCATTTGAAAAAAAAAAAAAAAACAGTTTAATAAAAATTACGAATCCTTTATAGCCCATTAAAGGAAGAGAAGATGCTGAAAATAATATCATTCAAGAAAAAAGTATTCTGGTGCATAAACCAAATACGTTCATTTTAAGCAATATGCAGGATGAATTTCAGATGTCTTCGAAAATCAAGTCCTTATACTTATCAAACATATCAAACAGTTCTAATGTCGAAGAAATTTTCAGGTTCCAAAATAGTCGCAAATAATACCGTGAACTTGTAGCGCATAAACCTTCGTGTAATACTGGCTTAGTTTACTGTTAATTGCCTACGTTGTTAATCAATTTGTGATTCTCCGCTTTTTAATGTGTATTATCAAGCAAAAAACGAATCTCCTTTCCTTTTTTTTTTTTTTTTTTTTTTGCATCTTATATCTATTCAAAGTGGTACCTGCGAAATCGTAACGTAGTATAAGAATACATAGGCTGAGTTGTATCTAAGTACTCATGTTCATTCAGCTCACCTTACTCACATCTGTTGTAGTAACCATCAATTTCCGTAATGGATTATATGTTCCAAAACTGCATTTAGGATAGTTGCCTCTCGCACGTGTGTTTGGCAAGAACTAATAGCATAGCATTGGCGGGAAGTTTATGTTGGGCGTTATAAAAACTTGCAATCAAGAGTTGGTTCCAAAATCTCGTCATGTATACTTACTTTGAGCAGTGACACAACGTTCACTCTAAGATTCCTAGATCCTGAATTTGAAATCAGTTCTATGATCGCGCTAGTGCAGAAACGGAGGACTGTTATACTTGAACTGCATACTATAGCTGGATTAATGGTTATTTTTTGAAATGGTTCCAACACTGGAATCTTTGGTTGCCATATTTTTATATTACCTCTAGAATGCGCTAAGTGGAAACATGCCTAAACAAGACAGTAAGCAATGTTTCACTTCTATTTTTAATGCCAAATTGTGCAACCATTTTACCATGGGATAGCATTTCTAAAGCATGGATTTAATATCGCATTACGACACGGTAATTGTGGTCGTTGAAACTCACTCGTGAGCGGAAGGTCTGCATTTTAAATCTTACTAGGAATACCTACTTAGGCTTGGGACGTTTGTCTCTACAAATGTCTTTCCAAAATATTTTTTCATAGTATATTATCATTACTATCCGCTCCCTGTGGTGCCGTAAGTAGAATGAACGGGCGTTATACACTATTGGATAATATCCAACTTGTATTCGTGGAATATGGCCCACTTATGTAGTACAGTACGCTTTGAAATCTAGCGCCCACTTGTCTTAAACAGCGTAAATATCATGTAATTAAATTAGTTCCAGTAGGAAGTTGATGCACATTGTAGCACCACCTGAAATGCTGGCGTGACATTTTAGTTACTTGAAAGATCGTACAGCTGAATACAGCAACGAGCCCTTCGTTTTGGTAGAATCTGGATATCGTTCTATTGTTGCTATAGGTATACATGGAACGTTATCTACAACGTACGGATGTATGAGAGAGATGGTGAGAAAGAACCTATAGGCCATAATGCGTATAAGGCCTGTTACTACAGCTTAAAAATATCTTCAAAGAAAGAACGAAAATAATACCACACTATAACAAATATCAGATCGAAGATTTGCATTGACGGAATAGGCTAAGAGCAAGTCTCCCACTGTAAATATTTAGGATGTGGCATAAGTGTTATTGTGGATAATGGTATAGAAAACCAAATTAATAAATTCCAACACGTATATGGAACAATGAACAGGACATTATAAAATAAAACACGAAGAGATACAAAACTAAAGTTCTACAAGTCAGCGGCTGTATCAGTGCTGATGTATGAGATGGAATCATGGATATGGAGACAGAACCATAAAGGAAAGATACAAACTGCTGATACCTATGCTATTTTTAAGGAAGGTGAAAGGTTGTAGTACTAGGAGGGATAAAATAACAAATGAAAATATGTGGAAAGAGCTAAAAATATTTGAGTAAATAAAAAAATAATGGAGAAGTAACAAAATTGGAAATAATATATCTGTGGAATTGACAGTAAACGATTACCACGGATCGTATTTGATTGCAAGCCTAGAGGAAAGAGGAGAATTGGACGCCCTAGAAAGAGGTGGGACAAATTGAATAAGGACGGAACAGGCTGTTAGACTAATCCCTGGATGTGAGAAGAACTATTCTTGTAATTGTTCAGATTAAGATAATTGATCAAAAAGGGATAACGAATGAATTCTTGTATCTCCTTTAAGTGGAACATAGGACCTTCTGAACCACGCAACCTCGAGGCCTGTACGCAACGAACGAGTTCAGAACCAGAGTTTTCCTTATCAGAGAGATTCCAGGATGAGTGATCAACCCAAAGCCGGAAGTGAAAGTACGAGAGAGATGAGGTGATAGGAAAGATGATGATGGGGGAATCGAAGGAATGCTGGTGGGGGAAACCGGAGGACCTGGAGAAAACACACATTGCGCCATGTTGTCCACCACAAATTCGACTTTGCAGTCGCGTGGGATCGAGCCCAGGTCGCCTTGGAGGAAGTCAAGCGGTCTAACCACTCAGCTACGGCGCGGTCAAAGAGATAATAGTTATAGGTAAAATAAGAGCAGTTTCTACATAAAAAATTAAAATAATTTATACAATTTGAAAAAACGTAGAAAGGTAGTCGTGGCGGTTCGCTCATTTCAGCCCTTCATCTTGGAGGAAGAGATCTAGATGTGGAAAACATCTGTGCGAAGGTCACAATGAGCGAGGTGTTCCCCTCTATTGTGTATCTTTTACCACCCTCCTGCATAGAAATGAATTACTTTTGAGAGGAAGTCAGTACTCGATTCGTATTAAGTCTTTATTTGCATCTATTAATTTCAAATTAAATATCACTGCGTAACTTCAAATATGTTCTCAGCTTTCATAGATATGTGATCCTGGTTGAGGCTAACCTGCTATTCCCGAGGTCGAGGATCCAAACTCGATAGATCGATATTATTCGGGCGTAAAACTCTTTATTGCAGGTTCTTTTGGTAAGGAAATATAGTCCATTTTATAATTATATTGACATAGCTACGTTTAAGCAATAAAACTAAATTAGCTCCTATCATATCGAGGAAAGATATTTTGATGTCTGTAATTGGCTCAAGTTAGATATGAATCTATTCCTAATGGATGCGGATGCATTCTTCATTGACTAGAGTAGAATTCGTTACTGTCCAGTTCCATCCTTGTATTATATAAGGTTAATTAAGTTTACCAAATATTCATTCCATTTTAAAGTAGGCATCACTTGTTATGTAATACTCGTCAGTAGTCTGTACCAGAGACTGTCGGCGTTTTCTTTTAGATGGCCTAGGTAATTAAGGATGTTACCTGTGTCGATTACTGGTGGTGGAGGTGTTTAGCAATAATGATGGAGAAAGGGGGTCACGAAATAATGATGTAGTCAGATAACTTTTTTGATGCTACATTTTAGAGACTGTTATTGACATACACCTAAGCCGTCTTGGCTTAGATACATAGCTTATAACGGTTTTGGAGATTACGTTTCCAAATGTTTTTGGTAGAATTGTCTAAAAATTGAATCGCAATTTTATTTAATGTAAATATTAAAATATATTACCTTTAATGTTAATATCGCTATTAGTTTTAGAAATCTTCCGACTTAAACTGAGTGCTTGCTGTTTTCATAATTAAATTTAACACTAACTTTTTCTATAAATCTCTTACTTATATGATTATAGATTACAAACTACTCTTGTAATACTTTGTACCCCTTAATTTAAAAATACAATAAAATTTAGAAACATTTTGAATATGTCCTTAAATTCCATCGTAAGGTCCTTCAAACGTACAAAAAGGGCGGTGTTCAGTGATCAAACTCACATAATTTATTATTTTTGCTTTCTTAATATTTTAAATTATTATTAATATTTTTGCTGAAGAAAGTATGCTAGCATTTGAGTACGCTTATCTGTCTTACGATTCCTCTACTCAAAGGTAACAACCGTAAAAACATACAGTAACAAGCAACTCGGATCACAGAAAATAATAACACATGGATAGTGCTTAAGTATCTTCCAGTGCTCAAAATTTTCTTTGCCTTGCAAGCCACTTTCTCTCAATATGTTTTTTCTCATAGTTCTAATATTTACGTCGTTGCCTTTTATGTCCTCCTAGCTTGTAATTTTCTTTAGAAAACCATTCAGTTACCTTAGCAATATGCTCACCTCGGTCGCGTAGATGGTAGTGTGTCTGCCTCACGTTCAAGAGGTCCCGAGTTCGAATCTCGGTCAGGGTGAGTTACCTGGATAAGGTTTTTTCCGGGGTTTTCCCTAATCCTTACAGACGAATGTCGGGTAGCTCTAAAGCTCCATGGACCCTTGACACATTTGACCATTTCATTTACCGTCCGATATGACTTAATGCTGGAGGACGTAAAATTACAACAAACAACAACTTAGCAATATATTCTCTATTTTTCACGTGACGAAACCAATTTAAGAGTTTATTACAGATGTATTCCACTATAGAACTTTCATATTCCATTTTTATTTTCTCAGAAACTTACTTTAAAAATTTCATACCGAGAGTTCACCGGAAGGACATATTTTGAGAATCTGTGTATCCATAAAAGGCATTTTCAGAAAATGGTATGTTGTGTGCGAGAGAGAGCAGCATAGATCAAATAACAAAATTTTGTTAAATACCAAGCTGAGTATTTCAGTTCTTCTTCCAAGGATGTGTCAGGAGATTTTTTAAAAAATCACAAAACATCCCTTACGTGGAAGACTGTTAGAGAATTGGTTTTTCTCCGGAATAGCGTTAACGGATTTGATTTAATTACCATATCTATAATATATTTTCTGCTAAATGAAATGTATATATTGAATTTTATGGGAATAGCCTTTGAGTTTCTATTCATTCTGAATGACTGTCGTTTATATTAAAGTCTATCTTCATATGAAATGGATAGAAGAATAAGCTCCTGTAAAAAATGTTTGTTTAAGACTGAGTAGAGAGAATCACCTAAGTCCAACAGATAAATTGAACAAGGAAATAGATTGCCTCTGAAGGCAGACGTTCTAGAAATATCCATCTAAGAATGGCAATTTAGATTTCGTATTTTCACACAACATTCATATCAAGTTCTGACAGTTTTAGAAAAATTCTGCATAACAAGTTTATCAGAGCAGTGTTTCTAATAAGTTTGGTTACTTGCATTTTGTCTATAATGTTGAAATTTAAAAGTCAATACACATTTTTAGTGATTATTTACCTATTGACGAAGTTACGCCAATAATCACTATATGTAGTTTCAAGCGCACTGCACACCTAAGGAAGAGGCAAACATTTTGTCTAATGTTAAACCTTTACATTTTAAGCTTTACTGTGGGTTTTCAGAAAATCTCACGTCATATAGGTTGCAAGGAGCATATCGTTCATTGCACAGTTTTAAATGTATAGGTACTCATCTTATCTGTTTTTTCCTCCAAGTTGCTGTGCTGCATATGTTTCTGTGTTAAAACACTGTCTTTTAATCGCATCCTAATTTGGCTAGAGAAGAGTTCGTTGCTACCTCGCTTCCATCCAATAGGAATCTGAATAGCTAATCAGAGACATCAGAATATGTTCTCCACTTGGAGTAAATCGTTATCTGAGATGCTTCCTCTTTACTGTCATGAACACGTTAGATAAGATGTCAGTATAATTATGAACTGGACTATATCTAATGCGTTTGTAGAGTCTGATCTACATAAGATATAATGACCGGAACTTTTCATATTATTATAGCGTGATAACACCAACAATTAGGGGAAGGGGTGAAAAATGAAGTACCTGAATCATTTAAATGCACTGCAGCTCATTATTTATGTGAAACGTTTCTCTGTAGAAGCAGAGTAACGCATGACGTAACAGACCGCAAGTGAGCCAGAGCCTACCAAACTGACTGCTGGCCTCACGCCCACATACGCAGGGAAGAAGGGGTGGTGAACCAGCCTATACGGGGAGGAGACATGGTCAGCATCACGGCACCTCCAGGGTGCGGCTTTCTAGACCAGGGCCGCTAACTGTCGTAGCTCCTCAATTTCCTCACGATGCTGAATGGACACCGGTCCTATACCCGGGGCACTGTGTGAGTTACATTCCTACTGAAGTAGCATACTTTTATTAAGTGCGCCAGTCTGTCCTCAGATATATCCCTCCATACGTTTTGTACTGTGATTCCTTTACGTTAGGATTTTTCCCAGTTTGAGGATCATTAATACTTCCGACATATTTAACTCTTAGTGCTGCGTTAATCATCTGTAATAACTTTAAAAGAGCCTTTTCTGGTAATTCCTTGAGGATCTACCCAGTGATTAAATTATATCCTGGTGCCTTTTTAACATTTATATTCTGCTGTAGTTCCCATTTTAGTTCTTTAAGCGTCACGCGGCTAAGTTTTTTACCTTTCCTTTTCTTACCTTGTTTTGTAACCTCTTCAGACGTTTGTCTGGGTAAGGGTTGAAAAATCTCTTCAAGATGATTGGCAAAGAGTTTGCTTTATCTTATCACTTTTTGCCCATGCTCCATCTCCCTTTTTTATTGGTGGAATTACATTAGAAGTTCTTTTGATACTCCTTGTTGCCTTCCATAATGAGTAATCAGTATCTTTATCAGCTGTTATCCTTTCATATACATAGTGACTGATTTACTTTTTATTCTACTGATTAATTTCGTTATTTTATTACAGGTTTTATTTAATTGCTTTTTATCTTCAGGTACCCTTGTCCTCTGCCACTTTCTCCGCAGTTTCCTTTTTTCCCAGATTAACTCTCTCACTTCCATAGGGTAGACAATATCATTTGCATTATTCGTACATATTTCCGGGATATTATTACATGCTGCTTGTTGGATATTGGAAACAAAGGAATCTAGCTCTGCTTCTAACTGTTGAGGTGTTTTAAAGGAACATTACGTTCAATAGAACTCTGTAAATCTTTCTTAAACCTCTCGCAGTTAGTTTTATTATTAGTTAATCTTGGGGGTTTATCCTTTTTTATTATATTATCGTTCACTATTAATATAATAGGAGAATCATCCGAGAAAATATGATCCTCATTTACATATACATAATTGTTAGATATATCTTTTGTAATGAAAAAGTCAATTAAATCTGGGGGGGGGGGGGTTACAGGTACTGCAAATTTCAGCATTTGCATTCATTGGAGGCCACTCGACCGAACCCCTCCGTTCTTTCTACAATGTCTGGAACGCACAATACAGTCTAAGCAACCAAAATTACTTAGAATTAGCCGTCCATTTACTACGTAACAATAATGTCGACGCGGGGCAACTAAATGAACAAGGGAAGCAGACTTGATACAGATGATTTTCTACCTGAGAGAAGGAAAGGTAATTCTGACACAGAGGTACGTGACACAGAAGGTGAACCTATTTGAGATGCCTTATTCTAGTTTGAAAGGGATAGAAATACAAAATGAGGAAAGCATCATGAACCCAGAGTTACACGTAAATCAAGTCCACATAACCTGTAGGAAAGGCAAAAATTATTTTTTCTTGGAATATGGTAGAATGATATGCGATGAATGCTTTGCGAGTTTGGAGTTGGAAAAATAGGATAGTGTAAAATAGGAAAACAGAGAGGAAAAAGGAGAAAATAAATAATCATCGTGTGTTATAAGTAATAATTGTTTATATGCTTCATTTTCATATAATATTTCCTTTTACTCTTTCATATTATATTTTAACCTACGCTCTGCCTTTTTGTTCACACTGTACTGTAATTTGTGTTAATCTATCATTAGTATTATTAAGATTAAACATGAAATTAACAAGTAATTAAATGAGCATTTTTAAAAATAATGACATACCTACATTAAAAACACCAATAAAAGTGGTTAAAATGTTGACGCCTACCAGATGCCACATGACCGACCGTATCGAAATTAAGGCGCGACCGACGTAAATAACAGCAATCAAATAACAAGGGCATAGATAATTCACTGGTTGCGTTAACCTCCGCCACCTCATGCTTTGAAGTCTAGTTTTTCAGTCTACTGCCTAACTAGGCAGGAGGTCGAGATCTCTTTAAGGCATAGATTTATAAACAAAGAACAATACTTCAAATCCTGCCCGAATTGCCCTTGTTGGCCTTTTGCACCAATGTTTCCATTATTTATAAATATCCCGTGGAAATGAAATACAAAACTTAGATTTGGATTTAATATCAGGCTACTGTCTATGATGGTATGCTGTTGTTTTTAAAAGAATCAAAGGGAGAAGGAATGACCACTGGAGGAGAAAAAACTACACATTTTGTTATATGCTCTACTTTTCCTGCACACAGTTCATGCGATATGTCTCATCTATAAATTAAAAATACCTCTTTGAATGCTCAGAAGTGGTGCGTGTTTTCTAAAGTCAAATTGGCGATTGTTGCGAGATGAGTTAAATCATATCGACTTTTGGACTTAGATTATATATGAAAGTACTGAGGGCAGCTTGCAAAGAATAGTTACCGACAATAAGAGATAGAATAAATGGATAAACAAAATTTGAGGTTTACACACTGTCATCTTAGACAATTTTACTTAAGGGTTTCACTGAGGTGCTATAAAAGACTATAAGCTGCTACAGAGCTTGTATTAGTTAAGAGAACACAAATGTAAATGTAGATATGCAGTGGAGGACAGCTGACAGCACCGATCTATTTGGGGCTAACACTCCCAGGTGGAAGGGATGAAGCATAGGAACACAGGAGGCTAGAGACCACAGAGGCTATTCCAGCTTGAAGACCCGATCCACTGCTACACATGTATTATCACAGTCATCACCAGCGAACACGGGCTACAGTTACCGCTTCACAGCTTCAACGGCCACTTAAACTGGTTCTTCAAGACCCATCGTTAGACGGGATTAGGCCCTGCGTAACGCTGTACAGGACTTGAGTTCAGAAGTACTGAAACTCAATGAACTCTTAGATGCTATACACGGCACACTTGACTTAATCGCCGACACTATTATTTGAGCCATTATCTATCATCTTCACCTTCTCCATTATGTGACTCAAGCGCTCCAAATTAAATAAAGTACTTACTTTCCGGCGCTTTATGTAGGGAACCTGCCCCCTGCACTGTCGTGGGTCCTTGAGACCACCGCTCTCTGTCTCCTCTCGCCTCATCCTTCCGGCGCCTTGGCAAGTTCATGGCTGTCAACAAGGCACATGGTTACACATGGTCGGCGCAATAGGCCGGAAGTTAGCCCACACTAACTGCTGGCCTATTGCGCCGACCATGTGTAACCATATTAAACTATCTCTTAATCCATAGTTACCTACCTGGCCAATGAATTTAGTAGTTGCAGACAATGGATAAAAAATATAACATACGTTGGAAATGATGTTACAAGTTATTATTATTATTATTATTATTATTATTATTATTATTATTATTATTATTATTATTATTATTATTATTATTATTATTATTATTATTATTATTATTATTATTATTATTATTATTATTATTATTATTATTATTATTATTATTATTATTATTATTATTATTATTATTATTATTATTATTATTATTATTATTATTATTATTATTATTATTATTATTATTATTATTATTATTATTATTGCTGTTATTATTATTATTATTATCATCATCATCATAATTATTATCATCATCATTAATGTTGTTGCATCAACTATAAGTGTAATTTCTCTTTGCAAAGGTATATAACATCTAAACTAGCATTATAAAGGAACTCACCCCGAGGCGCAACAGCGTCTTTCGGGCCAAGGTCTACTGTCCGGCCGTTGCGTTTTCCACCTCTGCTCACCAGTGGCCTCATGAGTGGGATGCAGTACCGGAGAGTCTACTACCTCTTACTCAGCCCGCTTCGGTAGCGTGGTGGTGGCATGTCTGCCTCACGTTTAAGAGGTCCCGAGTTCGAATCTCAGAGTGAGTTACCTGGATAAGGTTTATTCCGGGGGTTTCCCTTATCCTGAAAGACGAATGTCGGGTAACTACGCTCTATGGACCCTGGGCTCATTTGAGCATCATTTCACCCATTCCATTCATCTCCGATATCGATATGGCTTAACGTCGTTGGAGGGCGTAAATTTAAAAAAAAAAAAAAAAAAAAAAAAAAAAAAAAACTTACTTAAGTAACTTCTCAATTGACAACTCAGGGATCTAAGGAAGCTGAGTGCACCCCGGACCAGGGCTCTATGCGGTATAACATTCCCACTCAGATAAATAAGCAGCAGCGCTACTATTGCGCTAAGGAGACGACCGATACTGACATAAATAGAGACAATTTGTGTGTGTGCGCGCGTGTGTCGATTCATATCTAACTTTATTCAAGCAATCGGGGACATAAGAATATCGAGAAGCAAATCGTATGATAGTTAAAAGTCTATTTGCTTCTTGAGCACCTTAGTTGCTAAGACAATGTAGTTATAAAATGACTTATATCTAGGCTATTTAGAGTTTCCAGAACTTCGAAGACTGTCTGAATAAAATTAAGGAAGGCAGACATTTTTAGCAGATATTTAGCATAATGAAACCACAAGAATCCTCTTAGATTATTGTAAAATAATCTCATAAATGAACACTTGGAGGTAAATAAATAAATTCCTCTGTCGAGTTTACAAAGCTAACATTGTAATTTCGAGTAAGGCAGCTAGTAGTTCGATAAGGAAATATTTTGGAAGTTCTTAAATAACATCTTCTCCTTACTACTGTCATTCAGGCTTAAATTTGGAGAAAATAGAAGGCAAATGTCATGCGTCTGGTTACAAAGTGTGTTATTTCACCGTTTTCTATGCTAGCTTATAATTACTGAAAGGAGCATCTAGCTGTCAGCTTATGATTACAGGCAGGGAAACTGTGTAGATAATGATCAATAAATGACACGTACGAATGGTTTAATTCATTTATATAGACAATTTCATGCAAAAATGGTTATTTTATCTAGTCATGGTAATTTTGTTTTTCATTACTTCGCAAAGTCAACGCCCTACTTACTCTGCAGCCGGTGTAGGTACTAAGAAACCGTCTGCTGTGTAAACGGTTAATATTGGTCCAGCTCGTCCTGCGCCGTGGCGCTGTGTTATAGCGTGGAGTTCCGACGAAATGCGACAGGTTGCAATCCCAGTCATGAGATCCGGGTATATTAAGACTTGCTATACCGTTGTTCACATAGGTGCAAGACTTCGTAAATTTTACAACTAAGCCGCCGAACGTAATCGGATATTTATTACTATAAGTATTATTTAAGTTGTGTTCTAAAATAAAACGTAATACTTAAGTATTATCTTAGGTGTCTGTAGTTTAATATCATAAAACCATTTCTCACTCCTCTCGTAAACCTCCTGACGGCGGATATACGTGCCATTATATATATATATATATATATATATATATATATATATAGTTATATTATTTTATGTAAATTCTTCGAGGACCTTATTAATAATTAAGTCTATTATCTATTGTATCCTATACTAACGCTCAAAAGTTTATGAACACACCTCGTTTTAGAATTTATTGAAACAATGGAATAAATGAGGCGTGTTATGTAGTCAGAACAGTATATTTAATGAACATCTGTAATACATGTTATATTTTTCCTACTTCAAAGTAGCATACTTTTATTAAGTGCGCCAGTGTGTCCTCAGATATATCCCTCCATACGTTTTGTACATGACTCCACAGTACATTTACATTAGTGGGTTGTTTCATTCTGACCTCTCTGTCCTCATGATCCCAAAGTAGCTCAATAGGATTGCAATCAGGACTTTGAGGTGGCCAAACCATGATGTTCAGGTCCTGTCTCTCTTCCAATCGTTCAACGTATCTTCTACAGAGTCAAGATTTATGCTTGGGGACATTGTCCTACTGCAAAGTGAAACACATGCCACTTAACCACATCCAGCAGGTTTGGCATGACGTTGGAGAAGGTTATGATAGTGCCCCTTCAAATTTCCTTCTATTTTCAAAATATCGGCTGTTCTATTGCCACCAAAACAACCTGATACCAGCACCCAACCACCTCCATGCTTGGCTGTACGACATATGAACTGATATGCCATGCGTTAACTTTTTACACGTCGGACAAACCGGCGACATCTAGAGCCAAAGAGCTCAATCTTAGATTCATGAGTAAATAACGCCTTTCTCCACTGACAACAGTCTAGTTTACGTGTCGGTTGGCCCATTGTAATCTTTTCCGTTTACTGACAGCTCTCAATAAGGTTTTCTTTGCCGCAGTGCAAACTTAGAGATCTGCATCCTGAAGTCCTCTCTTCACCGTAGAAACACTCAGATTTCATCCTTCAAATAGTTCATTTCTGCTGTCAGCATTGGAGCTGTTTTGTAACGAACTCGTCTACTGGTCAGTATTAAAGTTTATCCTCACTTTTCGAGGTCGCCCTAGGCCTTCCTTTAGTTAAAAATCGTAATTGCTATCGGTAGTTATAGACCTCTTTACAGTGTAACGAATACTTGCCAAGGAAACGTACCTTTTTGGCAATTTGACGCATGGCGTGGCTTGGTTTATATAAACTTGTACAAAACGCCTGTTAACGAAATCTAGGGAATCACAGACATACTAATAATTAACAAACAAAAGATAGCATAGTAAATTTCAGTTATGTATCCATGGACTTTTATCGCATAACATTTGTTTTGTTTGGCGTTATTCACTTGTTAATTGCAGAAATACAGGCCATTCAAAAACATTTGAGCAACAGTGTAACCCTTTAAATCACACATCTTTTTATTTGAAATATCGATATCAAAACTAAATATATCTACTAATTAGAATAAAGTTATTAATAACTACTCTCGTTTAAAAAGAAAAGTCTACGGAAGAGAAGCGTGACAGCATGAAGCGTGTGAATTGCATAAAAGTTACTTCTTGAAAGCTTCCTGACATACAGTGGGACTTTTAAATTATTTAATTATTAATTTTCAGTGCTGTTATTTATAAACTTGTATAATAAAGTCCGGCACGGAATATTACCGTAAGTAAATTTAAATGTTGTAACTAAATCTCTGCCAATATTTTAAAGAGAAGAAGTTCGCTTATTTATTTTGTTATGTAGGCTATTCTAAATAAAAATAATAAAAAAAAACCACTCTCTAGATGTTGACAGTTCTTTCTCCGTTGAAAAGTTTTATTCGTTTTCATGACGTTGAATTATAATACAGCCAATTTCATAAATTGATAAATTATTAAACCCTTAAGGAGGATTCGCAAACCCCTTCTACTTAATATAGACACATTATTCATAAAAGAGCATACATGCGAAAATCTTAACATAGGGTAGAAGCAACAGTTGTTACTCCACAAAATATGAATGATTACTGCACTCAGCAGAGCACAGAGCCAAAGTATGATTGAATTTGAATGCAAGGAATATATATCCTTGGACAGAAGACAAGAGCTTAAAACGCAATAATATCGATCCTATATTAAAGTTGTTTGTCATTTATAAAATACTGTTACCTTTTTTTTATGAAGTAGTGTCGAAACTTCTGCATAATGCTTATTTTAATTCATATATGTATGTATGTTCTGAAATTTCTGGATGCAATAAAAACCTTCTCATATTCCTCGTACGAAAGTTGGCCGTTACTTTCTTTATATCTATTTTGTAAATGTGCTCTTCAGCAGAACATTCTAAATTATTATATAAAAAGAGGAAATGCTGACATTAGAAACAATGAATCAATATTTTGTATCAACCGAGAAGAGGGCGCAAATGACGTAGCAGTCGACACCCTCACTCATTCAATTGAAGAGATGACTTTTCTGGATTCTCCCAAACTGTATTTTCCAAAGAGCTTAATTTGTGTCTGAGGATTGAGGAATTTTATTTCATTGGATATATTAAAGGCTTTTTCATTATGTGAAGATTGTGTAGCCTTTGTATTATTTAATAACTACAGGGCTAAAAAAGAAGGTACAGCCGTTTCAAAGTTATCCTACTATAATAAAATTATCATAAAATCATTTAATCGTTCCAATGATATTTCACATTTTTTTAATATTGGAAAATTTTTCATCCGTTATTTGATATAGTCAGGACTCTACGAAATTACAAGTATAAGGCCTAAACATCTGTAGAAGCATACAATAATTTTATAAAGAACGGTTGGAGATAAATGAAACTAATTATATTGTTATTTGAGACCAAAAAGTAAGTCATTCAACGATGGGCAGCTGTTAGCCTAATATAAAAGACGTAATATGTATACCTGCATTATGTAGCACATAGGTATAGTATTGGTTATTTACCTATGTAATCTGCTCTCAGGTCTAGTTAAAACAGAACGTTTGATTTGCTGTCTTATCAAATGGTTTTGTGCCTTTTTTACTAACGGTCTGCAAGAGTACTCCAGGTATCAACAATAGAATGTAGGAAAATGGTGAAATAAAGAATACTTATTATATCCGTAAATTCTATAGACAAGATGTACTGACTACGGATCAGTAGCTTTGTGAATGACAGTGAACTACGACAGTGGTTTCGTGACCGGTTACCCCTCGATAGGCAGTTGGACTCACAAAAGAATCGCACTTCCACCGTTTGTCACTTATTTGAGGAGAAGGGATAACAATAGAAAACGAAAATAGTGCAAAGATTGATACCGTGGACTATAGGTAAATACCTGCTTGAACTTTTGACATATCAGGTATTCGAGAAGACCGTTCTGAGTAGAAAAGTAATCGTCTAGTTATACCTATGTAGAAATGCGATACAGAAAATGTCTTTGTTCTTTTATACTTTATTTCAGTTATAAAAGTAAATATCACCACTTATTCAGTTATTTCTTTTCTGGCTTAAAAGAGCTCAGCGAATGCCTTTAAAAGAATAACTTTGTATATTCACATTCATATAATATTTTAACTCGTAAGAATGTGGAACTTATTAAAGCCCAAATTACTCGTTAAGAGGTCCCGAGTTCGAATTTCGGTCAGGGTGAGTTACCTGATAAGGTTTTTCCGGGGTTTTCCCTTATCCTGAAAGATGAATGTTGGCTGGTAACTCTAATCTCTATGGACCCTGGGCTCATTTGAACATCATTTCACTCATTCCATTCATCGTCCGATATGACTTAACGTTGGAGGACGTAAATTACAAATTATATATATATATAAGCAGATACTTAATGCGCAAAGTTGTAAGTCTTATTAAAACAAACAATATTTGTGTCATATAGATTTTCTGAGAGAGTATTTTTTATTGATTTGAATTTTCAAATAATTGATACGATTGTATTATTTCTAACTCTATTGCCTCTGTCTTGTTTTCATGCAGAGAAAAGGGAATTTGAAAGGCAATATATATATATATATATATATATATATATATATATATATTGATCACTTTGAAAAGATGCGACCATTGCTTCAGCTTACTGTGTCTTTCCTGAACCACTAACGAAATTTAATAACATTATTTCTGCAAAGCCTTATCGATTAACATAATATATAGAAAAGTACCTAAGCTACTGTAGTAATAATTTATGGAATAGAGAAAATCATGTGAATTTATTGAAGAAATGCTTTATTTGATTATGCAACTGCTGAGGTTATTCTCTTAACGCTAAATGTCAATGCTCTAGTCAATTTTCAGAATTAGCGAGGAGGGAACTTCAGAGATCCATGGTCTCACGGTTTTTATTATTACGAATAGGAAGCTCATTACAAAATTACAATTTTGGGAGTACCCGTAGCTGAAATTGTTTCAACTTTAAAAAAGAACAGTTAAAGAGTAGTCCTTATGTGCAATAAATTCCTTGAAATACAGACTTCAATTACATATCTACTGTTTTGGCTCTCAGAAAGTTTTAACCCTCCTAAACATAACCACTTAGACGCTCAAGAGCACGCAGTCGAATGGCCGGTATTACCTATACTTACCAATATCTTGGACTTCAATTTTCTTACACTTTTGCGCATTATGTGTTCCACCCGATGAAATTTGTAACCAGCCTTGTCCAAAATTTCGACAGAAACTGAGAAAAAGTAGTATTTAAAAGCTTAAATTAATCAACATATGATATAATTAGTTTAATCCCCAAGGATAAATTATACAAGAGCTATATTCAAAAGTTTAAAGATTCTTTTCCGAAACAAACAGTTGAGTGGGAAGTTTCTATGTACCTATTTTGTGTGACTGGTACTCAAATCAATTAATAATATTTTTATTTGTTCAAAATTATGATTTCCACATCGTGTGCAACACCAGGTAAATTAGTATAATATACACCATTGTTATTGTCTACCGAGTGTAGTAAGTACGGGAAGTCTTGCATTACACAAAAAAGTTCGATATCCAGATTTCACCAAAAATATGTTTTTGGACCCTCCAATCTGAAATATGTATTCTATAAAAAGGCCATGTGTGTTTGTATGTGTATGAGAGAGAGAGAGAGAGAGAGAGAGAGAGAGAGAGAGAGAGAGAGAGAGAGAGAGAGAGAGAGAGAGAGAGAGAGAGAGAGAGAGAATAGCGCAACTCCTAATCTTTAAATACCAAAATTGGTGTTTCAGTTGGGTATCTTCTAAGGAATGAAACACGAAGATTTTCCATAATATCTTCCACACCAGACGACACCTCACAGTTACATTTATCCAAAATTTTAATTCCATAAATAATAATGAACGATTTTACTTAAAATACCATATAATTAAGTCGTTTTACTGAGAAATGAAAGTGGCTTCAATTTTTTGGTTATATCATCAGATGTCTTTATCCTGGGTGACTTGTATAACTAGTAAACTTTAATTAAGAGACAGACAGCATTTTACTGCGCAAGCAATATAGAGTTAGCAAAGATATTAGTTGTGTCGAATACGTCTTTTATAACTTAGACTAGAGCACTTCAGAAGTATATATTAAGCTACGTCCTACAAGGTTGTTGGCCGCGCCGTGGCTCAGTGGTTAGATCGCTTGGCTCTCACCAAGGCGGCCCGGGTTCGATCCCAGGCGACCGCAAAGTGAGATTTGTGGTGGACAACATGGCGCTGTGGCGGGTTTTCTCCGGGTACTCCGGTTTCTCCCGCCATTTCATTCCACCAGTGCTCCATCTTCATCTCATGTATCATCAGGGGCACCGCCTGCGGTGCCGTATGTAGTAAAAGCGGGCGTTAAACACCACACACACACACACACACACACACACACACACACACACACACACACACACACATACAAGGTTGTCATATGGGACGATGAATGAAATGGGTGAAATGTTACTCAAATGTGCCCAAGGTCCACAAACCTTAGTTACCCGACAAACGTCTTTCACAATAAAGGAAAACCCCGGAAAAAGCCTTAGTCAGTTAACTCACCCTGACCGAGATTCGAACTCGGTACCTCTTGAATGTGAGGCAGACATGCTACCTATGCTACCGAAACGGGCGACTTGTATTTTATATGTTTCTGAGTTTTCTAATACTTCTGCGTTTCTCAAATGGGAAGCCATTATTCATTTGTTTATCTGTTGTTCATACAAAAAAACGCACTTTCAACGTCATCACATAGCGACGTCTTTCATGACTTGGGTATCCCCTAAAGCGCAATATATGCACTTGCACATAAAATACAATTAGCAATGCGGAAATTTCTACAACTATTTATCCCAATTAATAAGAAGTAGGTATTCGGGTAAGCGTTTTTAAGAGGAGTTGCACAATATTACGGAAACTCATGTGAGTTCAACGCCTTAGATATTTTCTGTAAACTTACTAGAACACTTGTAATTGTGATAAAATTGCTCGTGACAAAATTTTTAAAACATTTTGATAAATGCTCTAAGATTTTAAAGGATAAAAGGAATAACATTTTAAAATTAATTTTAGGATAGTTTCATAGGGTAGTTTCTGTATGTGAAATTAGTTATATCCTGATCCAAGATTTAAAATGTCAACCACAAAACACCGGATAATACAGTTAGTCTTTTACTATGAATATCTGAATTGAACTTAATTTTGTTTATATGGTGCCAACTGTTTCATACTAAGCAGAATGTTGAGATGTTAACTGTCCATAAAAGCCCTGATTTGCTAAACTGTGAGCTTTAAAATAACCAAAGACAGATATTTAATACATATATTAAATATAGATTATATGCTATAAATTGTTGGAAAACATTAAAATTTTGGAGTATCTCAGGAAGATATTCATAGTAAAAGACCAGCTGTATTATCCGGCGTTTATCCATTTAAGTTAATCTTCCTTTGACCTGTAAGTTCATATCGAACAATGAATGAAACAGATTTGTGAAGTGATCCGGAGTCCATTGACCTTAAAATTACCTTGATTATATTCTCAGGATAAAGAAACTTCTAATCCAGCTAATTCGAAATCCCCGTACCGAGTTTCGAACTCGGGTCCTTTTAAATGTGAGGCGTACACGCTTCCATCACACCACAGATGACAGCCTATCCATCCTTCATGGTTTCGTACTTAATAAACTTCACAATCTAGAAAAGACCTTCATATTCAATGGAAGAAAATTTCTTTGTTTTGTAATCTTTAACTTGTACCATAAATGTTAATCGGACAGCAGCTGTAGTAGAGGAAGTTGTAAAAATTATACTTATTTTGGGTTAAGAGGAACAATATTTGAAACTCGGAATATTCAAAAATAATTACAAACACAAAGATTAACTTTCGAAAATGTGTAATTTTGTTTTAACATAGATAATACTTTTACTGAAAATGTTTACCTTCTTTGAAACTTACTAAATTTACTTGTTCAACCTCTCATTTTCTACTTTAATGAACTTCCTTTTTTGACATTTGATGCATTAATATAACAGATTTGTATTGTTTAGGAATAAGTTTATGCTACGTTTGCCTGGGTACAAATGAGGCGGAAGTAATGGCATTAGACAATATCTGGAATGGCTGTTGGGAACTCTGCAGAAAGTTATGCAATAATTGCCTCATTAGCAGAGTGGGGAACCATTAGGCGATAACATGCAAGAGTCTTTCTTTGTAATATTTCCGGAAATGCAAGAAACCTTATTTTCCTGGAAGTATATAATTAACTGATGTATGAGAACTGCAGTACTTCAAGGCAAATACCTGTACAGCGCCTAGGATGTTATCTCCTCATTAGTGTTTTTGTGAGGAGTTTCTGACACTTGGGCGAATTGAGCAGAAATAGAATTTGACACTTGATGGATATGCCGTTAGTAACCAATATTAATTGGAAACCCTGAGTTTGTACTAACTCCAGTTTTTATTTTTAATATTGGTGCTAATCATTAATTGTACTGTAGTCAACTTTTCTATCATTCGTTTCACAGCTTGTGATCGTAGGCCTGCTAGATATGTAGAATTTTCAGTCGTCAACTGTCCATATTTTCGATTTTATCTCTAAATAGTTAAGTTTGCAATGTTTCTCCCCAAGGGCTCCCATGAACCGTTTTATTGTTTTTCTATCAGACACCTATATCTTGTAAGTCGAGGAAGCATATCTTGTACCTTGAAATTCTATTTCTAGGTATTCAAATATTGTGCATATTTCACTGGTAACACTCGTTTTGACGTTTGCTAAACTTCTCAAAAAGTGTTTTAAAGGGACTGTGTATGTGAGTATTTTAGCATTTATTACGTATAGTGGAATAAAGACTTTCGGTTCAACAAGGGTGACACGTGAAATAAAACGATAATTGATAAGAGGGAACTCAGGAGCGATACGTTTCACGCCTAATTTTAGCGCACGTTCCCGGCATTTGCCAGTTACAAAGAGTGAGCAGAATCTGGAAAAGGAAAAGCAATCTGCAAAATAATAAATAGTCCCGAGAAATTTGAACCGCAGGCCTATCTGTCACGATTCCGCACATTTACGAACCTCGGCTACCCATGTTTTCGCGTGTGTGCAAAAGTTGGGCCAAATTACTAAGCTTTGTATCAATCTCATTCCCCTACGTTTAATACTTAAGATCATGACAGAGAGGTTTTTTCTTTAGAACAATTGCTCATTGGCAATGATGTTCACTTGTTTACCGTTTGTGTAACTTCGGGTTTGTTTATATTGGGTTTTCTTAACAAACATTGAATTCGCACATTTACACTTTCACTAGCATTTTCAGAATCTAAGGAGAATAAGGAATAATCCTTTCTAAAGAAACATTCTCATCCTCCAGGCTGAAATTGAACCGGAGACCACTGGACTCCCGTATCTTGCAATTAGGTGACGCGAAGGTTTAAAAAAATCCGGAGCACATAAACTTCATCTGAAGTTTTGGATTAAGATTTTTGCCTTTCCAAGTTTTGGGAGTGTAATCCTGTTCCATTCCAAAGGATACTGGTCTGTCCATCTGGCCCTCGGCCGTCTTCTTCTTGGTATATAACAAATTTTCATTCATTAGCCTATCAGAGGGTCTTGGAGTAACATGTTCAAGCAAGTTGGTTTGGTATTCAGTTATTTATTGTGTTTAACTACTTTTTATGTTTAGTCTCTTTCTCTTATCGTTGCTTCTCATTCTATCTCCTCTAGATACCCCTAGTACCCTTCTCAAAAAGAAGTAGGAACGTGGTCATCCCAGCGCCCAGTGGTTTTACACTGCAGTCAATCTATCAAGTGACTGCCGAAATACGCACACCTAGCACCCGACTTCATTCTAGGCAGAAGAGTTAATAGAGAGAATTCCAAGTAACTCTCGGGGACTAAAAAGCCCTAAAAAGTTGGACCTTAGACTGGATTTGGCTACGGAGAGGACTCGCACGGAGCTCCAGTCTTGGTCTATTGTACCTATGCCTGAAGTGAAGCATCTCCGTGAAGAAGGACGAGGCGAGAGACAGAAGGTGGCCATCCTAAGGAGTTAATATAGTGCAAAGAGTAGGGTCCCTAAACTGACCCTTTGGAAATTCCCCAGCAGACCAATACAGCCAGCATTCCACCTCCTGTGGTCCTAAAACGGCCCACCAGCGGCCCATAGACCATCCTACCGAAAGAGGGAGTGTTTTACGAGAAACATATCATCCTGCCATACAGCGCCGTGACTTTCACCGACACTTCTGCCCTGAAAGAGACAATCATATGAGAGATGATGTGAGATGAAATGGAGAGAGAGTGAATTTCGGGGATGTAATTTACCTACCCAGAGTTTGCTTGACTACCCGAAGAAACCATCGAAAAAACCCTGGGTCAAGTAGGCCAGCCACGGGAATCAAACGAATCAAACTCAGATCTTACAAATTCGGGCCATAGACGAAACCTTTTCAGCCATGCCACTCGGTTGTACCTTATTGACCAGGGATAGGACGAAAATCTCAAGGGCAGCTGAGCGATGGAGAAAGCCTTCGAATTGGTGCAATGATTGAAATGCGGTAGACACCGCTGCTTTGTGCTGGATATTCTCCAAAAAATGATACCTTATCCTCCAGAATAGGCATTGACGGACCAGTAACCCGCTCATATAAAAATGTTAATGCTAAAATTGCCAAAGGATATAGCCAAACAGATGTGACAGATGATAATGTTAAAATATTTATTTGGCTAATATTCTGTAGGTATGTCTTAACTGTTCTGTTAACTTATGACGTGCTCTTCGGACTGAATTTTGATGGTTGGAATATGATAATGAATAGGAAAAGTATAGAACACATTAGAAACATTAGTTGTTTTAAAACTTAGCTGGTTTTGAAGATGTTCATCTTGCACTTTTACACAACTTCAAGTATTTATTTACGAGATGCTTGACTTAGTTTATTTCTTTACTTGCCATCACAAGATCTCATAAATTCCAAAGCTGAATTTCTAAGTACTATTTATCTATGCTCATTTTAGAAACCTGCTATGCCGAACTGTATATTGATTGATGTAATGTGATTAGAGGAAACACATTCTATGTGTATACAATACCATATAACCCATATATAAATTTACCGTGAAAATGTTCACATCAGTTTTTCAGTTTATATATATATAAATCAGGGAGTAAGTACATGGGCTTTGTTAAGTTATACTTTAATTCGTTTGTAATCCCCCTCCTGGTTACATGAAAAGTAATTAAACCAGTTATTATTTGTTTTAAGGGGCGTGGTAGCGTGGTGGTTTCGTTCGCGGCTCCCGTTCTAAGGGTCCCGAGTTCGATTCCCGGCTCTGGGGTTGGCGATTTTAAGTCGGCCCTATCCACGCCTTCACCTCTGTCTAGCACACGTGAAGTATCCCCTATGCCCAACGTGGTTCGGAGTGCACGGTAAAAACTGTAGGTCCTCTCACCTCACCGCCATCTTCACTATCACCCTATCATCGGAGGTAATGGACACCGCCCTCTGGGTGCCTCCACCTGAGAAATGGGTCCGGTCATCACTTGGTGGGGTGAGGTTACCCCGAAGGCCAAGGTTGCCATGTGGGGAGTGTTAGTAACTAACTAACTAACTTATTTGTTTTAATTGTTCAATTTATATGCCGCCTTAACTGCAGTGGACATTTCGTCGGCAGTTCTCCTTTGGAACATATCCGAGGTGTTAACTCGTGTTCGTTGGGTTTTATTCATTAGATCACGCACACATTCACACTCTCAATCATACTTCCATACTGTGGGGTAGGTGAGGAATTATTTTGTTCGGTAAAAAACACCCCGCCCTACCGCCGGGAATCGAACCCGGGACCCCTAGCACGACACGTAGATGCTCTACCGGCTGAGCTACGGAGCCAGCCAATATTATTTTCCTTCATTGCAGTGAGCAGAATTGATAGTTTATACATGTGTATAGTCGTCATGTTTTCATTGAATTATGTTTAGCAAATCCCCACCAAGCAGGTAAAACGTTATTATTCACAGAAGTTGCCATTTAGTATTCAGTTTGAGTGCCATTTATGAAAAATATTTAAATTGGGTACTGGACACCTGCTTTTTTTTTTTTTTTTTTTTTTTTTTTTTTTTTTTTTTTTTTTTTTTTTTTTTTGCCCGCCTGGGTAGCATGGTTGTAGCATGCCTGCCACACGCTCAAGAGGTCCCGAGTTCGAATCTCGGTCAGGGTGAGTTACCTGGATAAGTTTTTTCCGGGGTTTTCCCTTATCCTGAATGACGAATGCCGGGAAACTCAAGGCTCCATGGACCCCGGGCTCATTTGAGCATAATTTCACCCATTCCATTCATCGTCGGATATGACTTAACGATGGAAGACTTAAATTACAACAAAAAAATGCATTCGGTTACCCTAATATCGAATACCAACTGGTTTTTCACTGTCTTGCTATCTCCAGCAGGAGAGTTAAAGTTCTCTGACTTTTTCCATTGCTAAGACAAGAAATCGTTACTCCATATCGTAATAAGCATCACACCACTATCGTGTATTGTTAATAATGAAGAGACACTCAATATACGGGAAACAGTCAATGACTGGCATTCTCCTTGTTTGCCTTATTGACTATATATTGTTATTCGTTGTAGATTAATAGTGACTTATCTTATTTAGTTAGTTTTGGTGAACTCCATGAAATCTACAGAGAACCCAGGAAAACAAAGCAAAAAATTGAACTTCAGTCTGTCAGTACTGAGGAAGTAAAATTAAATAAGAAGGGTAGATATCCTAACAACAGGGGACGATTTACCCTCTTTCCCTCTTCTAATTAACACTACCTTGAGTGCAATTGTCAAGTACGGCAGCTACCGAAGATGTTTCCAAGGATTACGATTAGGATTTCATTACGGAGAAGATTCGGGACGTTGGCCACCATGCTGGGCCCATTGTTCCTATGCCCTCAAGTGGGGCACCCCCGGGAGGAAAGATGAGGCGAAGGAGACAGATGGCGGCCAACCCAAGGAGCCACGACAGTACAAAGGGCAGGATCCCTACTGTTTACTTGGATAGAGATTTCTTCCGACAGGACAGGAAATAGGACATTTAACTACAGAGGCTCCACTCCCATTAGTCCTGGATCCGTAGGACCAAGGACCCGGGCCTCCTACCTTGGAGCGATGGAAAGCTCCAAGGATCTTTCCATCGGAACAACGACAACAACGTCAAGACGGGTGGAAGTGTATACGCCACCTACGTGCGTCAACCCCGCAGGAAAGACTACCGAAAACCTCGGTGGGCCCGCCTGGTGATCTAGCACACCTTCTACTAGCCCTGCAGACTAGTTAGTACCCGGGACTTTTTGGGCAACCCTCTACCCCCTCCGGGCGGCCGTAGCCTGGTCGGAAGTACCCAATTCCCCGTGGGTTTCGGGAACACACTGCCCCCTCAAGCCCAACCCAATCCGAACAATTCCCCGACGGGAGGGGCTCGGCAGTTCGGCCCAAGGTTCCTCTAGTAAAGTCAGAGGTACCACGAGTGCTAAGGGTCCACAGCGCCCGCACCACGCACTCGTGGTACCTCTGACGTTACTAGAGAAACCTCGGACCGAACCGCCGAGCCCCTGCTCCCCTATTGCGGGACGGCAACGAGCCCAGCAGCCGAGCCCCAAAGGTCCTAGGCAGGCGATCCGAGCCCCAAAGGTCCCTGACTGGCGGTCCCCAAATGGTCCCAGCAGAGGAGTGGAGACCGGCAACCGACATACCGGAGGAGGAAGTAGTTTTTCCCAGATCATATCATCCTGCCATGCACCGCAGAGACACCCGCCGACACTTCTACCCTAAAAGAGACCAGCAGATGAGAATGGTGTGAAATGATAATGGGGATAAAATGTATGGTCAGGAAATTCGGGGGATGTAATTAACCTCCACAGCATTCGCCTAGTGACCCGGCAAAACCCCGAAAAAGACCCATGGGTAAGTAAGTCGACCATGGGAATCGAACTGGGACACGATGTGTCCCGATTGCGGGCTACAGACGAAACCGCTTGAGCCATCCCGCTCGGTTATGTCTTCAAGAGTCGGACATAAAATAATTATGATAGATATAGAATCTTTCTTAGAGAAGGAAGCTCTACTTATAAGCTGTACTGGAAAAGTTGGAGATCATCTCTATGATTAACTATGCGTCAAGGAACATAGGGCATGAGTATCTTACGAAAATCTATGCTCAGTAACACTTGCAGTGCGACTTTATTTTGAAACAACCTACATTTGTTCTGTATTAGTGTTACATTTCAATTATATAACTCAACAAATGTATTCATAACCGGGTATTTTATCTAGGAGTTTCATCATTGGCAGTACTAACGTGTATGAAGGGTTACACTGAAGCTAAAAATAACGTTTTTTTTTTATTTAATGCACGAATAGCCCAACAAAATTTAAAGAAAATCATGTTATATAACGTGCTATATTCCATCTGATGATTGTACTGACATCTCAATTAAGGTGCTCTCAGTAGTAAAGGAGAACCACCTCGTATAACGTGATACTCCACGAAGGGAAGATAGTCTGTGTCTCATTGGCTAAAACTAGATATAAAATGATTACTACTGTTGGAAGTGGAGTAGCAACCAACTCTACTCCCGGAGTATGGCCGAATCTTAGTTGTGATGTCAGTCTAATTATAAAATTTACTGTACCTTAAGAAACTGGGTCGGTTTTCAAAGCAGCAATAT
The DNA here is from genome assembly GCA_030765055.1 of Mantis religiosa. Lineage (NCBI taxonomy): Eukaryota > Metazoa > Arthropoda > Insecta > Mantodea > Mantidae > Mantis > Mantis religiosa. The sequence goes on along the minus strand of CM060948.1, from coordinate 192,571,740 downwards.
GACATCATTGGGTAGAGTTAGAAAATGAGCAGCGGAAATGCAAACTTGAAGGAGGAACGAAAAGCGAAAGTGAAATAGGAGAGGAGATTGTGAAGCGGGGTAGAGCAAAAAAGAAGGGTGAGAGGTAGAGTAGTGCCCAACTCCGTGGTGTGGTATTGGGATCTCCCCTGCCCCCACCCACCGCATTTAGTATGGCTGGTAACCTTTACGTTCTACTCACCCAAATTGCCCTACAGAATATAATTTCGCCCCTTACATTCACCCACATTCGCTATGCCTTATCCATTTAAAGGACCTTAAATTTAATTCCACATTAAATAAATCGGAGATGCCAGTTCTGCTAATCCATCAAAATTAGCATTCAACCAGTGGAAGATCCTTCACTACAAACTAATTAGCATGTTTAGTTCTTCATCCTTTTCACCCTTCTCATCTTCTCTCTTCAAAAGAATTATCTTAACACTGTGGATGCATTTTGTTTTATGCCCGATTGCTTTCAGAATAAGATTTCTTACAGTAAATATCTTAGCGATTTTGACATTTCTTAGCTACTGTTATCCTTCCTTCAATCACCGTTTAAAAAATCCGCTACAATAGCATCAACTACTACTACTATTTTACTACTACTACTACTACTACTACTACTACTACTACTACTACTACTACTACTACTACTACTACTAATAATAATAATAATAATAATAATAATAATAATAATAATAATAATAATAATAATAATAATAATAATAATAATAATAATAATAATAATAATAATAATAATAATAATAATAATAATAATAATAATAATAATAATAATAATAATAATAATAATAATAATAATAATAATAATAATAATAATAATAATAATAATAATAATAATAATAATAATAATAATAATAATAATGTATGGCTATTACTTCATTTTTATTTATTTCTTCCATTTATATGCCCTTAACGTTTCAGGTACCCTTGGCGACGTTTTACTTTTAGAACATTTTAGAATTCGTGTTCACTCGTTTTATAACTTCGTAGTTACATTACATTACACACCCTCATTCACAATTTCGTTAATACTTCAGAACTTTGAGAAAAATAGTGTATGCCTGCCTCGGTAGCGCAGATGGTAGCGTATCTGCCTCAGGTTCAAAAGGACCCGAGTTCAAATCTCACTCAGGGTGAGTTACCTGGATTAGGTTTTCTCCGTGGTTTTTCCTTATCCTGGAAGACGAATGTCGGGTAACCCCAGGCTTTATGGTCCCTGGGCATTGTCCAATATGACTTATCGTTGGAGGGCATAAATTAAAAAAAGATAGAGGATGATCCTAACTAAAAATTTCGTAGCCTCCTGCCGGGAATCGAAACTGAAATCTCTGGATTTGAAGACTGACACGTTAATCAATTATTTGTCCGTACTATCCATTTCACACATCTGATTTTTCTCCATGGCCGTTTTACTAACTTCAGTTTGATTTTCCTCATTTCGCCACAGCACGAAAGTTTTCCATTCGTACAGTATCACATTCCATAAAATCCACAATTTATACACATCTCAGTCTTAATTGTGATATTAATGGTCAATGGCTAATTCTATCTGTTTATATTAAAAACGTTGTTTACCTTTGCTATTCTCATTCAAACTTCTTTACTAGACCATATTATCGCTAATGATACATCCATAGTATCTAAAATCGTTCACTTACTCCACTACTTACCTCGAAAATGGTTTTTCTTCGCTTTTCATCCTATAACCACAGTTCTTCCCTTTTTTTATATCTGCCTTTATCCAGTGCCACCTCTTAGTTGGCATTTGTCTTATTTTTCTTTTTATTTGGGGCGGGGGTCGTTTGCGTTCTGCTGGAAGACCCATACCATCAACAAGGTTTAATCTTCTTTCTTATTTTTTTACCACTTCCTCTCATTCTGAAAATAACTGTCCAGCAAATTCTCGAAGATGAACAGGAATGCGTGGTAAGAGGTTTACCTACTATATTTATCTTTTCTTTATACTTGTCTCTGACATATTTTTTGTCCAGATTAATTAGTTTTTCTTCTGGAGTGATCACAGGACGCTTCTATTTAAAAATACACTATTTTCTAAATCAATCTCTTAAGTTTCTTTCATTCGTTTCATAGTTATAAATCAGTTTCTAATTCTGGAAATATGCTTTAAAAAGTTTATGCAACAATTTCACAAATTACAAAACTATAGGTAAGTTAAAATAGCAAGCAAAACCATCCGAGAAATGCTAAATAATTATTCTATGACCATAAAAGTAGGCCTCAGTGGAAGAAGCTGTGGAGATATTATCTTCAAAGAAGTTTTTTTATAGGTGAATATAAAATGTACTGCTTATTTATGTCCATTTTCGTTCTTTTCTCATTAAAATTTGTTAAGATCGATATTTCATACTGAGTAAACAGTTTTTTGAAAGCGTTGACCATTTGTATACTTAGGCATGTGATACATTGTTCCTTCGATCAAATAACTATCAACCAGTAAGTTGTAACTACAGTTTATGTAACTACATGTAACTTGCGTACAGCCAAGTTTATGACGCTTTTGTAAGAAGCAGGTGTTAAAAATAGTATTTGTTGTTGACGTGATGCTCCAATTTATTGACTTGTAAAGGACAAAGATTATATAAGCATACAAAATTAACATTTTTTGTGGAGCTCATAATTCTTTATCGAATAACATAAAATTCATTGGCAAAACATTTTATTTACAAAGAAAAACAAAGTAAGAACTAATGAACCAACCCGTATGTAATCGCAAATGTGTGTTGAGGAAGTATTGATTGTCTTAATACACACGTTTCGAGTAGATCAAAAACTAATGATACCGCGCTTGGATTTGCGAAGTTCTGTAAAACATTTTCAGCTAATTTATTTGAAGCCAGCTGGTTTTAGTGATTGAAAATAATTTCTGAATAAGAAGAATGATTCTTAAATTTCACTTCTCCTCTGTCATTAGCAAATTTTGCAAGTAGGGACACAGGATCTTAAGAAGTGTGAAACTTCAGTTTTCTGTGATTAGTCTGTGAAGTCCTCTTCATGCAGAAGGTATTGGCTAGATTATCGTACTGACTTTTCAGAAGATTATCATTGAATATTCAGCAGCTCAAATCTATGCTGTAGCATTGTTTTATTTATTTCCTTATTTTATTTTAATGCCTTGTGTGAAATGCATTTTGTTTTTAAAGGTTAGTTTTAAAATGTCCACAATACTGTCCTTTACTTTCTCTACGGATTACCTGTTGCGCCCACCCAATATTTGTTATTCGGAATTCCCCTGCTTTTAGAGACAGGTGTGCGTGTATGTGTGTGTGTGTGTGTGTGTGTGTGTGTGTGTGTGTGTGTGTGTGTGTGTGTGTGTTTGGGCATTGAGTATATTTGGTAATTAAATTCACTCTTCCAAGAATCAGATAAGGTGTTTCAAGAAAATCTTCCCCTTCAAACTACTATTTACACTTAATCATGTTAATCAGTTTGTACTTTCTCAAAAGAGCCAACAATTTTGTAATTTAGATATTAATTTGAGATATTAATTTCAACACTTGATATTCCGGCTCAAGCCATTTTTGCTGAGTAACAAGTAGTTTTATATAACTGTGAAACTGTTAAAGAAACAAAATACTGCGTCGAGGTCGTTAAAATGAGCATATACAGTCAAATGTGCTTTTTAATAAGATTAGGTATTTATTATGGATGCATTCACCATTAATTGCGTACCGTTGTTTTTATGAAACCTATGCAACGAATATGTGATATTAAGGTAGAAATTCCAACAGTTTTGCCTTCAATATGCTTTTGAGCAACTACTAAAGTGGGATTTAAATAGGTGGGGAAAAATTTATTATGTATTTATAGAATGCGAAAATAAACGACAATGGTAAAGAAAAGCGTGTGATTACAACTAACTTTTTAAGAAATATTTTGGGGTTTAATTTCTTCCAGACGTGAATTCTTTGATTTTATTTGCAAAATCAGTGTTTCGCGTTTAAAAAAATTGTCATGTCGTATTTATTTGACTTTCAGATTTTTCTTTGGTAAATTTGATATGTCTACAATATACAAAATATATGACAACTCATGTTATCTGGATACGGCAAAAATATTTTGCAGATTATATTTACATTCGTATTATGAATTACAGTTGCCAGTACTTTTAGTTTTCCATTAAAAGAAACTTGTTGGGTTGGAAGGTGAAAAGCGGAAATCTTTTTGCTGTTTGCACAGATGCAATGAGAAAACATTAGAGACTGTGCATACGAATAGTTTCCTCACCACTGCAATAACACTTATTTGTGGAGAGAGTAACAATGTCGCTTAAGAGTAAAATTGCATTTAATGATATCAGGTCGGCCTAAATAGCTGATAAACGGCATAGTTGTCGGATAGTATTTATCAAAACTGGAAATGTGAAGAAAAAATTGACAAATCATAAAAATCAAAAAAAAAATTGAATTAAATAGTATAATATTACTGAAATCCTCAATTAGTTTGTAAATAAAACTTTTATTTGCTAGTGACGTTTTCTTGACATTTAATAACATGTCACAAAATATATATATTTTATCAAAACATATACCACAATATTTTTGTATTGTTTTAGCATCCACAAATTACTGGTTACTTCAAATGCACACTACTCAGACAATTGCGGCAAAAATATTTTTTTCAGTAATTTTTGGCAAACTATTGCTTCTTCGCTCTGTATTACTTATGATATAGATCTTAATTCAAACACCACATGATGATAGAGTATTTGTATCGTGTACATTCTGCAGTTTGATATTTAATGCTGTTTAAATGTTCTTCCGTTCAAATATGCAACTTGAGAGTGTATAGTGCAGTCAGTTTATTTTTTCATTTATTTTTTCATTTATTTTATCTATTTAGCTAGTTTGTCTCTCTTTGGCGGATTTGTTTTGTTTTACATTTATTTTGTAATTTATGGGATTTAATTGGAGGCTACCTCTCAATTAACTGTGCCGTTTATTTTGTTTAAATAATAAATCTAAAAGCGGTAAATCAAATATGGTAATGATGGCTTTTCCAAATATCCTCTAAACTTCAGCAATTCTTCCTTCCCTCCATTGTCAATAGATGTTTATCACACTTAGACCGCCCGCCTCGGTAGCGTAGATGGTAGCATGTCTATCTCAGTTCAAGAGGTCCCGAGTTCGAATCTCGGTCAGGGTGAGTTACCAGGATAAGGTTTTTCCGGGGTTTTCCCTTATCCTGAAAGGCGAATGTCGGGTAGCTCTAGTCTCCATGGATCCCGGACTCATTTGATCATCATTTCACCCATTTCATTCACCGCCCGATATGACTTAACGTTGGAGGACGTAAAATTACAAAAAAAAAAAAAAAAAAAAAAAAAAAAAAACTTAGACCGTTGTATGAAGCTGAAACGTTGCCTTGATTGATAATTCTTATAAATTCAAGCTTATTGTTAAAGAGAACAATAATATACAGAGAAAAATCATGCAAACCATCAGAACATTATTGTAAAACATTAATATTTGTATATAATACCAGAATTTTATCAAAATTTTACATTTTACAATTGCATATCATAAAAGTATTGAATGTTTTCTAAGTACGAAATGGGCCGTCTAAACAGATGGAAATCTGGTTAATCTGGTAGTGAAAAATAGGCTTATATGCTAGATGTGGTAACAGTTCGATTCCTTTCAATTCCTCAATTTTGTCCACTGTTCCTTGAGCTGTATCAGGTCATGCATTGTCATGTTGCAAGAGAACTCTTGTTTCTATTAATTAATGCCGAGGACTTCTGTCTCAAAACTTGACAAATACGTTCAAATTATTGGAAATAAAGGTCCACATGGACTGCACGCACATTAGGAAAATTTCCCAATGAATTATACCTTCAAAATTTCACCAGACACGTATCATTAATTGGGGGTTGGACCAATTGTTTTTTAAGACATCGTATCTAGGCTGATGGGCATTGAGCCACTGTTTTGAGGTGTTGTGGTTATGGTAATACATCCACTTTTCCTCACATAAGACAATTCTGAAAATCTAACATCCCAAGGATTAGTGATAAGTTGACAGATATCTACTCTACATTGAACTTGAAGATAAGTTCATTCATATGCTACAAGTTTACAGCTTCTGAACAATTTTTGTGTGTCCTGATAAGACAATGTGTGGTATCTTTCTAAGCACCAAGTTCTTCTGGCAACCTCCTAGTTGCATGTCTGTGGCTTTCTTTCCAAAACTTTTCGCGTATTCTCAATATTCCATAACTTTGATCTACCAGATTGTTGTAAATCTTGAATGTTTTGATCTCCATTATTAAAACTCTGGAACCATCGCTGAGCCGCTCGCTCACTAACAAATATAGGCATCGCCTTCACATATTCCTGGAGTCACAGCATCTTATTTTCTTGTTTCCATAAATGCTTCAGAAGAGCTCTAACCTCAAAACTCCTCCTCCATATTAAAATGCTGTATTACCATCTGCTAGCTGCCAGAATTCTAATAATACAGAACAACAATAATAGCACCTTATAAATGTACTGAAAAAACAGGGAAACAAATTTACATGCAACATAAACTCAATTAGAAACCAACATTTTTTATGAGACAACCTAATAAGTACACGAAAATTGTCACATTAAAGTTTTCCCCTCTTGACTTCCTCTGAAGTCCGATAAACGTTATGAACTAGCTTTTTGCCCACCTCGGTAGCGTAGATGGTAGTGTGTCTGCCTCACGTTCAACAGGTCCCGAGATCGAATCTCGATTAGGGTGAGCTACCTGGATAAGGTTTTTTCGAGGTTTTCCCTTATCATGATAGACGAATGTCGGGTAACTTTAAGTTCCATGGACCCCGGACTCACTTGAGCATCACTTTACCCATTTCATTCATCGTCCGATATGACTTGAGTTGGAGGACGTAAATCGTATAAAAAAAGCCTAGCTTTTGTATCACGCGTCAAAAGCGCTCCTTTTAAATCCATCTTTCTCCTACATGTATTATTCCGGAGGTTTTGGGTTCGCATTTCAGTTACCTACTACTTTTCTCCAGGTTTTGCCTCATCTTACCATTACTCTAAACTCCTTGACTATCAGACACATTATTTCACCCGCTTTACTCAGCGGTCTGTGTGACATAGTGGTTTAAGGGCATAATACGTATCCATGTATCAATAAAACGGAAACCTTGATGGTGACTGGCCGTAAGCAAAATCTTTACATCTATATTGAGTAGAAATTTTATTGGAAACTCCACTGTAATATATTCAGCTTGGCCATTTTTAGCAAAATGATTGATAGGACTACTGGGAATAGAGAGTGCGGTTTGGTGACGTATTCTGGTTGTCACAATTATTCGTGACCTTCCCGAAAAAACAAATAATAAGAAACGCATATCAAGAACCAACCTTGATTCATTACTGGAAACAGTCTTTAGAAAAACGCACGCGCTTGTCTTGTGTGTCTGTGTGCGTGCGTGCGTTTGTTGTGTGCTCGATTAATACAAAAATTGGTATTTATGTAGAGTATCCTCTGAAAATGAGACGCGTGTAGCTACCCTATTCCAAACTAAACATTTAGAACATTTCGACTTGTTTCTTCAAAAATATCTCCAAAATTTTGATTAAGATACTATACTATTTATATGTCAAAGTAAATATATTGGAACTTTTATGAACGGAGCATAATCAAGGGTTTGCTTCCCCTCTGAAAGAACCCAGGTGAAGGATATATGCTTTTCGTACCGAAAAAAAAAAATCCATTTCCCTCCACCGAGTTTGAAACCGGGACTTGGAGAACCTGAGCATGCTATCTGTAGACCATAGTGTGTGTGTGTGTGTGTGTGTGTGTGTGTGTGTGTGTGTGTGTGTGTGTGTGTGCGTGTGTGATACACATGCGCACAAACACACACAGACAGAGAGGGAGAGAGAGCAGTATAAGTCAAAAGCGAAAATCTAAATACCAAACCTGGTGTTTCATTCAGCGCATTCCAAGCATTCAACATTAATGCAGCCCCGAACTACCTTTTATATGAAAAATATTTCGATTTCTTATTTTCTTAAAAAAAAAAAAGCTCTAAAATATGATTAAATACAGTGTATTTAACATATTAAATGACAAAAATCAAATCTTCCTCTATTATTTGGTAATACAGTAGTCCTGCCATTCGGTAGAAGTGTTGTATGATTTTGAGTAACCACCAAATGTTTAAATGTGGACAAAATGTATCATTCATATAATATGACATTTCTGTGACATCAGCCGTTTCAGCGATTTTCTTTTCCGTTGGTTTGATTTTTTCAATATATTTGTTAAGCGTTTACGGTCGCTATTCAGTTATTGCTAACGATGTCGTGGAATTTCATACTTAACATATAAGCCAATCCCCAACATCTGGCGGCATCTTACGAGTCTTGTAACTAAAACGAAAGGTGATAAAAATGTAACCCACGGCGTAAGAGCTTGCAAGCGAGCCAGAGCTTGCGGAACCGACTGCCGGCCTCACGACCAAATACGCAAGTCAGTGGTCGGCGATCATCCAACCGATACGGGATGTGGTCAGCATCTCAACACTAACAGCCTGGAAGTTGGCTTTCTAGACCAGGGTTATCTACCGGCTGGAAGTTGGTTTTCTAGACCAGGGTTAATTACTTAGCACGGCTCCTCTTCCTCACGATATTGAGTGGGATCTGGTCCTATACCTGAGACTCCCTCCAGAGGTGAGATCGATCCCGGAACTTTCCGTGGCAGGGAAACAAAGCACAACGCTTTAGCTCACCACGCCATGGCACAAGACTTATGGTGTGCAAACGTTTGTCTGGATTAACACGAAGCAAATAGAATAATAAGCTTTTTTAAGAATTGTTTGAGATGAAGCACATAAAATAAATGATGGAGATGAGAGAAAATAAAGTGAATGTAAGACATCGGATTTGGCTGTAGCCGCGTTAACACTGTTTGGCTGTACCGAAAAGGAAAGATGATTTAAACACTCTAGAGGCAAATGGATGTTTAAGAGACTAACTGATGGTCTTGTTTCAGGGCGGCCGGCGCCATGTGTGAAGGAGGTTTCAGCGCAGCAGCGGCGGCTGCAGCAGCTGCTGGTCATGGAGGCGGCGGGGACGGGCTGAGTCGCATGGCCACGTTGGGTGGGCCTGTGGTTCCCGTCTCCCTGGGGGCGGCAGGAGGAGTAGCGCCGCCAGGTGTTGCCAAGAAGTTGCAGGATGACCACATCAAGAGGCCGATGAATGCCTTCATGGTATGGTCCCGCCTCCAACGCCGAAAAATAGCGCAAGAGAACCCCAAAATGCACAATTCCGAGATCTCCAAACGGTTAGGTGAGTAATGTTCATTCAGGATTCTGTTTCTTTTTTCTAATTGTTCCTTTTTTTTTGTAAGCGGTATAAGGCTACAGCATATACAATGAAGGCAAGCAACTCTAAAGGAACTCTACGGTGGCTAATATCTTCCAAGTGGACGAGCCACAGGGAGGTATTGTCTCACTACAAATATGTGTTTTCCCTAACAGTTCCCTCCCCGGTTCTGCATATTCCGAGAAAGAACGACCAGTACAACCAAATCACAGCGAATACCTACTTTTTCCTTGGAGCAACCGTCCGTGAAATCTGTCCGACATCGCCGCACACCATATATTTCTAAAACCACAGCCGAAAGCTGAGAAGGAAATAGAATAAAATATTTTATTTGCTAATGACCGTGCTCATTGCTAGTAACATATGCACCTCCGGTGTAGCCAAATTCGTCAGCAGGAGTTCTTTTACCCTTCAGTAAATTTATTGACATCATCCCGGACCGGGGTTAACCTGCAGGAGACCAGCGCCTAATCAATTGAACCACCAAGACTGGCAAGGACAATGAAACGTCCGCAAATGAGCTAAAGTTAGATGAAATATCACCCAGTATTCGTCAACCGAACAGGAACACCACAAAAATCGCAAGATCAGAGTGGGTGGTTGACGGGACCTCCCGAATGCTAGACTCACACGTTTCTGCAGAAGCATCTCGCTCCGTTAATATTACCCATACTTAAGTAGTAGAGAAAATGAAGAACACAGTGCTCCAAATAGCATATTAATTATGGCTCAAGATGACAGTACACTAACGCGCTTTTTGTGGTTTGGGCTAGAACGTGATGGAATTTACCTTTCGTTATCTCCCCTAGACATCAATAACACATTACGATTTTTTTCATTGACCAGAAAATCACGTTCCAACTCACTTTCTTATCGTTCCGCAACAAACCTTGCAATTTATCCTCGTTTTTATATTCTTCAAGGAAGCAGGAATTGCGGGCTTTGGAACTTTTTTATGTTTGAATGTATTCTTTAGCTCATTAGTAAACAAGAAGGGAACTTATTTTCTCTTTTTTTCCTTTTATAATACGATAAACGCTGTCACCCGTGGCATGGGTGCCACGTCATTATACTGTCTCTAACAATGATCTGCATCAGTAGGCTAATTCTCAGTTGTGCTTCTGTTCCTCCCACGAAACAGAGAAAGATCTGATCCGAAGTGTTTTTGTTGCTTCAATACAAGCCGTGGTAGAGGAAAAACAAACTCAAACACGAGTTTCTAAGACAAAGCAGGTGTAATTTCAAATTTTACGTTCGTAACTGCCATTTCCAAGCATCTGTTGACCAAGCATTTATAAATTCACCAAGGAAATATCAGACAGTGTTTGGCAATATTTCTATTTTAATGTAAAGTAAATGTGAGGTTATTTGCTTTTGTGTCCCCTATAAAAAGTTCTCGCAACATATATCCTTCAAATAAAAACGCAATCTTCTGTGTCATTTAGAGCAGTAAGTAGTAAGTGGAGTGGATTCCAGTAACAGCACAGCACCGCAAAGTAGCCCGCTTTCTGAAGGCCAAATCTTCAAATCCTCCCAAGACCCTCCACACTGTCTTAAGTTTTTTATTCCGCTCAGCCATCTGACGACAGTTTTGACTATTGCATTTCAGCCACTATTCGGGAATGCCTTTAGAGGGCCTAGCCCTGGTCTGGCTTGAGACCGAAGGTCTGACATTCAAATCTTCAATGTCCAGTGGTGTGTGTGTGTGTGTGTGTGTGTGTGTGTGTGTGTGTGTGTGTGTGTGTGTGTGTGTGTGTGTGTGTGTGTGTGTGTGTGTGTGTGGGAATGCCTCACTACCACTTGTTTTTAAACACATAGATAGGTTATATTTTATTAGGAACACTTTAGTTTGGACACTTGTCCACTTTTGGTTGCTAGCCAATTACATTTATGACCTTATCTTCATCAGGATTTTCTAGTTGATAAACCAACGATAAGCAGTAAAATAAATAATAAATACATCTAAATAAAATAAGTGCCAAATATATTAATTTGATTGTAAATTATTAGTAATGTAATGAATTGTTGGTTCGTTAAACGGTAATATGATTAAGATTATTTATCAGTATTTGAAATTAATAACAATATAAACAGTGCTAAGAAATAAACATAAATATATGAAATGAATTAAAATAAAATAAATTAGAGTGGGTATATTAAATTTGATCCGTCGGTTATTGGTGAATCAAAGAATTTATTCTTTTAAAGACAACGTGATTAAAATTGATTAAATAAATTTTTAATTTAATAACTAGAAAAAGAAATAAAGGCAATATAATAAATAAATTTCAATAAAATAAATTAAAATTTACTAATTTTGGTTAGTATATAATGAACAGATTTATTGAATGTGGTTACATTACTGAAATATTTAGTACCAGATAACGGTATGGAATAAACTTGGTGTAAATATAAATATTTGGTTATGCATATTTGAAATTTATGTAAACACTAACAGCAGGGAGTTTGATTTTTTTAAGTTTCTCTACTAGTAATAAATGCTTACCAGCTAAGTTTTATACGGTATACCATATTAAATGTGCTTGTTTAGTTTGATGGTTTGTGGTAATGTTTTTGTAAACTTAGCCCTTTTATTTTATCGTTTTGTTTTTATTTGTTTACTTATTTTAGTGTATTTACTTACTATAGGAATATAATAATATTTTAGTTGTGTTATATAAATATAATAATTTGGAACCACCTCCTAGTTGTTAAATTAGGTAAAGGTCGGAGTATGTTTAGATTTTTATTTTTTATTTACTTATAGAAATGAATGACTCCCTAATATAAGTTTTCACTATTTTTCGTCTGGAGTCTCCACTTGTATAGTGGTATTTGAGAAGGCTTCTACTTCAGCAATGTGTTTCGTATCAGCAACTGAAGTTGCGTTATTAAATTATTCATGAAGTCAATATTTTCTTTGGTGAACATACAGTTTGGTCGATTGTAATATTTGTGGTTTCAAATGACAACCGTGGAAGTTCATTTGTGATCTAAGTGTATCTTGGGGTGTTAAATCCCTTATTCTAAGTTTGTTTGAACCGGGCCATTTCTTTGTTGGGCTTATATATTTTTAGCTTCCTCTTGTTACAAGATTTGATTTAGACCTGTTTGTTTTATTTTTTTGTTAAACACACACATACAGCTTTCTCTACCTAAGCCATTTCACATTAGAACTCTCTATGTTATCGTAAACTGTGTATGTTTTAACCTTATAATATAAATCAAATTGCTGGTAGTATGGAAACATACGATTTTTATGCTTTACAGTATGATGGGTTGAGTGACAAGTTTAAAAATTTTATATTTCATAGTATTTTGGATATACCTACTTTGACAGATACATAAGTTGTGTTAATAAAATGTATCTCACTTTTAAACTATTTTAAATATCTTTACAAATATTAATTTTTGTCTCCAGAAAATGAAATATCAGTACAGTAATTTTTCCTTCATAGTACGTTTAAGTAATCAAAGGAATCTGATCTGATGAAGTTACATAACTTTTCTCTACACATTAGAAGTTGTTACCTTTATGCATTATAGTGCTTATTTACAGGTTATTCCTCTCTCTCTCAACGTTATGTCACTCAATATAAATTATTTGGATGAACACACCATACCTAAACAAGGTTCCCAATTTTTTCGAAAGTATAGGGAATCATCTCGGAAGAGACAATAACGTTTTTACGAAGAAATAGTAAAAACTGATATTTATTTATTTTTAATGACATGTGAATATCTTCTGGTTCAACATAATTACACGGAATTCAAATTCAACCAATGTGAAAGGACTGATACTCATACTTTGTCCTCTTATTCCCAGACAAAAACTAGCCAGAATATATTGCCAAATTAGATGCAACCCCTTGACTTTAACATAGCTTCAAAAAATGTTCACTTTTATAACGATTCTGTTCTTCCTTTTATCTTATTAATTCTTTAAGGATGATTTATGGGTTATAATTGCTTCCTTGATGATGATGTGTATAAGGGTGCTGAACTACGGCGGTCATCAGTGCCCTTACAAAAACAAGTCATGGCAAAAGCCATAATTGCTTCCTGATTTATTAGTTTTACTATAGACTACATAACTAAATTCAACCGTTATTTCTGTATCAAGTTGGATTTAAATAGCAAATATATACATATATAATAATTTGTAACATAAAACTTCACTTATCTTATAAGAAATGATGGAAGTTTCGTTATTTATTGAATAGGATCCCGATTTCATGAAAAAGTCTCTCTAATCACCAGCTAACAACTCTGTTGTCAAGGTCACGTTCACCAAAGATTACCATGTTTTCGCCAGTACTACCAAAATCTGAAAATGAAACAAATTTATAAACAATCGACTGTCGGTATTTCAAAATTCATTGCGCGATGTTCATTTTTTTAAAATAAATATCTTCTCCCAAATAATCAAATCTATCGCGCCATTTAATTGTTTTAATAATTTAACTTCTGGATTTATTTCATGATTAAAGGACCAAAAATGATCTGCTACGGCTAATGTTACAAAAATGTTCTTTCGTTCTGGTTTCTAAATTACGTTTTGTCTTTCTAATATAAACATTATCACAATCGAAACAATTAAATTGATAAGTAAATTGATCTTAAATTGATATTTTAAATCTATTAAATGTTATTCATCAAAGAGCTGTTAGGAAATACATTATACACTTTCTAACATGTAGGTAAAGTATAACATTAAGTACATATTTTGCTTATTTACCTAATGAAGAATAGCTTAGCAAAAGCATTTTGGAAATCTAACTAGCCTGACATATAGGTAGTTCCATTCTGCTCAGTTTATGGATCAGCAAGCGCTAAGAAAGTATGCATTTACTCAACACTGGCTCTGAAATAACTTCTTTCCTTTTCCAATTTTACTATTCATCTGTGAAGGCCGTAAACGGGATAGAAAGAGAAGGTAGAATAAAGGATGGGAGAGAGACGTGTTTTCTATGATTACACAATGAAATCAAAGGCAACACAATTTCAATTTGGTTCATACAGCTGCCATTGAATGGAAAACAGAAGGACGATGAGAGGAGAAAAGACAGAAGTGGAGATACAGAATAATAGCTCCGTTTGGAAAGCAATCCCTCCTCTCTGCCTCCCTTAAGATGAAGGAGTTAAAAGGAACAATTGCGCGTTCTGTCACTTAACTGAAATGGCGATGTCTTGAAGGAAGAAAAGGAACACCATAGCAACACCATAGGCTTTCAGGCAAGCGTAGAGAATTCTCTATAGTTCTCCATTGTAACAAGAGACTCGCTCTGTTCTATTCAATTGTGGGGGTGCAATTGAAACTTGTGTTTTCAGCTTGGAAGGACCTTGCAGGGACTATGCATCGCTCCCACAATGAGCACCCCTTCTCTCAACGTAATTAATTCTTATCTTGCTTCAGCAGTCTGGAACAAAACCACGTAAAGGAACATGTGTAGACTAGAAAAACCTCCCCAGCCTAAATCCCAACTCAAACTGGATTGGCTATCTACAGAACACCTATAGCGTGTTAATACATTTCTTGTATCCGGTAATATTTCGATTGTCCCAAATAATAACACTGCCTCTCTGATATATTTTAAAATCTCTATTGAATATTTTATTATCACGTGACATGCACCAATGAGATTCACGTAAATATTCAGAGACATTCGATATAGAGACAAAGCTGCAAGGCTCAACGTATCCTATAAATCTGAGTATTAAATTGCTTTTATATGCGCTCCGGGTATTGTGTTTTTTCCGGGAAACTCTGTTTAAGGTGTGCATTAGTAGTCACAACTTCCTTAGGCAGGCTGGCTAAGAATTATCTAGCTTATTACCAGACTACAAAGACCATCAGAGTTTTTCGGACAAGCATAGCTGCTTTATGTTTAAGAGAAAAAATATTAATATAAAAATATTTTTTTTTTATTTTGATTGCTTCAGAATGGAAAGTTACACATAAAAGTATCAAACTTAAAATATGTCCACTTCATTTTGGCCCCAAATGACGTAGCTGTCAACGGGCTCTTAAACTGCACTCACCACTCACTCCCTCACTCACTCAACTTTAGGATAATTGTATCACAACCATAATTCGCATGCTTGCGACCCTCTGGTGGGTTCTGTCTATAGCAAATTCTTGATCCCATCTTCAAATGTGCATCAATAGAAAATGCCATTAACAATAACTTTTTCCCCTTTTCTTCATATTCTATAAATTTGTGATTTGTCAACATGTCCGTTTTACAAATTGTCTTTGTTAAAAATTATTTTTCAAATGCATCCCATTTGACTTATGAATGCCTAGTCTGCTTTGATCTTGAGAAAGTCATTGACCAAAACTTCCCTGCACAGAGGATAACAAGTTCAAACAATGCCTAGAAATGCTGAAGTTCCTCTGTAAGATAAATGTTAACGAGGAAATTTTCGTATCTCACAGAATGTAAAAGATATTACTCCTTGTAAAATCATCCGCAAATTGTAATTCCATTATTACAATGCAGAGTTTAAGTTTTTCAAATTATCATCCGATTTTTTTAATAACACATATATTACACGTACATATCATATCCGCCTAAGTACCTCTGTCGCTGTGGGACTTCTAATTATTTACCACCAAGGGATTGTGCCACAAATAATCCTAGTGATAATGTTTGGATTGTGCATAATACAAGGCAAAGGTCACTGATAGGCAAAAGCCAGTCCAAGTACTACCTACCTATAAATGCAAAATGACTACGAGGGATAGATGGTGGTTTGTTATTTTGAACTCCTTGGCTTTAATCCAGTGATAGTCTTTTCGTCTTGTTTTACATACGTGAAACATCCACAAGTTATTAGATTCTCTTAAATAAAATAGGGATCGGTGATTTAAAATGTGGGACATGTTAGAAAATTAAACTTTATAAATAAGTAGTCATTCAAACATATTCATATCTTTTATATTTTCATAAGTGTTCGCATAATAAATAGAGTAAACAGCTGTCAAAAAGGAGTAATTATCAGATTTGTATGAAGTTGTTTTATAAAACAACAATTGGCTTTGATACGTGCCTAATCGTGACATTCTTAACAACTTAAACGTTTAAACTCATGTTATACATAAGAGTGAGTGAATCAATAGCTTCTGTAGCTAATGTGCTGACTGGAAACCTTCGATTGATTGATTGATTGATTGACTGATTGGTTGGGTGTGCAAATTGTCTCCATTTTGTTGTGTGTATGTGTGTGTGTTTTATATACATTTCTTAATAGAATGAAAAAATCCCTATATAGAAATGGTTACATATTAAATAATTAAGTCAGATGAAAGCTCCATCTCCAGCAAAAAAAAAAAAAAAAAAAAAAAAAAATATTGGAGTATTTTCAACCAGATGATGATCCTGGGAATCTTTTTAATGCTGATGTAATGGTACAGAAAGAAAGGCTCCTAGAGGACAAATAAATAATATATACACAGTACTGGTCAAAAGTAGGTATAATCCGACCAAAGTGAGTGCAGTCCTGTATCTGGGAGCGCCACTTGTACACACTGCGACTTGCCTGCCCTCCCTTACAGTCCGGTTTGGACAACGGATAGGATAACAACCACTGGAATTTTCCTTGAAGGTTATCATTAAATGAGGAACTTCAGACATTAGGCAGAAAGGCACTTAAAATACCAGTAATTAATAGTATAATTAAGTGTTCCGCAGCCATTTCTGTGTTTCTGACCTTTAATTGCTTGTCGAGAGCATTTTATTACCTTCTTTTTGTGATGCAGAGCATTTTTAATGACAACAATTCTCCTTTGAGGTAATCTAGTTATCTTTTGGGTTTTTAAACATTTGGAATTCATTGTAGTAATCAAATGCTTTGGATCTGGAATCCAGCACCTGCATTAAATCCCATCTCCCAGTCAGCATGCAAAATAATGAAACACTACTCAGCACTGCATTTTGCATGCATTCCTGGAGCAGCGTCACTATGCCAACATTTGGAAACAGTGTAGTGAGTAAATTTAGATTTTATTCATGTATATCACTGGCTTATTTTCCCCGAGTTCATTCCTTCTGAGTGTTCGTAGATATGATGCTCTCTGAGCCAGTATACCAGGATGTTCACTTAGTATTCTTCTTTTATTTTACACTTTTTAACTCGAAATATAACATCCCATTTGTTAACTATAGTAGCCCAAATGTGTGCAACGGGATTCAGATCTGATGATTTGGCTGGCCAAGAGAGAGGAGAAATTTCAGGATGTTGCTCTATGCAATCTCGGATAAATTCTGAAGTGTGAATGCTGCTGTTGTCATGAACGTAGTTAATGATAAGCATATCTTCCTCAGGTTATACAGGCCACGCCGTGGCTCAGTGGTTAGACAGCTTGGCTCTCACCAAGGCGGCCCGAGTTCGATCCCAGGTGACCACAAAGTGAGATTCGTGGTGGACAACACGGCACTGGGGCGGGTTTTCTCCGGGACCTCCGGTTTCCCCTGCCATCTCATTCCACCGGTGCTCCATCTTCATCTCATGTACCATCAGTGTCACCAACTGCGGTGCCGTATGTAGTAAAAGCGGGCGTTAAACACTACACATTTCATAAACACTACACTCAGGTTATACGGAACGAATACTTGGTAACATGCAGTCCTCTAAGACCTCCACATACTCCTCAGAATTCATTCTCGGGGATACACGCACCAGTTGACCCACACCGGCAGCCGACATCCAGCCCCAGAAAGCGATGCTTCTTGCTGTGGTTACCACGTTTTCAGGGTTGTGGCGTGTCTTGTTTGGACGCCAAAGTATCATCCTTCCCTCTTCGTCGGATGAGAACACTTTCTCGTCCGTCCATATTTCAGTGTCTGAGACATTGGAAGGAACTGGATAGCAAATCCCACACGAGCAGCTTAATGTGCTTCTGTGAGGTTCTCTTTTCGAACTGGCTTCCTAGTGTGGATCCCGGCAGCATGAAGAATCCTTCTAACAGTTGAAGGCGCTATCTGAAGTCCCATATGCCTCACGATTGACGTCGAAGGGCGGAACATATTCTCTCTGGAATTCTGCACTATGGCTGCATTCATATCCGGAGAGGTAACCCTGGGTCTTTCAGATTTAGGTCGGGTTTCAATACTTCTCCCTCTTCCTGGAACCGCCGCATTCAGTAAAGAACGCAGGCAAGCCCTCTTCCCACATAATTAGCTATTTGTGTGGTAGCAAGACCTGCTTCCACATGCCAACAATACGGCCCCGAGTGACTTCCGAGGTTAAAGGCATTCTTCTCTAATCTTATTTACTCTAATGCAGGATACAATGATACTCCTTGTCGTTTTTAAATCAAATGCAAACATTCCACAAATGTGACCTTTGACCCCGAGGGGGTAACTGCCAATCGTAGAGTGCATTGATCACATGTCCATTTAACCACAGTGACAGTTCTATTGCCTATGTAGACAAGTTCACTGGAAGACGGAACTTTTAACATATTATTGAAGTAAATCTACATTATT
Source organism: Mantis religiosa (assembly GCA_030765055.1). NCBI lineage: Eukaryota > Metazoa > Arthropoda > Insecta > Mantodea > Mantidae > Mantis > Mantis religiosa. Next base: position 192,552,866 of record CM060948.1, on the reverse strand, counting down.
TCCCTAAAATACGTGAATGAAGAAAGTGCTAACAATAACTTATTAAATTGACCGGTTTCAGCAACGGCATCTATATGACAGTTGACTTTACGCTATCGTTGTATTAATGTTACCTGAAATGTTGTAATGTTCACAGACTCTAGAGCAGATAATTGCTACACACTGCTTCGAACTATATATGCTTCATATACATAAACTATTTCCTGTTTAAATGTTTAATTCTGTTATAGCTGCATATTAGATTAGCGTTACACTCTTATTTGACCTTTCAGGTTTTCTTTGTCATTATCATCATCATCATCATCACCATCATCGCCCGCCTCGGTAGCTTGGTGGTACAGTGTGCGCCTCACGTTCAAGAGGTCCCGAATTCGAATGTCGATCAGGTTGAATTACCTGGATAAGGTATTTCCGGGGGTTTTTCCTTATCCAAAAGGGCGAATGTCGGGTAACTCTAAGCTCTATGGGCCCTGGTCTCATTTCAGCATCATTTCACCCATTCCATTCATCGTCCGGTATGACTTAACGTTGGAGGACGTAAATTACTAAAAAGAAAAAGAAAACACCATCATCATTATTATAAAATCTGACCAGATTGACTTAGACGCTGGCATTCTGATCCCAAGCTTGCGAGTTCAAGCCTGGCCTGGTTCAATGGTTTCTACGTGTAGCTAAAACTGAAATGCATCATATTAGCGTCACTAACATTTAAAGAACTTCGTGAAATACCTGACACCCCTGTCATTATCAAACAAAATAGTTATTTTATTTATTTCGTTGGTCGTTAAAAGTCTATAAAGCTTTCAATTTGGTGCCTATATCAACTGTCGTAGTATATTCATATAAGCTGTTCTTGAGAACTGTGACCAAAAGTTATTAATATATTTATTTTCGGAGCAAGATATACATTTTAAACAATAATTTTAGATATTTATTTTAAATACCACGCAGTTTAACATTTAGGGATTGCTAACCTATGAAAGGTAGAAGTATTTCCTTCCAGATAAAACTACTACTTTGAGTATAGGAAATGTATTCAAAAAGAAGAAAGGGAGATTAAAATTCTTGAGTTGTGGTGTGCGAAAGAGAGGAAATAATGTTATTTAAAATGATCGATAAATACAAGGTTTTGCTAGAGAGTTATATAAAACCACTTACATTTCATGTGGTAAAATTGTCTTTATTTGCCATTGAGGCTTAAATACCTGTGCGCCGAACTCGCTGGTAAGGTATAAGGAAACTGAATCGTCCTGACGCAACTAGCTGATAAGAAACCTGCCTCTCCCACATAGGCCAGTCTTGCTCGCATTGGAAAACATTTGCTCACATCTATAGCTAAACCCAAGTGGGGCATCCCAGGGAGGAAGGACGAGAAGAGAGGAGATAGAGAGCGGCCGTCCCAAGGAGTCACGACAGTGCAGAGAACAGGATCCCTGCTATTTACCAACCACCGAGGTCTGGAAGCGGCCCACCAGGTCGACCGGAAACCGTCCTACCCGTGCAGCGTCGAGACACCTACCAGACACTTCTAACCTGAAAGGGATATGAAAAGACAGAAAATTTGGGGAATGTAATTATACTACTCAGCATTTGCCTTACGACCCGGGAAAACCCCTGAAAAAAGAACCCATGGGTCAGGTAGGTTTGCCATGGGAATCGAACCGGACCTTCCAAATGCGGGTCTCAGACGAAGCCACCTAAAAACATCGAATAAGTGCTTTTAATAAGTGTCTTTTGTTGTTGATGTTTAAAACAGAACACCTATAAAATAATGCTGTTTATACACGAAGAGTGCAGTCAAATACATGTATATAATTTGGTCTAAACGACAGTATACACTATAAATCAGTAACTTATTTAATGTTCCATGTTCGAGCTATTAGCTAAATTCTCGATATATAAATGTTTATATATAATTAGTTCAACATTAACGGGGAAATATAAAACGAAGAAACTCCGTAGCTATTTTGGAGTGGTTACGAGCACTTTGTATACAGTTACTCCATTTATTAAAGGATTTATTTAATTTAAGTCTACTCATTTTAGGTTAAATAGTGAATTATGTGAAGGATATTTCGATACTGCAGACTTCAGCATTTTTGCAAAACACACTATTTTTTTAGGGATACTTCATCAGTGTATTAGGTGGTTTCGTTCTATAACACATATAGATAAGTGAGACAGAATGACAAATAGCAGTCGTTTTATACACGTTTGACTTTATACCTTTCCGCAAAGATATCTATCTATATTTGCTTTCCAGTTGGTTTGGTTTCTAGCCTGTTCTCAAGAAATACAAATTCCTAGAATCGATGTGGTTTATTTGTGTATAACGGAACCTAATAGGGAAGAATTCTGCTTATTGTGACCATTAGGTTAACAACCTCATTGTAGTGTCACAAGCAAATGCTTCTCTTCCCCCTCATTTGGCTCTTTAACAGGAAGTTATTTTATTTTGTTGGTCTCCTGATGTAGCTGAAATATGAGGTTTCACAAGTATGGTATAAAATATATGCACTGTCTGCCTGTTTTGAGATAAGTACTTTAACATCTCTTATATATGATTTGTCGTTTATATTCATTATTAGGGAAGATATCTTCACAGGCTATTTTGCAGATGTTGTTTTGTTTCTTATACAAACATTTTAAAAGAAAGTAATTAAAGTAAATTTTGAAATTGAAAGCAAGCTGTTGAAGCAATTTTGGATGAAGTATTTTGACGTAATACAGAATCGAGACTAGAGCTGGGCAGAACAAACATTAGGTAAATAACCTAACATGGTGTTACAATGTGTCCAAAATAGCTACTATAAGAAATAATAATCATTGAAGTAGGCCGTATGGTTTCCTGGTGAAGATACTTAAAATAGCTTTACATCAACTTATGTTAAATGCACAATCTTTACATTATTCTTTCAATGAAGTGTATAGTATACACTTTAATTATTATTGAAACTGTTAAGTATTGTTGTTAAATAACCACAAGGTATTGTGATTGCGATCAAATAAATCTCAATCATTTAAGTCGGGATTAAGCTTTTACCCACGTGGAAAGGAATCTGTAGCAGCAGAGCACACTAGCACAAGGCAAAATCAGTAGCAACTGGGTACTTGGGTCACGCAACCAGCAAAACCGGTTTCAGGTAGTGAGAACTAAGACATATAGGTGTTAATTGTACTATCTTTCAAGAAAGTAAATGTACACTTTCCGCGGGTCAGTATCACTCAGGCGTTCCGTAATGGTATGAAAACTAAATCAGCCATGTTCGTAGTTGTATAGTGTCGTGGTCGTCATTTTAACCTGTTACTCACTTCGAAGATTTCTAAGGCTGTATCAACCCAGTATAACAAAAAATTGAGTATTCATCACAAAGTAAGTATTAATTCTCTTGCAGCTGAGCTATTAACTACATGGCGTTGAAAAATGTGCAAGAAAACGGAAAACACGTGGAATTATGATTTTCACAAAGCTATCTTCCTTAAGTGCTAATGTAGTTCAATGACAGAGAACGCGCGGTGTGATGACTATTACGGAGGTTCATGGTTCTGTGGATATTTATTTTATTCCAGATTTTTAATTTGTTAGATTAAGTAACAAACCAATTTACAAGTGCTCTCTTGGGATAAGCTGTTACTAATGGCATTGGAGAATTAGCAAGAAGACGAATGCCAGGAAGAATGGCGGCTTAATAGAGCCACAATCTTGTTGTATATAACCTACTACAAACACATGTTATCGTAGTTCAGTGGCAAAATACATACTGATACTAAGCCGAGGACTCATGGTTCGAAACCTATTATGTAGTCATAATTTTTATTCCAATTTTTTTTTTTTTTTTTTTACTTTGTAAGACACCGTAACGAATGAAATTACACTTTCTCTCTTGCGACTAAGTTAATATGTTTTTGAAAAGAATGCCAGGAGTTTCCAGAAGGTTGAATGATATTTTTAATGGAACCAACTCCTAAACGCTGTATACCATCCATCTGTTCTAACAATTAGCTAATATATAAAAAACAAAAAATTGAATAATTCTCATCTTGAGAAAAACAAACTTAGAGCTGCAATATAACTGTATAATCCAGTGGAGTATAAGACATAAAACTGAAAAGATATTCTGTGTAATCACAGTTAAAAATAGCCATTATTAGAAATTACAAAAAGAAGACGATATCCAAAGATAATGTTGCTTAGGAAACAAAGTAAAAAGCTGTCATTTGTTCATGAAGCCAACGTCATACATTAACAATTATGAAACATTTGAGATTTATAGAAAACGTATTTTTGCTAAAATAAACAATGATTTGTGGAAACAAAGAATGAAAAAAAGAAATGAAGTCTTGTGATTTAGAACCTGATGTAATCGCCCTCAGCTATGATTACATCATTTAATCTTTCGTGCATGTTTGCAACCAATACAGAACACCGGTTTGGATTTTGCTGATAATGTTGCCATAGCTCCATCACGTGAGAAACCAAATTTTCTTGAACTCTGTCTGGTCGACGTTCTTCCCATTCTTTCACCATGAAGGCCCATATATGTTCAATGGGGTTTAGATCGGAAGACTTTGGTGGCCAGTCCATGCAGATTATTTCTGGATGCCTCGTTAGCCAATCCTGGGTGATATTTGCAGTATACACACCACTATTGTCGTGCATAAATATATACCTTGCTTGTTCTGGAAACCAAGTACGAAGGGATGGTACCAAAGTGTATTCGAGAATGTCTACATAGACTGCACTCGTCATTCTCTCTGGCACTTGAATTCACTCCCCTGGACCTGTTGCTGTCATGTAGGTCCAGAACTGTGCTGAAATTCTTCCCGAAAATGCTGCTCGAACGACGTGTTGAGGTTCGTATCTACTTCCTCGTGGTCTATACAAACATAGGGTCCCTTGCTGCTCGGATCAAAATACCTTCTCGTCACTCCAGATTACCAGGTCCCAATAAGCCTGAGGAAGGTCGCAATTGCGCTGTGCCTATTGTAA